>CAHIKZ030003459.1:0-178700 GCA_903632075.3 Acanthosepion pharaonis | reverse complement strand
TAACTCTAACTACTGACGAGAGTGAGCAGTCCATATCTGGTATTTTGTCACAAGATTGGCATCCCATAATGTATTTATCGAGGAGATTAACAACAACTGAACACAATTATTCGAATATAAAGGAGGCACTAGCCATAGTGTGGACAACGGATAGAGCAAGACAGTTTTTGATGGGAAAAAATTCTTGTTGAAAAGGGATCACAGACCACTGGAATTTATTTTCAACCCAAGGAAAGAGCTACCGAAAGTTACAACGTCCAGAATATTACGTTGGGCGATTAGACTGATGGCGTTCGACTTTGACATTGAATATATTAAAGGGAATACGATACCGCACGTTGATGCCTTATCTAGATTGAGGTTTTTTCGAGAGGAGAAGGACAAAAACGACGAGGAATTTGAAGACACATTCTTGCACCTTGTAGAAACCGATGTAGATAAAATGGCTACTGAAACTACAAATGACCCAGTGTTAAATAGAATAATGTCGAGGATAAAATAGAATCACTGGGGAAATTGTTCAATGGCTGAAAGACCATTCAAAGAAATTAGACATAGAATGACTATAGAAAACGGGATAATATGTAATGGAGACTTGGTAGTTCCCCCAGAAACACAGAGGAGACAGGTTATAAAAAGTTTACAGATGACGTACATTGTGGGAGTGGCAGCTACGCAAAGAAGATTAAAATTGGAAGCGTGGTGGCTGGGTACTCAAGAGACGTAGAAGACTACGTAAGAAGATGCAAAAAATGCACAGAACTCAGGAATTTTAAGCAAAAGAAAATACATGTATGGCCCCTGAGAAGTAGAACCATGGAGCAGAGTACATGGACCATGTCTATGTCAATGGATAGGACTATTATTAATATTAGTAGACGCATATTCAGGTTGGCCTGAAGTGGTGAGAGTACCTGATAAAAAAGTACCACCGTAAAACAAATATTAAGAGTAATATTTTCGAGGAATGGGACACCGAGAACATTGGTGACTGATAACGCACCAGAATTTGTGGATGCTGATTTGCATGAATGGCTAAGAAAATAGGATGCAGACCTTTACAAGACCCCTCCCTACCACCCTCAAATTAATGGGACAGCGGAAAGGATGGTCCAGATGGTAAAGAAGGGCATAAAAGCATGCTTTGCAATAGAAGGGGAAATCGATGCTTTTCTACCAAGACTACTATTAAGTTACAGAACAATTCCACATGCAGGCAGGCCGAAAGTCCATCTGCCTTAATGGGCAGACAATTAAGGTCCCCTTTGACTATGTCATATGCCACAAATCAAAAGATGTGGTACAAAAGAAACAGAAATATACAACCCGAGTCAGCCGAATTTATTATGCAGAAAGGACATAATACTGCAATATTAAATAAAGAAAATGGGAACAGTGTTCTAGCTCATGCTGACCAAATAAGATCCCAAGGAGAAGAATCGGATGAGGAAATGCCTTCAGAGATGCCCATTATTGACGTAACAGAAGAGTTAATGCAGAATGAAACTGCGGAGGAAGAAGTAGAGAGGGATGAGTTAGAAGAGGAAGAAGTAGAATGGGATCAGTTAGAAGAGAAAGACCACAGTATGCAAGAGGAACAGTTCGATTATAGGGAAAGACGTGATAGATCTAGATCTCCAAGGGAAAGGAGAGAGATAAAGGAAGATGTTCAGGAGGGCACAAGAAGAAGTACAAGAAGTACTCGCGGCATAAGGCCCCTCCGTTATAGGGAGATGTAGTGAGATGCAAATTAGTATAATTTGCATATGAGCTCATATGATAAATAGACACCAACTAGAACAGAGGTCGAATGCTTACTTAGCAATATACACGACACAACATAAACTATCAAAAACTATTTGAGATCCTGGATTAGTCAGTGTATTTCAACTACATTTTCAATTTTTGATATATTTGATATTTAATTTAATAATTTAAATTTCATGTTTTCTAAAGTTTCCAAACATCATGTTAATTTTTAATATACCGTTTTTTAAGCTATAAAAATTATTTGAAATCCAGAAAAATGTATTCAATTTCAATTCAACTATATTTTCCATCTTCCATTTTATAAAATTCTTTTTTAATACAACTTTGTGCAAGCTATCGGAACTTGTTGAAATTAATTCTTTTCGATCTAGTACAAATCGATTTTTAATAATTTTAGATGTTTTCAAAAGTTTTCAAATGCCAAATTACTTTTCAATATAACGTTGTTTAAGGTATCAAAGCTAGCTAAAATCCTGGAAAAAGTAATCTATTTCAACAGTTTCCATATTTTGATACGTTTGTAAACACCTGAGATTTTAATATTGTTACGAGGATGCATTTCTATAATAAGGGATTCCATTGAGATCTACTTGTTATTACAAAAAGTTTTCATTCATGAAGTAGTTGTAAAATAGAGAAATTAAAAATAGAATGTTTGGAAGATTCTAGATCATTCTAGTATATTCGAGAAAAATCAAGAAATATGCAAATTATGTGTTAGCTAGCCCCTATAAAAATGGGATTTTGGAAAAGGGTTGTCAGTTGATGAATGGGAATTTGACGTTGTTCTAGTCAATTTTTGTCATTCATCGACTCGCGCTTGACTGGTTTGTTTGAATTTTACCCTTTTTCTGTGTTAATCTGCATTTTTGGTTAATTTTCTTTCTTTTATTACCGCCTGTTTATAAGACTGTTTGAAAAGATTTTGATTTTTTCTTTTCTGTTCGTACCCTCCTCAATTTTTATTTTTACCCTCTTAATCTTTTTACTTTTATTTCAGTCTTTCCTTTTTCTTTTCTCTTTTAATTATATCTTCGTTCTCTTTATTTTTTAACCCCCGTCTGAGTTACGTTTTCTGACTAATTTTAATTTCTAGTATTTTCTTTCTTACCTTTTAATATCTGTTAACTTATTTCTCGTGTAGTGCTTTTTTCGTGCCAAATTTGTACTAATCCTTGTATTGTTTCTTTGTATTGTCTAACGTGTCTATTTTCTTTTTGTTTTTTTTTGAATCGCTTTTTAACGTCAGCCATTTTTGTTTTTGTAACTAGCTTTTGGCTAATTTTTGATAGTTTCGTATTTTTTTTGTTTACCTTTGTCAACCGTTTCATTGTTTATTTTGTTATTTGTATTTTAAATTTATTTGTTTCGGCTTTAAGCGAATTTTGTACTTTTTAGTTTGCATTTTTGTCTTGCCATTTGTTTTAATTGTTGTCTTTTGTAAAAAAACTTTTTATTTATCGTTTGCCGTTATTTTTGCTATCTCGCCTTCGGGCGATTTTCTCTGTCTTTTTTCGCTACTAGCGAACTTTATTATTTAGACCCCCCCCCGCACACAGGCGTACTTTGATTTTTTTACCACCCTCCCCTCCCCTTCCCTTCGTATTTCATTACCCTCCCCCTTCCCTTCCCTTTGTAAAAAATGGAGAAGAAAAAAAATTATTCGTCTTTACTTATAAAAAAGAAAAAACTTGTCATCCGTGACCTAAAAAGGTCCGTGAAAAAACATTTATTTTCTGTGAAAAAAAAAACCACCTGACAAAGACGACACGGAGGAGTATCCTGCGTTACCAGGTACTACATCAAATGTTAATGAAAATACTTTCCATAAATCTATGGAAGGCCAAAATGGCCAAAAATCCACAAGTATGGATGCCCAAAATGGCAATGAAAATTGTATGGAGGCCAATAGTGCCTCAAAGTCTGACCAGAAAATGAATAATTCAGAGTCCGGGGAATTGCCCTTTTGTTGGAAGTCCCCCCCCCCGAGTCATTCAATCAATGTTGCGGAATTCTTGGAGCGAGCTAAGTGTTACGCACACCTTGTCATAGAAGATGGACACTTGGAAGACGCCCAGGAACTAAGGAAAATTGAAAAAAGAATAGTGTCAGTTTTGCGTAAGCGCAAAATTTGTCGCTCGACGAAAGACACAGTGATAAAATCACTGGAGTCCTTGGGGTTCAAGCCCCTCAGTTGTGAAAGGAGCCGGCTTTTGCATGTGGGACGTATTGTTACCCACGCCGGAAGATTGCGTGACAGCTTCGAGCAAGGATTTGATTACCATAGATCTGATTCTGCGGACCGAGTACCTAGGCCGAAGGAGGGCCAGGGTTTCTCCTCAGGTTCTCGGGGAACATCTCGCGGCCTACCTGTCCCAGTTCGGAGAAATACTGGCTGCATAATGCGATAGCCTGAGCGGGGCGTGGAGTTTTGATATTCGTTTAGATGAAAAAGTCTTCCTCTCCATCCCCAACTGCCTGGTAGTAGGAAATTGAAATTGCCGGTCATTGTGACCGGCCGTAAACCTGTATGCTGGAAGTGTGGAAAGACTGGTCACCTTTCCTCTTCCTGCCCAGAGAAGAAATTCGCCTCTGGAGTTCAATCTCCCTTGACCAGAATCCCCTCTGACCGAGTCTTTGATAACCGCCTCGCCTGTAATGGGCATGCCAGCTTCTGGGACCGGTAGGGAACTCCTCCGGTTGGTCAAAAAGACCACATTCCCCCAAAGAGCCTTCGCCCTCTGCTAGTGCAGTTGCGGAGAGGGGGAATGGCTAGTTGCTGGTAAGGCCATTTAAGCGCCGGGCAGCGGGTCCTCAGTCCCCTGAAGCCCCAAGGACGAAAGGCACTAACAGCCCCAATTTCCCACTGGCAAACGTTAAATGCGATGCCCTGGCCACTCAAATGTCTTTCCAAGACAAACAAAAAGAAATTTGATCCCGGATTTGAAAAGACGGAAAAATTAAGGAACTCAAAAAGAAACTGGATAGTCAGCACATCTCTCAATCCCCAAACCCAAATCCTTCCACGTCCTCTACACGGTCCATACCCTCTCCTAAGAAACGACCTTCGCCCCAGATATCTCCTTCCAAATCGTTTCCCTTTATAGAGATCCCAGCCCTTACAGACATCGATCATTTTATACACCCCTCAACACACCCACTCCTTCCCCTGTTAAACAAAAACCGTCCGACACTCCTCTACATACGCCCAGTCGTTCCCCTTTTTAAAAAAATTCACATTCCACCTCCCGCTTCCAAACGTCAGCGAAGCCCCTCTCAGGAGATGAAAGATAAAAAGAAGAAGGCACAGAAGCCTATTTATAACTCCGGAGAAGACGTTTGTCGTGTTACCCCTGCCCAGGCCGAGAGGGCCAGGAACTACGGCAACCGTATTAAGGACTTTAAATATTTGCTCTCGGTTCGGCAGTTTGCAGACAAGGATACAAAAGTGCCTCAAAACTTCCCGTTGGTCCAAAGGGTTCTGACAATGATCAGAACTGGACCTGGGGCAAAGCAGATTTGGGCTATGCTTGATGAGGCCATTAGGGCTTATAAAATGCTGTTGCCAATTGCGATTTTCAGAACGAACAATTAAAAATTTAAAGCAATTTTTTGCAGGAGGGTCCCAGTTTTAGTTCACCCCTCCCCTATATAGAGCACTTAAATTGACTTTCCCCGATATCGGCGGAATCTCCCAAGACGGCACCATCAAGACTGAGATGGGCCATGGGTCTATTTTTTTTGCGGTCGGTATCCTTACCCCTGTCCATGTTCAAACCAGTACCTCAAATTTTTCGATCTTCACTATGTCTCTCTGGTTATCTAGTAGAAATGTCCGAGGCCTGAGGTCGGAGTCTCGCAGAGCGAGGCTTTCTCGCGACCTTCAGCGCCTCGGGGTGAATGTTTGTTGTGTACAAGAGACCCGGTTTTTTATTCTAATGACCGTGAAAACTTGCTGTCTAAGGGTTCTTTTTTATTCAGCATGTTTTGATGGTCGTTTGAGGGGTGTCTCTTTGGCTGGTGAGCAGGTCTTTGAAGGCTGCATGTACCCTTGTCTTCGCAGATCCGGCAGGAAGTCTTTGCGTGCTGGATGTTACTATAAAGGATAAGACGCTACGTCTCATTGGGGTTTATGCGCCCAATAACCATGCCGAGCGGCCTGCTTTGTTTCGGCAGATCGCGCCGTACTTGACGACATCTCGTCGGGTAGTTTTAGCGGGTGATTGGAATGCCGTCCTTGACCCCGATATAGATCGTATAGGGCATAAACAAGGTACTAACAACCCGGACGTGAAACCATTTCGGGACTTTATCGATGAGTTTGATCTTGTTCGATAAGAACCGGAATGAACACCCTCGGGAGGTAGCATGGACTTGGACAAATAGTGGCAGCTCGATTCCTGGGACGCTTGCTAGCTACCTCGACCGAGTCTTAGTTAGAGAGTCGATGTAGGGCTCTTTTAGGGTGTCCAAGTTTCCACTATATAGTTTATACGGATCATAGGCTTGTCCGGGTCCGTGTAAACGTAGATAAGCCTAAGTCTAGGTTGGCTGGCTACTGGAAATTGAACTGTTCACTATTTGGTGAGCAGGATTTCCGGGACCAGCTGTTACTAATGATTCAAAGGGAACTAACGGGGGCGGTTATTGGGAACGCCTGGTGGGGTAAATTAAAATCGAAAATTAGAACGTTTGCTGCCGAATTTAGCCGTCTTTAACACTTCGCCAGTAACTCTGTGTTTTCTGTTTTGTAGGCCACATTTGTTTATCTTGTATATTTTTTATGTTGTGTTTTAGTAAATTAAATATTTGTTTGTGATTTAGCTCTGTGTTGTGGTAAAATCATTTTTTCCTTTGTTACAATTATCAACACGTAACAATATGCATTTGGGTTAGCTGTCGAAACTTGAAGAAATCTACTGTTTTCGAAAGAAACCAATCGATTTTTAATAATTTTAGGAGTTATCGAATGTCTTCAAACACCAAAGTACTTTTTCATATCTAGCATTGTGTGACGGTTACACACCTGGCCCAGGGTCGAATCCTTTGGTTACGGCGCCAACGGTGACGTCGCTCCTCCTGGTCGCTCCTCCTGGGTCCAAGCGTGCCGCTCCAACCCCTTGGTCAGATGATCACCAGCCTCGCCTTTCCCGACTCGCTTCCAATACCTGGTCACTAAAGCAACTGTACCGATCTCCGGTCTGTCTACCCACGCTGTGTTTAGATCTTAGACAGACGGGACCAGCAGGGATTGGGGCCGATACAAGTTGAGTCCGACGGGGTGGCAAAATACAAATAAAAGAAAAATAAACTCACGAGACAAAAAAGATTGCTGATGAAAAAAAAATGGGTAACAACCTTTTATATCTTAATGTCCGTTACATAAAAACAAAATTGTTCTCATTTCCCAACCCGCTCTGTGGACTATGGCACAAGCTTCTATCACACAACCTAAAGATTTCGAATTGCCTACTCTTTAGAATTGTGTATGTCGGAGTGTGGTTTGGTTCGACACTGGGGCTAATTTCTATCGATCATTCGCAGTTGATTCTTCTCTTCGACTTGAGTTGTATTTCTTCTTCTTCGTCGACTTAGGCTGGAAGTTCTCTTGTCTTCGACTTGGGCTGGAAGGATCTCTTGCCGCAACTCTTCTTCGTCAACTCTCTGTCGTCCGAGGTGATCTCTTCTCGCTGCCGTCCGGGGCTGAACTCTTCTGTCTTCGACTTGGGCTGGGAGGATTTCTTGTCTGAGGATTCTCTTGCCCGAAAAGGGCGAGTGAATCGGGCCCTTCGATGCCCGCGTTCAGGCTCTTTCCCTGCCCGCGGTCCAGCTGCAACTCCACTCCAACTGATTTCTGTCGACTGGGGTCCTGCTTTTTCATTGACGCCGCAACAAACTGGGGTGGGTCTGTCGGCGTCTGTCGGGGGTTTTCTCGATAATTCCAAAAGTCGCATTATTTTTGATTTCTCATTATCGCTATTGTTTTCACCCCCTACTTCCTCACAGTGCCTTTTGTGGGAGGTGCACACCCATCTCTCTTAGTCTCTCGTATGTCAGGTGACCGTTTTTCGACCAATGGTTCCTGATCGGGCATTTCTTTCTCTTCTTTTCTGCAGATCACGTGACCGTTTCCGACCAATTGTTATTGATCGAGCATCCTTTCTCCTCCTTTCGGGCGTGGTTACATCGTTCTTGTTTTTAAAAAACAAAATCCAATTTTTGCCTTTTTCTGCACGTACGAAAATGACAATTTTGGCTTTCTCTCAACTGGGCTCTGTCAACCAGCCCGCCGCTAATTAGTTGTGACTTCAGGAAAGAATATTGTCGCCATCTGTGATCTGAGACAATCGTTTTTTTTCCACCTCTTGTTTTTTTGTCAGACCCGGCAGTCAGAAAATCTTAATTTATCTGAATTGAAAACATCTTTCACTCGTCAATGTGGGGGTTCTAATTTTTAACAGGTCAGAATCTGTATACCGTTCCACCGGTCACTCCCCAACCCAAAAAACACTTTTCTCTGATTAAGATTTCGTTTTCATTGTTCCCAAAATTTCCTTTATCCAAATTGATAAGGTGTCTTTCTACGCAAAAAGTAGGCTAGATGCTTTGACCGATATCTGGTTTTCATCAAGCGGCCCGTTTTGATATCATGTCTTTTCCCTTTCTTTCTTTTTACTATTTCTAATTCTATTCTTCCAATTGTCTTTAAAAAAATTCGGTCAACATGCTAGCTAAGATATCTTTCTGACTCGTGTTTTTTGTTAATGACCGCTTTTTGTATTTCTCGACCTCTCTCTTTCCCCTTTTCCTTCTTCTTCCCTTTAGGATCGTCCAAGTACAATCTTAGTGAATTATTTTCAACTCAATTATTTTCCGTTTTAAAAAAAATCAACAACCTGTTTAGTAAACCGAGTAAGAAAAAATTAAATCATATTTCTATGAATATTTCTAATAATGCAAGGTGCCACAATCCTCCCCTAACCGATTTGTCATTTACCCGTAAATGACACCTAAACCCAATTACATCATTTAACATGCACCATGCATTTGTCTCATGCAATTCTATTCTACTTTCTAACATGCAAGGGTAATGTTCTTTCCATTTTTTTTTTGTTCTACATGCAATGAAATGTTCTTTTCATTTTCTTTTTTTTCTACATGCAATGAAATGTTCTTTTCATTTTCTTTTTTTTCTACATGCAATGAAATGTTCTTTTCATTTTCTTTTGTTCTACATGCAATGAAATGTTCTTTTCGTTTTCTTCTGTTCTGCATGCAATGAAATGTTCTTTTCATTTTCTTCTGTTCTACATGCAATGAAATGTTCTTTTCATTTTCTTCTGTTCTACATGCAATGAAATGTTCTTTTCATTTTCTTTTGTTCTACATGCAATGAAATGTTCCTTTCATTTTCTTCTATTCTACATGCAATGAAATGTTCTTTTCATTTTCTTTTGTTTTACATGCAAGGTAATGTGTGCGTGTGTTTGTAGGTGCAGATGTGTTCACTAGGGTCTGTTCTTCTTGGTCAATGTTTTCCTCTCTGCCGTGGGAGGTTTTCCCGCCGCACGTGGTGGTCTCACGCCAGCCTCCTCCATTGGTCTTTCAGCAATTTCTTCGCCAGTCCTGTCTGAGTAAGGAACACTGCTCGGCATCTCCCTCTCGAGTTGTTGCATGCTCACTAGACTGTCGTTCGCTAATCTTCTTTACTCTTAATCTTCCATATTATTACACCCCCTGATGGCTATAACTAGGAATGTACCCATCACTATTGACCAACTTATCGCGATCTGCTCATCGTCTTCCCAAGCTACACCTTCGTCTCCCAACGCACTTAACTTATCCCTTAAGTGATCCATGTCGATCTTTTCTATTGGCTTCATTAATACTGGCATCTTATTTTAAGGTGACATTAGAGAATCTCTTCACTATCGGCTCCCATAATTCTGTACAATTGACTAAGCCTCTACCAATCATCTCTATGAGTGAATCTTTTTCTTCATATCTCTCTTCCATCTGGTAATAGGGGGCAAGGAGATGGACACCCCAACCGCCGAACATCCCATGGGTAGCGTCACCAGGGATAACGGTGGCCTTATTCTTAATGTCCTTGTGGACTCTCCCCACATACCCTAGACAGGCTGATATGTTTCTGTGTGGCTACTGCCCACACCCGTCTGAAACACTGATAGCTTGTGGTAATGCCGAGTTTGTTAATACCTCTACTTGGCAGATTCTTTTGATTCCTTCCCCTTCCCTTCAAACAATTCTAATATGCACATTCTTCGGTTACCAGTTTTATAGATAGGGCTCAACGAGGTACAAGTCCCCAGGGTATCATCTCTACACCTTCTAGCTTCTTCAGCTGATAGCAACATAAATTTCGTTCTCCCCGAATTTAATGCTATGTAGTCTGCTTCCACCTTGTACCTTGCTATCATTCCTGAAAGGTAACAAATTCTCTTGTTGTTATTCTTCACAATCACTTAGTCTCGCTCGACTCATCACTCAATCATTTCATAACTTTTCTCTTAGTTCGGCTCTTCCCTCCTCTAACTAACCTCTAGCAGACAGAATGGTCCGGTCAGGTGTGCGTGGCGCCCACTCTAAAGGTCGTACTTCATGACACCACTGGTGGCCAATCAATAATGCCAATGATCTTCTTCCGTCCCTTGTGAGGTGCAGCCCGCGACTCCATCCCTCCACTCACATCTACCATAGTCAGCCAATAGGATTTTGGATGAGCCAGTGTCGTTATCTGTCGACACTAAATGCTTCTATTCTGCACAGCCCTTTTGTTCTACTGAGATTTGGGGTTCTTCTCCTCCCCTGATCTCATCTTCTGAGGTGATTCCTGTTCAACCTCTAACCTTCTTTCTGTGTTTAATTCTCGTCCAGGAGGTTTTTTGTCCTCTTCTCCATCCCCTGATTCTTCTTTCTGTTTAGAGTCTTCGCCTTGAATGTCTTCAATACCTCTCGACTCTATGTCTAAACTTCTCCTGTTCTTTATCCTTTCCTTAAGCTGGGAAAGGGTATTTGATCCTCCTCCTCCCCACTCGCTGGGCCCTTCGTCCTGTTCAGGGTGCCTCTTTTTAGAGCCTTCGACTGCTTGATTGGACCTCTTCGTCTTTTTCTTCCTTTTCTTCGGACATGGGGGTTTTATGGCGATCTCACGGGGTCTTCTCTGCACTGATTCAGTCGACGACTGAACATCGCTAATCCCCGCTGAGGGTTCCAACTCTGTCACTCGGACTGCTTCGTTTATCTGGTCAAGTCGACCTATCTCCTCATCTTCTTCGGAGTCTTTCTCCATCTCCATTCCTTCCGGTTCAACCAGAGTTACCTTCCTTTTCCTTGTCTTCTTAGGCCTCGGCTCGCTCATTTCCAGGTTAGCTATTTCAGCCTTCTTCAGATCATTGGCATGAACCCTCCTCGCTCGTCCTGCCACTTGATCCCATATTACATATGACACTGGGCCTGTCTGCTCTACTATCCGGCAGTACGGTTCCCATCTCTGGTCCAGTTTTCCTTCTCTCTGGTGGATTTTATAGTAGACAGGGTCTCCAACCTTCAATTCTACCACCTTTCTTTCAGCATTCACCCTCTCATTTCTTTTCTTCTGGGCCCTCTTTATTCTTCTTCTGGCCTGTACGAATATCTTATGTTGCTGTTCCAGCAATAGTTGATGATGATCTTCTCCCATATACCTTCTTCGGGGCTTCAGTAGGTTATCTACAGGCAGGACCACGTCTCTGCCAAACAACAAAAAATAAGGAGAAAATCTGGAGGTTTCGTTTATCGTAAACCTCACGGCCGCCAGAGCCTGCGTCAAATACAAGTCCCAATTTCCAATGTTTTCTCTGACCAACTTAGCCAATACATCTCCCAAGGTTCTATGAAACCTTTCCACTTTAGCATTTCCCTGGGGGTGATATGGGGATGTTTTTATGTGCTCTACATTCAAACCTGTCAAAACCTCTCTCATGATGCTGTTCACATTCTCCGTGCCATTATCTGTTACCAATTGCACAGGGGCACCATACCTAGGGAAGATTTCGCTTATTATAAACCCGGCCACAGTTCTGGCCTTCTTGTCTGGTACTGCAAATGCTTCAGGCCAATTTGTTAGCCAATCGACAAAACTCACTATATAGTTGTTTCCTCGTGCAGTTTCCCCATATGGTCCTGATACATCCATACTCACTTTCTCGAAGGGGAAGTTTGGTACGTCTGTTTCCTCCAAGGGTGCCTTTTCCTGCTCTGCGACTGGCACACTACACAACTCCGAACATAGTTAGTGACTTCTCCGTACAGTTTGGGCCAATAGTACTTTCTTCCTATGAGATCACATGTCCTATCAATTCCCATGTGACCCAACCTTTCGTGGCACTGTTCCAATATCTCTGGTCTTAAACTTTTGGGCACATACAACTTGGGTTTGACTTCTTCATCCCTTCCTGAGAGATAATACAGCCTTTCCTCTATTATGGCATACTTGGTGGTCTCTCCTGCCTTTACCTTCTCTCTCAGAGCAGCTATTTCACTGTCTGCTTGCTCCTTCTCAATTCCTTCTGTCCAGTAGGGATCGGTTATTATCTGGGCGTCCCCTTCTTCGTCCGATTCTAATATAGGGCGATCTTTTAGCTTATTAGAGTTAATTACTCCTATTCTATAGGCTTTATCATCTACTCCCTGTTCTACCCTTACAGATCTTTCTTCCAGTTGTTTCGGTATTCTTGAGAGTAAATCTGCGCACGTGTTTTCTTTTCCTGCCAAGTACTCTATCTTACAGTGGTAGCCACTTAACTTAAGTGCCCACTGTTGAATTTTTTCTTATTATTTGTCCACTCTGCCTGCAATAGGTACTGCAGAGGCTTTTGGTCTGTCTTTATAGTGAAGACCGCACCATTTAAATAGTAGTCCAGTTTTTGGAGAGCATACATGATAGCATATGCTTCCCTCTCTATTACTGGCCACCTCTGTTGTGTCTCTGAGAGCTTATGGGAGAGGAAGTATATCGGTACTTCCTCTGGTATGCCTGGCACTGGTCCTTCCTTATCAGGACACGGCTGGGTAAGTACTGCTCCTACACACTGCTCACTGGCATCCGTGTATAATATCATGGGCTTGCTGAGGTCTGGATACGTCAGCAGTGGAACGGTTGTCAACTGTTTCTTTAGCGAATCAAATGCTCGTTGACAGTCCTCTGTCCATTTGAACCTAGCGTATTTCTTCGTCAGGGCCACTAGCGGTATGGCAATTCTTGAAAATGCCGGGACGAAGCGCCGGTAGTAGCCTATAGCTCCTATAAAACCTCTTACCTGCCTCACTGTCTTAGGCTCTGGCATTTCCCTTATGACCTTTTACCTTATCCATGTCGGGTTTAATACCGTCTCCGTTTATGACGAAGCCTAAATACCTAGTTTCTTCCCTCAGAAACTGACACTTTGACAATTTCAATTTTAATCCGTGTTTCCTCAACCTTCCCAACACCTGTCTTAAATGGAAAAAAGTGTTGTTCCACTGTCTCCGAAAATATCAAGATATCGTCTAAATACGCCATGGCAAAGCTCTCGTATCCTCCTAACACTATTGACATTAGCTGTTGGAAGACTCCCGGGGCATTAGCTAAACCGAATGGCATCACTCTGAACTGAAACAGTCCCAGGTGACACGCGAATGCGGCCTTCTCCTTGTCAGCCTCATCCAGGGCTACCTGCCAATACCCGGACCTCAAGTCCAACGTAGAGAAGTACTTTGCCTTCCCTAATAATGCCAAAATGTCGTCTATCAATGGCAATGGCATCGCCAACGGCTTCGATATAAATTCAGCTTTCTAAAATCTACACAGAAACGGTGGCCGCCATCTTTCTTACCTACTATTACTATTGGGAAGCTCCAAGGAGAGATCGATCTTTCGATCATCCCAGCTTCCAACATTTCCTCTACTGCCTCTTCTACAAGGGGTCTTTTATGTATAGGTGTTCTGTAGGGTTTTAATTTCACAGGGGGGTGGTCTCCGGTGTCGATTTTCATTTCGACTGTGTGGGTCTGACCTAGTTCCTTATCTGACTGGGCTACCACATCTCGATTGTTCCTTAACAGACCCCCCCACTCTGGTTCTAAATTGATCCGGTGCTAATATATCCTCATCCAAGATTCCTTTTGTTTGCTCTACTAGCTTCCTTCGTTCCTCCTCGAATCTCACCCGATTCAGAGTTCGTAGGGGAAGTGCTCTCCTTATCTTCTCCCCTCTCCTAACCTTTATAGTCTTTTGGGCCTGGTTCACCATCATTATGGGCACTAACTCAGCTGCCTCCACTACCGTTTTCGCACAGGGTTACCTCGCTATCTTCTAGGCTCTTTCCTTCTACAGGGACCAACTGCAGAGGTCCTCTCCGTACCTTTTTTTCTGACATTAGCCTACCCTTTCCCGACACTGCGGTCCTAGGAGGTAACTTTACATCTTCCTCCACCACTATGGTTATCTCTTCCTCTGGTGGGCATCCCAATGGCGTTCTCTCGCCGTTCACCACCAACACAGTAGGATTAAACTCGATCTGGGCCCTCTGGCTCCGGAGCCAATCTTCTCCCAAGATTGCCTCCGTACACACAGGTCAGGGGTTACGTAAAAAGTTTGGGTGCTTTTCACCCTCCCAATCCTCACCGGGAGCCTCACCATCCCTTTTATCTCCAGGGGGCCCCATCTGCTTGCGTGATCTCTATGTCCGCTTCCCGTAACCTTCTCTTCCGTTTCACCCGCCTGTATGTTTCCTCTCTCATCAATGACACAGATGCTCCTGTGTCCACCAAAGCCCTCATCTCTCTACCACCTATCTCTGCTCTACAGGATAGTTTTTCTCCTGCGTTAGCGAAGAGAACACTTGAGCTTTCTTCTTCCTGGGTCCCCACCTTTGGGTCAACCCAGCCATAGGCGCCGGTAGTAATAAATCACCTTCATTTTTTTTTATGAGGTGGGGTTCTGCGCCCCCTGCACCTGGGCGACCCCGGCCGGACCTCTCCCGGTCTCCCATGGCCGTTTCTAAGAATACAGTTTCTTTTCAGGTGTCCTGGCCTCCTGCAAAACCAGCACCTTCTTGCTGGACAGCTTGGCGCAAAGTGGCCCGCCCGACCACATGTCCAACATTTTGCTCTTTCCCTTTTTAACTGGGTTGGCCTTGTGTCTATCCTCAGGGGAACCCGTCCTCTATTCAAGCGGTTCGCCCACCCACTGGTCCAAGTTTTTATTTCTCTCCTTTTAACTGGCCACCCTCCCTCTTAATTCTGGGGTGGCCCTTTGGCTTTTCTTGGGCTCGGCCTTCCTTGTTAATATTGGTGGGGCACCCTTCCTCAGCCCGCACCACTTAGCCAGGTGTCCTTTCTTACCACACCTGGTGCACCTGTCACGATCGAAGTCTGGGGGCAACCCCACTTCGTCGGACATTCCGCCGCCCTGTGGTCCTCGTACCCACAGGTCCAGCAGACCAGCCCGTATCGACCCGGCGTGGGCTTATAAAAGCCATGCCTGGTCGACCATGCCCTTCTCATTGGGGTCCTCCTCCCATAATTCTGCCCGATCCACCTCTTCCTTAACCCTCTGATTCCACACGGGGATCTTCCGCCTACCCCCTCTTTCCAGCCTCCTGACTTGGTATCTGCTTCTTCCCACACCTCTTCACTTTATCTCACACCCCTGGCTCTCCCTGGCCAGCTCTATCGCTGCCGACAGTCTGAGCGGTCCTTCTTTCAATACGTCGTGACGAACACGCTCGTCGCTCAGCGCCTCTACATACAGGTCCGCCAGTTGAGCCTGCATAACCGCATTATCCTGACCACTTCGGGGAATGCCAATGACGATAGCTTCCCCGCTCGGGCCCCTAATTCTCCCGGGTTTCATCCCGCAGCTGTGTTAGTTTTAAAAGGGCCCTCATGGCCTCTATGGCCGTACCTTCGTCGGCGAATTCTTTGGTCAGTAGTCTTTTTATTTCTTCCCAAGCCAAGCGGGGTTGGTTCTCCAAGAGCCCCCTCACGAACTCAGACGCTTTTTCCTTTGTGGCATCGTATGCCAAATACAGGGTTTCTTGGTCCGAGAGCTCGTAGATGGTTCGGCTCTTCTCGAGGATTGCCAGCCAGTTTTAAACTCCTTCCGCTGCCATCAAATACTGGGACCCTCGGTCCACCCAACAGCTTCCTTAGATCCACTGACAACCCCCGCCCTACTTCTTCTTCACCCCCATTGCTCTATCCGAATCATAATCTGACATGTCTACAGAGAAAGACAGTCTATGCAGCAACAATCGAGGTTGGGAAACAAAACAAGGTGTCCTACCTTACAGACGATTCTGTTCTTTCTTTTCCTTTGGTCCCGGGTCGTTCTGAGTTCTGTCTGAATTTTCAGCAACGGCGGTCGATCGTGGTCTTCTCAGGGTTGAAATCCCTCGGTCACCACGGCACCATATGTGACGTGGCTGTCTCAGGGTTGATCCGTTGGTCACGGCACCACATGTGACGGTTACACACCTGGCCCAGGGTCGAATCCTTTGGTTACGGCGCCAACGGTGACGTCGCTCCTCCTGGTCGCTCCTCCTGGGTCCAAGCGTGCCGCTCCAACCCCTTGGTCAGATGATCACCAGCCTCGCCTTTCCCCGACTCGCTTCAATACCTGGTCACTAAAGCAACTGTACCGATCTCCGGTCTGTCTACCCACGCTGTGTTTAGATCTTAGACAGACGGGACCAGCAGGGATTGGGGCCGATACAAGTTGAGTCCGACGGGGGTGGCAAAACACAAATAAAAGAGAAAATAAACTCACGAGACAAAAAGATTGCTGATGAAAAAAATGGGTAACAACCTTTTATATCTTAATGTCCGTTACATAAAAACAAAATTGTTCTCATTTCCCAACCCGCTCTGTGGACTATGGCACAAGCTTCTCTCACACAACCTAAAGATTTCAGAATTGCCTACTCTTTAGAATTGTGTATGTCGGAGTGTGGTTTGGTTCGACACTGGGGCTAATTTCTATCGATCATTCGCAGTTGATTCTTCTCTTCGACTTGAGTTGTATTTCTTCTTCTTCGTCGACTTAGGCTGGAAGTTCTCTTGTCTTCGACTTGGGCTGGAAGGATCTCTTGCCGCAACTCAGCCGCAACTCTCTGTCGTCCGAGGTGATCTCTTCTCGCTGCCGTCCGGGGCTGAACTCTTCTGTCTTCGACTTGGGCTGGGAGGATTTCTTGTCTGAGGATTCTCTTGCCCGAAAAGGGCGAGTGAATCGGGCCCGATGCCCGCGTTCAGGCTCTTTCCTGCCCGCGGTCCAGCTGCAACTCCACTCCAACTGATTTCTGTCGACTGGGGTCCTGCTTTTATTGACGCCGCAACAAACTGGGGTGGGTCTGTCGGCGTCAGGGGTTTTCTCGATAATTCCAAAAGTCGCATTATTTTTGATTTCTCATTATCGCTATTGTTTTCACCCCTACTTCCTCACAGTGCCTTTTGTGGGAGGTGTGCACCCATCTCTCTTAGTCTCTCGTATGTCAGGTGACCGTTTTTCGACCAATGGTTCCTGATCGGGCATTTCTTTCTCTTCTTTTCTGCAGATCACGTGACCGTTTCCGACCAATTGTTATTGATCGAGCATCCTTTCTCCTCCTTTCGGGCGTGGTTACATCGTTCTTGTTTTTAAAAAAAACAAAATCCAATTTTGCCTTTTCTGCACGTACGAAAAATGACAATTTTGGCTTTCTCTCAACTGGGCTCTGTCAACCAGCCCGCCGCTAATTAGTTGTGACTTCAGGAAAGAATATTGTCGCCATCTGTGATCTGAGACAATCGTTTTTTCCACCTCTTGTTTTTTGTCAGACCCGGCAGTCAGAAAATCTTAATTTATCTGAATTGAAAACATCTTTCACTCGTCAATGTGGGGGTTCTAATTTTTAACAGGTCAGAATCTGTATACCGTTCCACCGGTCACTCCCCTCAACCCAAAAACACTTTTTCTCTGATTAAGATTTCGTTTTCATTGTTCCCAAAATTTCCCTTTATCCAAATTGATAAGGTGTCTTTCTACGCAAAAGTAGGCTAGATGCTTTGGCCGATATCTGGTTTTTCATCAAGCGGCCCGTTTTGATATCATGTCTTTTCCCTTTCTTTCTTTTTTACTATTTCTAATTCTATTCTTCCAATTGTCTTTAAAAATTCGGTCAACATGCTAGCTAAGATATCTTTCTGACTCGTGTTTTTTTGTTAATGACCGCTTTTTGTATTTCTCGACCTCTCTTTTTTCCTTCCTTCTTCTTCCCTTAGGATCGTCCAAGTACAATCTTAGTGAATTATTTTCAACTCAATTATTTTCCGTTTTAAAAAAAATCAACAACCTGTTTAGTAAACCGAGTAAGAAAAAATTAAATCATATTTCTATGAATATTTCTAATAATGCAAGGTGCCACAATTGTTTAAGTTATCAAAACTGAAATTGATGTAAATTGCCTCTATATCAACATTTTCCATATTTTCATAAGTTTGTAAACGCCAAAGTTTAATATAACTTTGTGTAAGCTGTCAAAAACTGTGGGAATCAATTGTTTTCGATCGAAATCAAATCAAGTTTTCATAATTTTATTTCTTTTCGAAAGCTTTTAAGCACCAATTTACATTTTAAACATCTTTTCTGCTTTCAAAACTTTTTGATATCCTAAAATAAGCAGTCTATTTCATCTATATTTTCAATATTTTCATAAGTCTGTACAAGTTATTTTTAATACAAGTTTGCGTAAACTGTCAAAACATGTTGATATCAATTGATCTCGATCGAAAACAGATCGATTTTTAATAATTTCATGTGTTTTTTAGAAAAACATCATTTTACTTATTAATACAATGTTTTTCATGCTTTTAAACCTATTTGAAATCCTGGATTATTCAGCGTATTTCAACTATATTTTCCATGATTTCATATATGTAAAAATCAATTTTTTAATATGACTGTGTAAGCTGTCTAAACTTCTCGTAATCAATTGTTTTCGAACGAAAACAATTCAATTTTCAATCATTTTACTTGTTTTCTAAAGTTTTCAATCACCAAGTTTAACTGTTTTTAAACTATAAAAATTATTTGAAATCCAGGAAAATGTATTCAATTTTATCTATATTTTCCATCTTTACATAAAATTATATAATTTTTTTAATATAACTTTGTGTAAGCTATCGAAACTTGGTGAAACCAATTGTTTTCGTTCCAATACAAATCGATTTTCCATAATTTTAGATGTTTTCCAATGTTTTCAAACACCGCATTACTTTCTAATATAACGTTGTTTATGCTATAAAAAACTAGCCTATATGTAGCCAAAAGTACATAATTTCAGCTGCTTTTCCCATGTTTTCATAAGTTTGTAGAAAATAATATTTTTAATATATAAATTTTGTGTAATTGTCGGAATTTGTTGAAAGCTACAGTTTCCGATCGATAACAAATCGACTTTCAATAATTTAGATGTTTTCGAAAGTTTTCAAACACCAAATTACTTTTGATATAATGCTAAGTTATCGAAACTAGCTAGAAAATGCAGTCTTTTTCAGACCTATTTTCCATATGTTCATGTGTTGTAAACGCATGAGATTTTTATATGTATTTATGTAAGCTGTCGAAACTTAGACAAAACTACCATTTTCGAAAGTAACAAATCGATTTTTAATAATTTTAGGTGTTTTCGAATGTCTTCAAACATCAAATTACTTTTTAATATAGCACTATTTAATTTATCAAAAAAAGTCTGTTTCAATTACATTTATGGAATCCTCCATATTTGCTGCTTACCCCTGAGGGAAAATGTGCTCTTCTCCCAAATCAACTTTAACCAATCATCACTTTTTCAAACTTGACTTCTCATTGGTTAAAAGGACCCAAAAACTGTAGCAAGTTGCGACAAATCTGTTTTCCCGCTCACCTATCTGGAGCCGGTTTGAAACCCAAAAAATCAATAAATTGACTTGATTCAAGCAGTCAGTAACCAAGATTTTTTTGCTGGTCTCTTTCTGACCTTTTCTGCCTGGTGTTTGCCGCCCGACTGTTTTTGGACTTTACGCTTTTTTGTTGTTGAACTACATTTTTGGTTGAGTTTGATTTTATTACCACCTTTTAGTGTTTTTTACAACTGTTTTGAAAAAGATTTGGATTTTTTCTTTTCCTTTTTTACCCTCCCTATTTTTTATTTTTACCCCTTTATTTTTGATCTTTTTCTTTTATTTTAGTCTTCTTTTTGGTTTTCATTTTCTTTTTTTAAATTTCTCTTACGAAGCAGGCGGCTCGCTCAATATGGCCTTGGACGCCTGGGTTGAAATGCCTCAATAACGATGAGACATCATTCACCTGGCTGGTGATTCGTGGGGCCCTCTGGGTCGCCAAAAGACTTTGTTCAGCGGGCTTGGAGAAATCTCCCAACTGCCGACGCTGTGATGGGGAAGTCGAGACCATTGATCACGCCTTCTTTCATTTTGTTGTTGTGCCACAATGAGTGCGTGTCTGAGTGTTTGGGATGAATGAATATTTCTATATTATTATAGTCGCGCATCGATTTCATCCAGTGAACTGATATTTCTGTCACATTTAAGGATTGGGTTGGGGAGGTTATTGGTTATTACTAACATGATTTTGTTTAGTTTCTTGTAAATAGATTATATTCATATTGTACATACTCATTGGGGATTTTTTAACTTGTTGTTTTATTCCCCCCCCCACAAACGACGATTTGTACATATTTAGGATTTTCATTGAGGCAATTAAGTATTTTGGTGGATGTAGTATGAAAAGTAAGTAAGAGTGTGTGTTGTTTTGGTGTCAGGAATATTGTCTGTGTGTTTGGGTCGGTGTTTGTGGCTAGCTTAGTTTAAATTTAAGACAGATGAAGACCATCCTTTTCCCCAAACCCCTTTTTAGGCTTTGTGTCATATTTTCTGTATTTTAACAAAAATAAATATTGCCACGCGGTTCACTTGAATATAGTGCCAGTCTTCATTGAAGGATTGTCTTCGAATTTCAGCAGTAACTTAATTCTAAGTTACCCTGTGTTTGCCTTTGTTCTGACCACGTTTTGAAATGTTTTTTAGTTATTTATATTTTACTTTATTTACTAACTAACTAAAATGAATTTAGTCCTCTCTGTTGTTTTGAAAAGTCTGGATAAATTCTTTGACTCCTTCAATATGAACGATATTATCGCTGGCTAACGGAAGAGGCGTATATATGCCTTGGTATACTTTCTTCCATATAGCCACCCGGTTCACTTGAATATTGTACCAGTCCCCACTGAATGATTGAGCAATGCTGGTAAACTGAATAGTGTTTTAGGAAGGGTTAATGGGATTTAAAATGGGAGTTAATGGGAATTAAAACTTAATTTAAAGAACAGTTAAACATTGTTCATCGTAAGAATTCCAGGCAAAAATATCACCAGTTAGCAGGCCCATTTGCAAGCCAGCAGGACAAAAAAAGAGACCTATCACAGGGTTTAGGATTTCTCAGCCAACTACCGGCCTTGACTACTTGTAAGTTGCTTTTTTTTTTTTTTTTTTTTCCTGGGGGGTGGTGTTGCGTATGTGTCTGTGCGTGTGTAATAGGAGTATATAGGCTTTTCTACCGCCAGGTCAATACTCCTCCCCGCTTCTCTTGATCAAGAGTAGAGGCTCACCCCTTGTTTCTTATTTAAGAAGGGGTTCCTGGAACTCTTCCTCTCCTCCCCTCTGGCCTCAGTACTAGTACTGCCGTGATTCCCCTGTGATGTGTGCAGTCTGTGGCAATACCTCCTCATTCTGAGGGTACCGGGTTGACAATTTCCTGGTTGCTGACTGGTAGTTAGGAGCCCTAACTCTTGTGTAGCGTCTTGAGCGGCCGCTCTGATAAACAGTTGTATAATACCGGTGTGCCTGTAATGCCATGTCGCGAATGAATGGGTATCCATGCATTCACCTCCGGTGGGCAACCCTAAGGTCACATTATGTTGCAGGCTGCGCAAGTTTGTTTTTCCCCGCGTCACAGCCGATGACCGTCTGCTACTTCTACTTCAGGCCTTCTCGTTTTCACTTCCTAAATCACCAACATGACAAATAACGATCAAAAAAGCAAACCTAAACCAGCACTCAAAAAATCAATTAAACCCTTCAACATTTCCTTTTCTAACGTCCGTGGCATTCGAACCAACTTGTGGTTCGAATGCCACGGACGCTAGAAGATGTGTAATCGAGCAGTGTGGAATCGTTCCTCAGTGAGAAGTCGCCCGATATACTAGCTCTCTGCGAGACCAACCTCGACTCGTTTATCCCCTCCTCCGACCTCTCGATCCCCAGTTACCTTCCTCTCCTCAGAAAAGACTCTCAAACCCATATGCACGGCCTTGGAGTTTATGTCAAAAACCATCTCCCACTGGCTAGAGAGCTCTCTTTCGAATCTCCAGACAACTCATACTATTGTCTCCGCCTATCTCTCCTCAATGCTGTAAGCTATCTCTTCTTTTATCACTCTCCATCCTCCCAAGACTGTGGTGTACTCGAAAACATTTCCGACAATATAGACAAGGCTATCTCGCTTCATCCGTTTGCTCATATATTTGTGTTCAGGGACATTAAAGTGGCTTAAAAACTCTATAACTGTGGCTTAAAAACTGGCATACAAACCCTTAACTTTTCTATTTCTCAATCCCTCAATCAAATAGTCGACTCTCCCACACGTTTCCCCATCAACCTGGGCGGCAAGGCTTTCCTTCTCGATCTCTGTTTCACTTCCATCCCCAAGTTCTGTCCCGCCTCGCAGCTCTGCTTTCTTGGCAACTCTGATCATGCTGTAGTGTCTGTGAACATCTCCTTCTACACCACCCCCAGCAAAGAAGCTCCTATCAACAGAACATCTGTCTGCAAAGTCCTTGAGGCTTTAATCAATGCCGAAGTGGTCAATCACCTTATATCCTATGATCTGCTCTCTGATAAGCAATATGGTTTTCGCTTTGCCCGTTATACAGCTGATGTGCTCACGGCCATAACTGAAATTGTTTACCAAGCACTCCACAACAACAGAGAAGCTTGTGCCGTGGCTCTAGATATCTCTAAAGTGTTTGATAGGGTCTGGCATGCCAGTTTCCTTCGTAAGATTAAGGGATACGGAATTTCAGGTCAGTTATTTGACTTAATACAATCATTCCTGTCAAACCGCGTTTGTGGGGAAGGAACTGGAGAATTCGTCCTTAACGAATTCTCCTCCAGTTCCTTTCCCACAAACGCAGGTATTCCTCAAGGCTTTATCCTAGGCCCCACTCTGTTCCTTATCTTCATTAACGATCTACCCGATGTCATCAGTTCCCAATTAGGCATCTATGCTGACAACACTAGTATTTACTCCTGCCTAAGTAGCAAATCTGGTATCGCTAACAAAACTAACCTGACGGTTGGTCTCGAAAAGGACCTCCAATCGGTTGTAGACTGGGGTAGGTTAACTTTAATGCCTCTAAAACAAAACTGCTCTCTATTACTCACCACATGGAACCATCCTTGCTGCCCATTAGAATGTCTGATGCTCAACTCCACGAGAGCACCTCTTTACGACTGCTTGGTCTCACAATGTCCGCTGACCTGAGATGGAACAATTACATTGCATCAATAGCTTCATCCACCGCAAGGAAAGTTGGTTCCCTGTGTCGCGCCAAAAAGTTTTTCTCGTCTGAGTCCATCTTTCAAATCTACAAATCAACCATTCTCCCTTGCATAGAATACCGTTGCCATATATGGTCTGGTGCACCCGTTCGCCTTAAGATCTTCGACAAGATCCAGAGACGGATAAACAATGTGGTTGGTTCTGATCTGGCATCTCGTCTTCATTCGCTCTCTCACAGACGTGCCGTCGCCTCCCTCTGTCTTTTCTAGAAATACTTTCATGGTAACTGCTCCGATGAGCTACTTTCGCTAGTTCCCAGACTACATGAATTTAAGCGTGCTACTAGGCTGGCATCACGGTCAATATGATCTATTTTCCATTTGGTTTTATGATGGTGGCCAATCGCAAACATTCCCGCCAGTTAAAGAGATGCCTTTTGGGACTACCAGAACTGCTTAAAGCAGCCACTGAGGACGAACAAGGACAGTTGCGGCCGGCGCGGCTGCCGGCTGTCACGCAGTCCGCTACTGCTGCTGCTGCTGTTGCTACCGCCGCCATTACCCCGACACCTTGACCACAGAATGAAGAACCTGCCAGTCGGCGCCTTCACTGGCACCACTCAATATTAATGTTAATGACTGTTTTCAATTGAAAATAAGTGCATTTTGTTTATTTTACATATTAATGACTATCTTCAATTGAAAATTGTTTATTTTACATATTAATGACTATCTTCAATTGAAAATTGAAATTTCAATTTCAATTGAAATTTTACATATTTTACATAATAATGAGTGTATCCAATTGAAAATATATACATTCTGGTTATTTTACATACTTATGATTGATATTCTATCGAAAAATTTTGTTTATATTACATATTAATTACTGTTATGGGACCTACCTTGATGGAATAAATGGACTCGTCCTATTACTATATTATGCCTCTCAAGTGAGCAGTCTACAGTTGACGAGTTGACTACGGTTGACTACGGTTGTCTTCTGTCGAACTCTCCGCTTTGGCAGAGAGGAACCAGGACGAAGCTTTGCCGAAGGGCAAAGTTTCGTCCGGGGAGGTAGACAGGCCCTGAAACCGTCTAGGCGGGTTCAAAGGGTATATTTTTGGCCAAGCCTACGGGCTCGGAGAAACCCACGTTAAACTCGGCCTCGTTAAACTGTTAAATATCGTTGACGAGTTGATCTACAACCTTTGTTTGTGATCTCTGCACGACATTTTTTTTTTTTGCTTTTTCAGACTTCTATTTTGAACGTCATTTTTGGTTGAGTTTGTTTTTTATTAATTTTTTTTTTACGACTGTTTGAAAAGTTTTTTGATTTTTTCTTTTCCGTCCTCATTTTTTTATTTTTACCCCCTTTAATTGTTGCTCTTTCTCTTCTAGTCTAGTTTTCCTGTTTCATTTTCTTTATTTTTTCTTTTAATATATATTTTTGTTTTCTTTATTTTGTAATCTCTGTCTGTGTTATTTCTAGCTTTAATTTCTCGTTATTTCTTTAATTCTTTTCTTTTAATATCCGTTAAGTTTTTCTCGTGTATTGTTTTTTATTCTGTGCCTTATTTGTGCTAATCTTTGTATTGTCTCTTTGTATTGTCTAACTTGTGTAATTATTTTCTTTTGTTTATTTGCTTGACCCGATTTATTAGCGTCAGCCATTTTGTAAAATAGCTCCGGATATTTTTGAAAGCTTCGTATTTTTTTGGTTTTTACTTTTTCTTTGTCTAGCGTTTTATTGTCTATTTTGTTTTTTTAATGTTTTAAATTCATTTCTTTCGCCTTTAGGCGAATTTTGTGATTTTATCTTTTAGTCTGTATTTTTTGTCTTGCCTTTAGGTATACCTTGTTTTAATTGTTGTCCTTTGTCATTTGTTTTTAATTGAAAAACCTTTTTTATTTATCTGTTCTTTTTTTGTGAATTTATTTTTGTTGCTTCGCTTTTGGGCGAGTTTTCTGTTTTTGTTTAAGTACTATTTTTTTTCTCTCTACAAGGCGAATTTTACTTATTTAGTTCCCCCCACCACACACACCGCCTATAGGCGGACTTTGTTTTTACCAGATTGAAGATTGAGATTGAAGTTGCCGGTCATTGTGACCGGCCGTAAACCGGTATGCTGGAAGTGTTGAAAGACTGGTTACCTCTCCTCTTCCTGCCCAGAGAAGAAGGCCTCTGGAGTTCAATCTCCCCTTGACCAGAATCCCCCTCTGACCGAGTCTTTACCCACCGCCTCACCTGTAATGGGCCTGACAGCTTCTGGGACCAGTAGGGATAATCCTCCGGTTGGCCAAAAGACCACATTCCCCAAAGAGCCTTCACCCGCTGCTAGTGCAGTTGCGGAGAATGGGAGGGAGAATGGCTAGTTGCTGGTAAGGCCAGAGAGAAGCGCCAGAGAGCGGGTCCTCAGTCCCCTGAAGCCCCAAGGACATACAGCCTCACTCCCTCTGGCATCATTAAGGGCGATGCCCCGGCTTCTCAACTGTCTTTAAAGGAAAAGCAAGGGAAATTTGACCCCGGTTTTGAGAAAACGGAAAAAAAACAAAGAACTTGAAAAGAAATTAGACAACCAAAAAAAAATTCAACGTCCTCTACCCGGTCCATCCCTTCACCTAAAAAACGACCTTCCCCCCTGACATCACCATCCAAATCCCTTCCCCTCAGTAGAGATCCAAGCCCTTATAGACGCAGATCCTTTTATACCCATCTCCACACACCCAGTCTTTCCTCCATTAAAAAAAGACCCTCCCACACCCCTCTGCAAAGTCCCAGTCCTTCCCCCGTGAAAAAGGCAGAAATGCCACTACCCTCATCCAAACGCAATAGAAGCACCACTCGGGAGCTGAAAGACAAAAAAAATCCAAAAAGCAGATCTACAATTTGAGAGAGGATTTTTTCCGCATCTCCCTGGTTCAGACGGAAAGGGCCAGAGACTATGGCAACTGTATAAAGGATTTACGCTACCTCCTATCAATTATGCAGTTTGCAGACTTAGATGTGGAAGTACCGCAAAATTTCCCTCTGGCCGAAAGGGTTATCTGAGTTATTAGAACTGGCCCTGGAGCCAAACAAATTTGGGCGATGCTGGACGAGGCCATCATGTCCTACAAGATGGCCTCGCCCATTGCAATTGTGCAAAATCAGCAGTTGAAATCCTTAAAACAATTTTGAGCAGGGAGGGTCCCAGTTTTAGTTCACCCCTCCCTGTATAGAGCCCTAAAACTGATTTTCCCCTGGGATATCGGCGGAATCTCCTAAGACGGCTCCATCAAGACTGAGATGGGCCATGGGTCTATGAGAGAAAAAATGGAATCCTCACCCCGACCATGTTTAAACCAGTACTGCAACCCTAATCTGTTTTTCATTATGGCACTCTGGTTAGCAAGTGTAAATGTCCGGGGACTGAGGTCCGATTTTCGCAAGGCGAGGCTCTCTCGCGACCTTCAGCACCTCAGAGTGAATGTTTGTTGTGTGCAAGAGACCCGGTTTTCTTCATATGACCGTGAGGATTTGCTGTCTAAGGGGTTCTCCCTTTATTCAGCATGTTTTGATGGTCGTTCGAGGGGTGTCTGTTGAATAGTGAGCAAGTCTTTGAAGGCTCCATGTATTCTTGTCTCCTCAGATCCGGCGGGCAGGCTTTGCGTACTGGATGTTATCATAAAGGATAAGGCTCTACGACTCATTGGGGTTTATGCGCCCAATAACCATTCCGAGCAACCTGTTTGTTTCGGCAGATCGGGCCGTACTTGACGACATCTCGTCGGGTAGTTTTAGCGGGGGATTGGAATGCCGTCCTTGACCCCGATATAGATCATATAGGGCAAAAACCGGGTACTAACAACCGGGATGTGAAACCATTTCGGGACTTTATCGACGGGTTTGATCTTGTCGATAAGTACCGGAATGAACACCCTCGGGAGGTAGCATGGACTTGGACAAATAGTGGCAACTCGGCTCTTGGGACGCTTGCGAGCTACCTCGACCGTGTCTTAGGAGAGTCGATATAGACCCCTTAGGGTGTCCAAGCTTCCACTATATAGTTTATACGGATCATAGGCTTGTCCGGGTCCGTGTAAACTTAGATAAGCCTACGGTTAAGTTGGCTGGCTACTGGAAATTAAACTGTTCACTATTTCGTGAGCAGGATTTCCGGGACCAGCTGCTACTAATGATACAGAGGGAATTGACGGGTCAGTTGTTGGGAATGCCTGGTGGGATAAATTAAAATCCAAAATTAGAACGTTTGCTGCCGACTTTAGTCGTCGATTCAATCTAGATAGATCAGCGGCGCAAACGGCTTTAGAACAAAAAGTTGATCGCGCAGTGAAATCCCGTAATAGTGGGGAAATAGCCTTAGCTAAGGCAGAGTTGTCCTCCTTGCTTATCAAGAAGGATCAAGCTCTGGTAGTTAGGGCTAGGTTAAAATGAATGTCCTCTGAGGCGACTAATATGGCCGCTGAATTGCGTGCAGAGGAAAATCGGAGCGCAGCTCGGTGACATATCGCGTGCGTCACATTGCCGGATAATCGGACCGTGACTACAAACGCGGGCATATGCGGAGCGTTTCGGGATTACTTTCAGGATCTTTTCACCAGGGAGCCTGGTCACTAAACCTAACCCTTCTCGGTTCAATGCCTATTTGGCCGACTTTCCTTGCCTCGAGGCAACTGAAGCGGCTGGATGCGAGGGTCCCATCACAGAGTTGGAAATCTGGGAAGCGCTGAAACAGGTTGGCCGGGACTACGAAGTTTACTTGAGACAGTCGCCCGTTTTTGTTCCTTTGCTGGAACTGATCTTCAACAATTGGATGAAGTAGGGGTCTATACCCCAACGCTTCACCAGGGCTGTGATCAAGTTGCTGCGTAAAAACGGTGGGGATGGGTTAAATAACTTTTGCCCTTTGACTATGTTAATCACAAAGTTAAAGATTTTGGCGAAAATCTTAGCCAACCGTTTGCAGCTTGTCCTGTCTAGTCTGATTGGCGCCGAACAGACTTGTGCTGTGAAGGGCAGGACTATTCAGGATAACCTACATATGGTACGCTTGATCTTAGAACAAGTCTACAGTGAAGCCGCGCTAATCAATTTAGATCAGACCAAGGCCTTCGATAGGGTTGACCACATCGGTTTCTGGAGGCTGTCCTTTCGGCGGCCGGTTTTGGAGCCGACTTTCGCTCCTGGATCCGACTTTTGTATGCGACCCCCGGTGCGCTGGTGGAAGTGAATGGGGTAAGACCGAAGCCTTTCGTATTGTCTCGCTCCATTCGTCAAGGTTGTCCGCTTTCGCCTTTGCTTTACGTTCTTGTGTTGGAACCATTACTTCGCAAGTTAAAGGCGAATCCGGTCCTGCGCGGAATTTTCCTGCCTGGGGCTACCACCTCAGCCAGTTATTCTTGCCTATGCTGACAACGTTTCGGTTCTTGTGTCGAGCAGAGCCGAGATTGACGAAGAGATCAGTGGATATGAGATGGTGACATGGGCCAAGATCAACCGCGATAAGTCTGTTGGCTTGCGGTTGGGTGCGTGGAAGGTAGTTTCTCTGTCTGGTTCGGTCCTGATCTCCAGTTGGAAATGAATTGGTCGGAGGTACAAGGGAAGGCCGAGATCGCGGTTAATCTGTGGTCTCAGAGGAGGCTTTCCTTGAAGGGGAGGGCGGAAGTATGTGTTTCACACATCTACCCGATTCTTCTTTACTGACTCTCTGTACTTCCACTTCCGTTTACCACACTAATATTATTAGTAAGGCTCTTGTTCTCTTTCTTGTGGAGAGACAAGGCCGCTATGCTATCTCGCGAGATCTGTTGCCTTCATCCCTCTGAGGGCGGTCTGGGTATGCCTAGCATTGAGATTGGTCAACTTTCTGGACCGAATGTGTCGCCGATCGGATGAGGATGGCACCTTCTGGAAGGAAGACGTCCGTAAACATTTCCCATTCCTGAGAAGTGTGCACTCGTGCCGGGAAGAGGCCGGCCGTACACCTCGAGCCGAATGCTCCTTCTACCGCGAATGTCGTCGTGCTCTGAAACACGGCTTACGAGCGTTGCATGGTCTCTCCAACGTCCAGGGGAGGGGCGTTCAGGATGATCCGATTGAAGAGCTCGGTTTTACGAAGCAGGAGGCCTCGATATGGCCTTGGGCGCCTGAGTTGAAATGCCTCAATAATGGTGAGGCATCACTCAACTGGCTGGTGATTCGTGAGGTCCTCTGGGTCGCCAAGAGACTTTGTTCAGCAGGCTTGGAGAAATATCCAAACTGCCGTCGCTGTACTGGAGAAGTCGAGACCATTAGTCATGCCTTCTTTCATTGCAAGATGGTAGTGCCGTTGTTCAAGTTTGTTGAAGGCCTCATGGTTCGCATGCTGAGGGGAAAGTTCTTTGTCCTTGAGGCCAGTTTTGTTTGTAGCAATGTGGTGCCGCAGATGACGAAGGCTGAACATTATGTGTTCTGTTGCTTACTAGGTGTTATGAGAGTCGTGATTTGGACGACGCATCAGAAGGAATTATTTGAGGGCGAGAAGTTCACTTCTTCCCAACTGATCTTGTTCTTTAAGCATCAGCTTAAAGTCAAGATCAGGACGGGAAGGCGGCGGCTCACCTCATCAGAATTTGGCAAAAGGTGGGTGAATCTTGCGCGTATGTGCCGAGTAAAAGGGGCTGACCTGGAGTGGCATTTTGATGCCGGATAGGCATCAGGATATTGTTTTCCTGGTTTAAACTTTGGTAACCCATCCCTGGATTTAGGCTAGAAGTAGGTTTTTGATTCTTTAGTTTTTCTTTTTTTCCCAGTAAACTTAGCTAGGGTGTGTTTGCTCATTGGCCCCTTTTATTTCTGTCTCCCTTTCTTCCTTTAGTTTAACTCCCCATCCCCTCCCTCGTTAGGTGATCAGTGATTTCAGTTCTCTGATGGATACGGGGGTGCCTTTCGTTTCGCGTGCGTGTTTTTTGTATTTGTTGTGGTGTCAGAATTGACTGCATGTCTGTGTGAGTGCTTGGGTTGAATGAATGGGATGGATGAAGGTTTTTCACATATATATATATATATATATATATATATATATATATATATATAAATGAACATAAAGTGAACATAAATTCAACAGTCTGCGACAGTCTGTTTCATGCTATATGCAATCGTCAGGCCACATATAAATTGCTATAATGCTAGATAAGGCCATCAACTTCAGGAACAAATAATAATAAAACCAAGCGAAATCAACATCATTAAGCACTCCCGTAAATCATTATTATTCCACAACGAAGAAGCATGGATAAAGAAAGATGGGATATTTGACACTACAATGGGAAGCTTTGACGGTGCAGAGGCATGCGAAATCATAGGCATTTATTTACTACACGAACTGAGCAAAATAATAGATAAAAATGACACAGGACTCTACAGGGACGACGGTCTCATAATCTTAAGAAACTGTAACAAACAAAACACAGACAAAACTAGAAAAGCAATAATAAAGATTTTTAAAAATAACGGATTCGACATAGATATAAAAACTAATCTAAACGAAGTAGATTTCCTAGATGTTACCTTCAATCTAAGAGAAGGCACATATAAACCATACAGAAAACCTAACGATAAACCACTCTACATACACACATCCTCAAACCATCCGCCTTCTATAATCAGATACCAAAATCGATTAACCGCAGGCTCACCGACAATTCCTCCAATGAATCCCTATTCAACAAAGCTAAGAAAGACTATGAAACGGCCCTAAAAGATAGCGGATTCCCAGCAATACTCACATATTCACCACAGAATACAAAAAAGACCAACAGGAGAAGAAATATCATATGGTTCAACCCACCGTACAGCAAGAACGTAAAACAAACGTAGGAAAAATATTCTTCAAACTCTTACACAAACACTTCCCAGAATCAAGCACCTTACACAAGATATTCAACAAAAACACAGTAAAAAATCAGCTACAGCTGCACCGAGAACATGGCACAAATAATAAAAAAAACAATAGGAAAATTATCAACAAACCACACGAACAAATTAAACCCACGTGCAACTGCAGAATAAAGAACGAATGTCCCTTAAACGGAAATTGTTTACAAAACAACGTAATATACCAAGCTACGATAAAATCACCAGATAATGAAGAAAAAAAGTATACATAGGAGTAACTGAAGGACCCTGGAAGCAAAGAAATTATACACACAAAACATCGTTCACAAATAGTAAATATGCGAACAGTACTATGCTTTCTAAGTATATCTGGGAAATAAAAAACAAAACGCACATCACACCAAAAATATCTTGAAAGATAAGGAAAAAGTCATCAGCCTACAACAACCAATCAAAAACTTGCAAACTTTGCTTGGAGGAAAAAATAGCTATCATTACTTTCCCCGACCAAAATAAATTATTAAATAAAAGATCCGAGCTCATCTCAAAATGCAGGCATGAAAATAATTTTTTACTACGTAACCTAAAAAATGAAAAACGGAAAAAATAAAAACAAACAAATACACTAATAAAAAATAAAAATAAATAAATAAATAAATACTATATTGCTTAAAAACCGAAAACCGAAAAGAAAAATATACAAATAAATTGACCTAAATTCATCCAAGTAAATAGACAAACCAATCCCAAATTAAAAACTGTTCCCGCCAAAATAATAGTTAGAATGAACTACAACAACCAACCCCAAAATTGAACAAATAGCTTGAATTAAATTCTCAAACCAAAACAAAACTGTTAAATACGTGATATAAACAAATTTTTACTACGTTAATAAATAAATATATAAAAAATAAGAAAATAAAAAAAAAAGCAATATAATTTGACCCAAATAAATAAACAAAGCGACTTCCGGTAAAAAATAACCGCCATAATAGAATACCCAGAATGCACCACTAACCCGTATATATATAAATAGCCGAGAAAAATAACAGCATATGTGGCCTGACGATTGCATATAGCATGAAACAGACTGACGCCTCTAAGTGTTGACTTCTATGTTCACTTTTATATTTACACACGCTCTATCTCTGATATTGAGCACTTTATCCCATAAATATAGCACACCTTAAGACTATATTTCTTTATATATATATATATATATATATATATATATATATATATATATATATATATATATATGTGTGTATAAATAAGTTAACTAGACGAAATCGATGCAGGACTTTAAGTCCCGCATCGATTTCGTCTAGTTAACTGATTTTTCTGCCACATTGTGGTTTGTGGGGTTTTTTTATTATTAACATGATTTTGTTTAGTTTCTTGTAAATAGTTTATAACCATATTGTATATATATCATTGGGATGTTTTTAGCTTGCTGTTTTTTATTCCCCACCCCTCACAGACAACGATTTGTACATATGGGCACTATTTAGGACTTTCATTGAGACAATGAGGCATTTTGGTGGATGTAGTAAGAAAGGTAAGTATGAATGTGTTGTTTTGGTGCTAGGATTATTGTTTTGTATGTGGTTGTCAGTGGTTGTAGCTAGCTAAGTTATAAATTAAGACAAATGATGACCGTCCTTTTTCCCCCGTCCTCTTTTTCGGCCTTGTGCCACATTTACTGTAATATTCAGTAATAAATATCGTTGACGTCTTCTGTGTACAACTACGTGTACGTCTTCTGTGTACAACTTCTGTCGAACTCTCTGCTTTGGCAGAGAGGAACCCGGACGTAGCTTTGCCGAAGGGAAAAGGCCCTGTACTTGGCGGTTTCAAAGGGTATATTTTTTACCTATTCTGGGTCCGCAACACTGGCGACGAGGATTTAAGAACTCCATGGGAGAACCATAAAGGAAAAAATTTGTTTACCAGTGTATACAACACTGGTGACGAGGATTTAAAGTACTTCACGAAAAACCATAAAAGAAAAAAAATTTGTTTACCAGTGTCTACAACACTGGCACTGAAGTTATAAACTTTACTTTCCGCGGTTGTCCAAAAAAAACTACTGTGTACGAGAATAACATATTTAAAGAGAAAAAAAAGTGATTTTTTTCTCTTCCCCTCCAAGCAACACAAAGGTTGGGTACAATTAAAATCACGTTAGAAGCGTAATACTGAAAATTAAAACACGGAAGAGTTTAAAGCTACTATTTTAGAACTGGTTAGAGTCCAGTTTGAACAACAACGATGAAACGAAGAAAAACAATTGGAATTACAACAAAAACCCTAAGAACAATTAAAATTACAGCGACAACGATAGAACAACAGAAAAGGTTTGAAGAATTGCTTCTACAAACAAGGTCGAATAAGGGTCAAAATACCGAGAGCGAAACTACTTTTTTTTACAAAACGCGATTTGGAGTGCAATTGACAATTTCACTTATTCGCCAGATGAAGATAAAACCTTCGCCGCTTCATATTTCAGAAGATATGAAGATCTATTCGAAATAGATTGTAGGTTCAATCTCTGGGATTTTACCAATTAATACTTTTTGTCAGAAAATAGAAAATCAGACGACCTAGTCAGATAAACTAAGAAATGAATTAAAAGAGACCTTCCCCGAGGTCTTTTCGGCTGGCCTTGGTAGATGCAAAAATATGAGCTAAAAGAGAACATTCAACCAATATTTAGGAAAAAAAGGAATGTGCCTTTCGCCTCGTTAAAGGAAATAGACAAGGAATGAGACAGACTTGTAGAGACTGTCGTTTTATCTAAAGTTGAATATAGCCAATGGGCAGAACCAGTAGTGTATGTAAAGAAGAAGTCTAAGGAAATCAGCGTGTGCGTATATTTTTCTACTGGACTAAACTCAGCACTAAAAGATTATCATTACCCACTTCCAAGCCCGGAAGAAGTTTTTACAAAACTTAATGAAGGCAAGTTCTTTTCGAAAATCGATCTCAGCGAAGCTTATCTCCAGATACCCGTTGAGGAAGAAAGCTAAAAGTTACTATGTATAAATACACATAGAGGCTTATAGAAATTTGAAAGGCTTGCATTTGGAGTAAAAGTCGCACCAGCCATTTGTCAGCAGGTTATAGACACCATGCTGGGTGGACTTGACTTTTCAATGGCTTACCGAGACGACATCTTGATAAACAGTAAAAGCTTGGAACAACACCGGGAACACACCCACAAAGTATTTTCACGAATACAAAACTATGGCTTCAAAATAAAGGAAGGCAAATAAGACTTCTTCATGAAAGAAATCAAATATTTGGGTCACATCATAGACAAAGACATTAGGAGACCGGACCCAGAAAAGGGCCACTGCAAATAAGGACATGCCGGCTCCTGAAAACGTCACAGCACTACGGAGCTTTTTGGGGTTAGTGAATTACTACCAAGCGTTTATCCCAAATATACATAACCTTCGTGCCCCGCTGAACGAGCTTTTAAGAAAAGATAAAATTTGGAAATGGAAACCCGAATGGCAGGAGGCATTCGAGAAAACTATCAAAGTCCTAACATCGGATTTATTCCTTACGCACTACGACCCGAATCTCGAGATCATAGTTGCTAGCGACGCAAGCTCGTATGGAATAGGAGTGTGCATCCTTCATAAAATGCCAGATGGAACGCAAAATCCCATCGCTTATGCATCAAGGATCCTGCTCCCAGAGAAAAAGAACTATTCCCAAATAGAAAAAGAAGCATTAGCAATCATATTCGCAGTCACGAAATTTCACCGTTACATACACGGAAGATTTTTCACATTACAAACGGACCATAAACCGTTACTCAGTATTTTCGGGTCAAAAAAGTGATTACCCGGTTATACGGCAAACAGATTGTTGAGGTGGGGAATAATTCTCCTAAATTACAACTTCAAGTTGGATTACCTCTCCTCGAAAAAAATCTGTCACGCTGACGGACTTTCTAGACTGGTTCCAAGACATGGGGAAACCTTAGAAGATTCTGCGATCGCTTCACTACGAACGGAGGGGGGGAAAACTATTGTGTAGCACTATAAGAGAATTTCCTGTGACGCTACAAGAAATAAAACATGAAGCCCGCAATGATGAATTCATTAGCGTAACAAAAACAAAAATTTCAGAGAAGGACCAACACATATCAGACAGTTTTTCCCTATGTGACGAGGTACTCCTATACAGCGAGAGAGTCGTCATTCCAAAAAATTACAGAAGAGAATCCTGAAGGATTTTCACATTGGGCATCCGGGTAAAAATAGGATGAAAAGTCTAATGCGCAGCTACGTATACTGGCCTAAAATGGACCAGGACATCGAAAATGTGGTCAACACATGCAAGGGCTGTGCATTGGCGGCAAAAGCACCACCTATCACACATAAACCGTGACCAAAGACGGGCCGACCTTGGTCAAGGATCCACGTGGACTTTGCGGGACCGCTAGAGGGATTCTACTATTTAATTGTAGTAGATAGTTATTCAAAATAGCCGGACGTGTTCCGATGTAAAAAAATCCCACTACGGAGGCAACAATAGTCTACCCCCACGAGTTATTTGTTCGTTTTGGGGTAGTAGATTGCTTGGTCAGTGACAACGGAACTCAATTTACTTCGACCGTCTTTAAAGAGTTCTGCGATATTTTTCAGATAAAGCACATTACGACCCCACCATATCACCCGAGATCGAATGGTCAAGCAGAACGCTTCGTAGACACCCTAAAAAGAGTCCTGAAAAAAATCTTGCGGCACTCCAAAGGAAAAGGCCCTGGAGCAGTTTTTACAAGTTTACAGGGTCACGCCAAATGTTAACGCACCAGCTTCACTATCTCAGGAAGAAATAATGTTTGCGCGTAAAGTAAGATCCGTTTTTGATAAATTGCTGCCCAAACAAACAAAACAATGTCCGACCTCTATTGTACTAATGAAAAAATACACCCCAGGGGAAAAAGTATTCTTCAAGATGTTTAAAAATAACACATCTTTCTGGAAACCTGGTACGATAGAAAAGAGGATTGGAAATATGGTCTACATAAGGCCCTCGTTTCTCTCATAAGAGACACCTGAATCAAATCAGGAAACGACTGTTACATGACTTCAACAGTACTCCCCAGGAAGAAGAAGTTATGGATACCATTTACGACACCTTCGACATTCAAATACCCCAAGCAGCTCCAGAACCGCGACGATCTAAAAGAAAGCGGAAGTCCACGGAACCTCTCGTCATCAATCCAAAAAGGAGACGATATTGAGACTCCTGCGGAGGTAAAGGCTTGGGAGGGGAGTGTTATGGGACCTACCTTGATGGACTAAATGGTCTCGTCCTATTACCATATTATGCCTCTCAAATGAGCAGTCTACGTCTTCTGTGTACGTACGACTTCTGTCGAACTCTCTGCTTTGGCAGAGAGGAACCCGGACGAAGCTTTGCCGAAGGGCAAAGATTCGTCCGTGGAGGCGGGTTCAAAAGGTATATTTTTTGGCTGAGCATACGGGCTCGGATAAACCCATATTAAACTCGGCCTTGTACCACATACATTCCTAGTGGGGGGGACTGTTAAATTTTGTTGACGAGTTGACTACTGTACTTTGCTGTCAGTCAGACATGCAACACTTTTGTATTCGTTCTTTTTGTTAATAATCTGTTTTCACTAAATTGCTGAGTTCGAGTTTTCTTTCGGACGTATTCTGGGTCCACAACAATTACAGATTTTAATTGAAAAATATGGACATTTTTGTTAATTATATATTATTTATTTCTTTCAATCGAATATATGTACATTTTGTTTATTTTCCATATTAATGACTTCAGTTGATTTCAGTTGGAATATATATATTTTGGTTATTTTGCATTATTATGTATATTTTTAAAAATTATAAAATATGTACTTGTGAAAAAGTCGCCTCTTTTATGGAAAAAGGGTAGGGCGTGGTAAAAACATAGCAACCGCTTTCCATAAAAGAGATGACTTTTTCACAAGTCGTCAGTAAGATCCAGTAAAATTAATTTGTCCATACAAGTCCACGATCTTGCTCATAACATTTCAAACACACACAGACACAGAATTTCGTAATATAAACTTACATTTCTCTCTGTGACTTAACCAAGCTCAATCAACTAGGACTCTGTTGATTTCGAACCATTCTATAACACAACACATTTTTGATTAACTGTATTCTTGTGTTTTCTTTCTAACAAACAGACCTTGATTCCTGAACATTTTTCTCTCAAAAAGAACTTTCTTCGAACAATCAATTACAAATCAAATTACAATTAAAGGGGAACAACTTCTTTCCCTTAATCTACAAATTGAATACAATTTTATTGCATGTTTGTTCTTGTATGTTATTTCAATATATACTTGTTGATTCACAGTTTGGGGGTTTTGTTGTTTACTTGAATCCCGTACGTTGAAAGTATAATAATATAAATAGTATTGGTTTATCTACAAACGGACACCTTTACAATTGGTAACCCCCAAAATAAATCTTTCAACCAATAGGCCCTTACTGTAAGGGCCTTACAATCTGCGGTTGGAGTAAGTAATTCTTAACAAGCTGTGTTTATTGGGTTTGCAATAATTAATGTTGGGCTTGAAAGCGTTTCACAAAGATTCGAGTATCAAGTTGAATGTGGAAAACTTGAGTTGTTTGTTCGTGATAAAATATTGCTGTGTGAGTGAGTGTTTCTTTCAGACTGAAATTATGTTAAAGAACTTTAACCTAATGCCTATGTTGGGAGATCACAGTTGTTTTCCCTTGGGTTGAGTTGATGGGAGTTTGGCCCCTTTTAGAGAGTAGAATTCTTCTGCCCTTTTTGTCTTTGATTCCGTTCTTGGAAGAACGGCCTCTTTACCTTCCTGACCACCAGGGTGTCCACACACGTGGAAACTGGTCAACATGTGCACGGCCTAGCGAAAGAAAAACGTACTTTCTATTCACTTATCTGCGGACGATCCAAGGCCATAAATTTGGTATGTTATTTCTTTGTTCTCATTCTGTAAACCTCCTCATTCCTTTGGGACAATATGGACAATCATTTGTTTTGGGACATATGTAAATCTTTTGAATATATGTACGTAAGTTGTTTGCCTTATTAAATGTTTTGTTTGTTTTTCCTTGTCTTCTTTGGACTTAATTAAAGTCCAACTTTCTCATGCAGTTGGACCGGCTAGCAGGAAATCTTAACTCACGTGTGTTCTTCTACTTCTACTCAACATCACTCCACGGTCCACTATACCTAAAATTGTGTGACGCGTTCAAAGGATGCTGTTCGGCTCACTGTCGAGGATGAATGACGTTTCATATTTATTGCTAACTTAGGTCACGTGGTAGGCTCAAAAAGATTGATAGATTTTGGTGGAATTATTTTTTAGTTAGGTCAAGAACTAAGTCGATGTTATTCGGACATGGTTTAAATATTAAGTGACCAATCAGAAGTTGAGATTTTCTGAAAATATGTATTAAGCTGAATAAGCTCTGTAATCCACTTTTTGCACAGAAATCGACATTGATATTCGGACATGATTTAAATATTAAGTGACCAATCAGAAGCTGAGGTTTTCCGAAAATATGTATGAAGGTGCGTAAGCTCTGTAATCTACTTTTTGCACAGATTTGTACAAAATTCAACATTGATAAGAAAGTGGTAGCGGGATTCTGAATAACTTTGTGTAAGCTGTCTAAACTTGTTAATATTTTTAGATCGAAACCAAATCGATTTTCAATAATTTCAGGTGTTTTCTAATGTTTACCAAAACCAAATTAAATCTTCAACGTAAGCTATAAAATCGAATCGAAATCGGCGAAAACAGGTTCTATTTGAAAGCAAATTTCAATGTTGTAGTGGAAATGTCGGTGAATTTTAGATAATTAATGAATAAACGGGGTTTATTTCAGAAGGCCATGGTTAATTGCGTGTTAATGTAAAAAAAATGTAGAAGAAATTGTTCAAACATATATCATGCAATACAGAACAAGGAACAAATAATGACGAACACAATATTTAAACGAGAACAAATTCGAATTATTATTATACACATCTACACTGCTTGCCAAATTATTATCGAGATAACTTTTTTTTAATATTTCAAAAACCGTCCAATCAATTCACACAAAATTTTCACACAATATTGGCAATACTGACTTGCGCAATCACTGAAATTTTCGTACTGATCTGCGCAATGTAAACAAACTAGCGCCATATTTGTTATTAGTACGGTAATTTGAGCGTGCCAAATTATTAGAAAGGTTTAGTAAAATTCCCAGAATTGAGCAAACAAAACGTTTATTAATGTTGCACGTGAATGTTTATGATCAAAAGAAGCTAATAAATAAGATAATCAAACAAATAACAGATAAAAACAAAGGCACAGTTTTAAACAAATTAATAGGGAATGTGCTTTCCCTGTTTTGAAATTACTTGAAGAAGTCGACGATCTATAGAATTTGTTAATTGTAGGATGACATCTGCTGTAATGCCGCGAGATATGTCAAGAATTGCTTCCCACAACTCAGCGTTGCTCCTGAATTGTCGTCCGTTGGCGTACAGTCTTCGCTTCATGATGCTCCAAAGATTTTCGATTGGGTTCAAATCCGCAGAATTTGCTGGCCACTTCATTTTTTATTGAGGTCCATCCAAGCCATCAACTGTTTCAAATATTCAGTAGTCTTGTGAGCAGCATGTGAGGGAGCATTATCTTGCATAAAAACAATGGCCCTTCTGAAGGCAACTCTTTGCCTTTTCATCCACGGTTCAAGATGCTCCTTCATAAACGCTATGTATGCATCAGCAGTCATTTTGGCGCCATCTGGTACTCTCCATGGGCCCACTAATGTTTTTCCAATAATACCACCCCAGATAATTATGCATCCACCGCCTTGTTGGCGTCTCAAACACTGATGGCGATTCTGTCCGTTCATTACCCAGCTATTGCACCATCTATCTGGCCCATCAAACGTTGCTCAAGTTTCGTCTGTGAACAAAACTTTAGAGAAGTCAATCTTCATATTGTCATCGGCCCATTTCAATCGATTTTGAATGTGATTTCTCGTCAAAGGAGACTTCGATACAGGTTTGACTGTTGTTACTATTTCCCTCAGATACCGACACCGAGTACTTTTAGACACAGTAGGATCCCCAATGCGACTGAAAAGCTCTTGACAGGGTTCTTCGTGGCCTCTCGTTTAAGTCGTGACATGAGACGACGTGAAATAACCCTCGTTTTGCCTTTTATTGTGTAGGGTCGGCGGTGAACTTTTTTCACTGTTTGATGACACCTCCCTATCATTTTTTCCAATTTCTAGGGACGATTTATCTTTTGAGAGTTCTGAGGTGATAGTTTTTTTTTCAGCATCAAAATAAACTGCTTTTTACGACCCATCTTTTCACTAAATTCTTACAAATAATTTGGCACGCTCAAATCACCGTGCTGATAACAAACAGTTTGTTTACATTGCGCAGATCAGTAAGAAAATTTCAGTGATTGCGCAGGTCAGTGTTGCCAACATTGTGTGAAAATTTTGTGTGAATTGATTGGACGGTTTTTGAAATATTAGAAAAAAAGTTATCTCGATAATAATTTGGCACGCAGTGTATATACAAATTATGAGTTGTAATAATGTTTGAATGTATGAACTGGGAGTTTAGAGTTTATGTTTTCGTATCAAGTCGATTGAAACTGTTCTTCGGTCGAGATTAATTGTTCGTACAGAGAATTAAATTGTTGCCAAACGACAATAGGGTGTAATGTGTGTGTGCAGGAAATGAAAAATAAATCGTATAAAATAGTGTACCTTTATATGTTGAGTGAGATAATATTTTCTTCGTAGTTGATTGGGAGAAACAACTCTTGTGTTATATTAATCGCAGACATTCATTTCGATGAGTTTGCTCTTATAGAAAAAAGTTTTTATGTTCTTGAATTCAGATTTGGCTGAATTTCAAAAGGTAGCTGTAGCGAGTTAACTTGAAGACATATTTTCGCAGATCGACGAAACGTGTGTTCGTGTCGATTCAAAGAGTCGCGCGAAACTGCTGAATTTCGAAAGAGAACCGCGTTCCTTCCTGTTGCAATGTTCGTGCCTTGGCGGGAACATGCACCGACCGAACTGATTCGCCAACACATGATACAGGAATGGTTCATTTAAAATTTTGGGGTGTCAACAGTGTATGGACTATCCCAACAATGTTTTCAAAAGTTCTAAAACCCTATAAATTTTAATATAATTTTGTGTAAGTTGACGAAACTTGCTAAAATCAATATTTTTAGTTCAAGACCAAATCGATTTTAAATAATTTCAGGAGTTTTCTAATGTTCGCTAACGCCCAATTAAATTTTAAAATTACTGCGTTATAGGCAGATATAATCGATATCCAAATCGGCCAAAAATGCTCTATTTTCCACGCAATGTTCTCAAAACTGTGTAAAACGCCATAATTTTAACTTTTGCAAACTGTTAAAAATCAACATTTGTAGATCGAAACGAAATCTATTTTGAATAATTTCATGGGTTTTCTAATATTTGCCACACCAAATTAAATTTTGAAATTACTGGGTTTTAGGTATAATCCAAATCAGCCAAAAATGCTTCATTTTTAACGCAATTTTCAATGATTTCAAAGCTTTGTATAACCCCATAACTTAGTATAATCTGTTGAAATTGTTTGAAAATCAATATTTTAAGATCGAAACAAAACGATTTTCAATAATTTAATAGTTTTTTAATGTTTACCAAAACCACATTAAATTTGAAAATTACTGTTTGAGGTATAAAAACTAATCCAAATCGCCGAAAAGAGCTAAATTCTCAATGAAATTTTCAATGTTTTGAAAAATTTGTAAAACACCAGAAGTTTTTAATATAAATCTATGTAAGAGGTCGAAACATGTTAAATCAATACTTTTAGATCGAAACTAAATCGATTCTCAATAATTTCATGATTTTTTGATGTTTACCAACATAAAATTACTGTGTTTTAAGTTATTTTCGGTTTGACAAATTTCGAAAAACATTGCAATTACTGTTGCGGAGGAGAAGGTGAAATAAGTTTGAAAAGTGATCAGAAAGCTTTTTTAGTTACATATGTTCGGCTGTGCGTGTAAAACTTCAAGAAGTTTCTGTTTGATACTAAATAAAATTTAGTTTTTGTACTTACCGCTAAAAGAAAGTGTTTGCGGCGGACATTAATTAACTTTAGATTAGGAAACACGTAAAAAAGTATAACCAAAAGATATTGTTACATTGTGTCAATTCACTGACTCAACATCACTTCAAAATTCTCAACAAACTCAACAACTGACCATTGTCCGCGTAGTAATCAAATTACAATTGACTTAAAAAGTGAACGTTTTTCACAAACAGTAATTGTACTATTCATCAATTTATCCAAACAGTTGAAGGCAAACAACTCTTCACAACTTAAATTCTAACAAGTGACACACACATACACACTAATATTTGAACGAACAAATTTGAGATTTTTTCCTTGCAGAAACCAAATTATTTTAATTTCACTAACAAATCAAAACCATTAACTTTTATTGACCAAATTTCTGCATGAACATTCTTCATAACCTTGTCTCAATTGTCACAATCAACGAACATTCTGTTATCCTTGTATGTATATCTATTGTATATATAAAAATCTCTTTATTGTTGGATCTCTAACCACTGTGTTTTTAGTAATTTCTTACAATACAAATTGTCCTTATATTCTTTATTTGATCTACGTGTTGTGGGATAATGCATAATAAGCACGCATAACCTTTGCCTTTACATAAATTACTTTCTGATACATTTTCACTCAGCTACAACCCGCAACACACTGGCCTGCGGTGTTTTCAAGGTCGTATATATAATAGCTGATTTTAATGCAATTTTTTACGCTTAATCCAAATATCATACTCAATTTTTTGTAATCAGATCAAATTTTTAAGCTACAACCTCTAAACGGAAATGTATAGAACAGTTTTATAACTATATTTTCTTCTTGAATTAAACAAATAATGCTAAAATTCAGGGCTGACATATTCGAATGAAGCTCACAGTGTGCCATAGTAAACAGAAAAATGCACAAAAGAAGCTATTTATGGGTGAAAGGTCTTTTCAGGGACTTCTTCCTGTGTTTGGTAGCCATCGCACCAACAGTAGCCATTGAAAAAGTTTATATCCCCCATATCTTGGTAACGCTCTCCCATAATGCGAATATCTTGGTTATTCTTATGGAAAGAATCAAAATGTACATATTTCCAATTCAAATGATATATTAATATGTAAAAAACGAAAACGTAGATACTTTCGAATTGAAAGACATCAATATATCAAATAACAATAATGTATATATTTTCAATTGCAATCATACATATAAAAATAACTAAAATGTACATATTTTCAAATGAGATAATAATATGTAAATACTACATATTTTTACTTGAAATCAGTTATAAATAAATAAAATAAGGAGAATATATGTTTTCAATCGTCACTCATATAAAAATAACCAAAATGTACATATTTTCAGTTGAAATGAATTATGTAAAAAAAACCAAAACGTAACTATTTTTGAATTGAAAACACCCATGAATATATAAAATAACGATGATGCATTTTCAATTAAAATCATTCATATGAAAATATCCAAAATATACATATTATCAAATGAAATGAGATATTAATATGTAAAAAAAAAACAAAACGTACAAATTTTTTAATTAAAATCAGCCATCAATATATAAAATGATGACAATATATATATTTATAAGCATGAATATGACAAATAATTTGAATATTAGACATATTTTTTTTAAAATAAAAACAGATCTATTTTGTTAGTAAATCTTGTCTTAATTCCAGATGAACAATAATTCATTTTTTCTCATTTCAAAAAGCAAACATACAAATTTGGTGCTGAAACAAAATTTTGGTTATAATTCGCAAAGTTCTTAAAGTGCTTAAATCATTAAATGTTTTATGTCTGAATGATAATCTGGCGAATTTGATTCACCACTCAGAAAATGGTTTTTATCAACAAGAGTGGCCAACTATGCATTCTTTTTTGCATGTGAGCTGCAACAAACCCTTTGCCATATTTGGCACATTTCAAAAGTTGATATTTTGAAATTAAGATAGAGATTGGGCAGCCTAAAAGGTTTTTTTTCTTGAATGTCCTTAGTAGTGTTCAATCATGTAATTTCATTAAAAAGATCATTTTGTGATAGCTGTTATATCAGAGTACATTGATTGTCAAAACTAGGATATTTTTTGTTGATTTTTGAAACACTGGAACATTTTTGCTATATTTTATGAAAGGTGAGAATGTATAATTGTCTTGGCATGAATCTATCTTCCCCTGTAGCTATGGGTTAAAAAGAAGTGTAGACTAGGATCTGTCGCTTTAGATTACAGCCAGTCTCAATCCCAAACCATGAGGAGCTAAAAAGAAAGCACTCCGCTGTCTTTCCCAGGAAATCATGGCAATTCAGATAACAAGAATGTCTGTAGAGAGCCATGTTCACCTAAATCCTGAAAAGACAGGATTTTTGGTTTTTAATTAAATGGTTCTATTCTGGAGATTTCTTAGTGAATAATGACCAACAATCTTATAGACCAATTTAGGCTAATAAAAATCAAATTACTAGAGAATAATCAATTATATAATGTAAAAGACCACAAACATATTCAAAATATCCAAATGAAGAAATGAAGTTTATTGCTTTCATTTATGGCTGCCACACGCGAGAGAGAAAGCAAAAACTGCTGAATCATATTTTATGCACAGTTTTTATTTCCTAAAAGAAAAAAAAAGATTGAGAGAGAAAATGTATTCTGACAATAATAAGAAATGCAAGAGATGATCCTGAGTATGCAAACATAACAACTGCAAAGATAGTAAATAATTTTCAGTCAAAAGTGATGCTGTGTATTTGAAAGGATTGAAAAAGAGTCTTCTACTATGGCCTTTTCTGAAAAACCAAATGAATTATTTGAAATTAAAACATTTGAAGTTAGCAATCAACAAAAAGCATCCATCTAGAAGTAGGTAAGATCCATATGCTGGATTACTTGTTTCTCTTGAGATGAGGAATAAAAATGTTACACTTTAATTGGGAAATTTTCACACATCTGTATTCAGTTGATGCTACTATATATTCCAGTTATTACCATAATTCTAGTCTTTACAAAACTGCATTGGAATGAAAAAGGCTCATTTCCCAGGAATTTTTGCAAAATGAAATTCTGGAAGATGGAAGTAGGACATTGGTTTAAAGATAACAGAAGATAGTGGACCAAAATGGTTCTATAAAATTAATGTTGAAATTTTCTTTTTCTTTATACTTAAAACAACTGCCAACAAAATACACAAACACATTAAGCAGATTTGCTATTTTCATCTGTCCCCCTTGTCCTTAATATGTCTTGAAAATTGGGAGTGAGTGTAAAATTCTCTCAGCCCATTTTCCTAATTATGCTCCAAAGAAATTTCAACTAACTTTGTGATTCTAACTAGAAATGTCCTTTTTAAATGGTTACCTTAACAACTCATAGTAGTAATAACATCAGCATCTTATTTGAAACTTTAAATACATGCTCAAATGATAGGGGATATATATATTATCTGCTTCGTCTGTGGCATTTATTTGCACTGACGGAGTGTGTCAGTAGTTCCGAAAAGTGTGGATGGTTCTGCACAAGCCTTCACCACTTTAATCAAATTACTTGATTTGTTCTTATGAGAGTCCATTATATATATATATATATATATATATATATATATATATATATATATATATACGTACATACATACATATATATATATATAAACAAATATATATATATATATATATATAAAACAAATATATTTATATATATATAAACAAATATATATATATATATAAACAAAGATATTAACAGGTAGAAATGAAATAGAATTCTAATGAAGCTGTGCTTAATATTTATACCAAATGAAGCCTAGCAGAAAAAAAAAAACAAAAGGGGCTATTATATAATTTAGATTAAAATAAAATGAAAATATCACAATAATGACATATTTAAAATAATACTAGTTATGCAAATGGTCAGAAAAAACAATTAATTTTAATTAATATATATAAGGACTTGAAAAAAAGATGATGTTTTTATATACTGTATATACTTGTCTAACGTACCATCTTGTGTATCATGCCACTCCTAAATTTTTCACTTATAAAAATGATTTTTTCATGTATCTCGTGTATCATGTGAGTTCCTTTTTTGAGAGGCCAAATTAGAATAGACTAACCTCTTTTCCTCTATCTCTTTATCCAATCTTCTAGTTAAATAAGTTAAAAAAGTAAAAGAGAATGATAAAAGTATCATTAGTAGCATGATATATGGTATATATATTTTTCCTTTTTGGCATTATCAAGTAGATTTTTTTAAGCTTTCGAAAAATGTTTTAGGAAAAATATGTACAAAATACCTTGATTAGGTAATAATAAACTTAACTGATAAGAAACATAACTTCATTCGCCTTTCAACTCCTTCTTTTTAGCTGCTTTTTCTTTGGCCTGAAAAACGAAAAAAAAAAAAAGGATTATATTTTATAGTTTATTTTCTAAGGATAAACATGCAATTTCATATTAACTGACAGACTTACAATGTTTATTAAAGCTAAACAATGAGAGAATACAAGATTTAAAAAAATATCTAATGCTGCTAGAAAAAAAAATTAAGTAGAAATAAGATTATACTCATTCAACAATCTTAGAATATCCTATTAATATTTTGAATGCTGCACAGATTATCAAAACAGTTTCAGCTTAAAATACGAAAAAATTTGAACATACATATTTTTTTTAAAATTTTCAAATACAACTCAGACATTTCACTCATGCACATCATTAAATTTATGATTTTAAAAATTTACATGAAATTATTAGCTGTCTATTTTATGAATATTGACTAATAAAGCAATAAAGATCAATACTAATAAGGCTAGAATGAGAATTTCATGATTTTCATTCATAAATGGATAAACAAAAATGTCAAAGAAAAATACCTTTCAACTTTCAATCATGAATCATTTGTTAATTAACTTTCGAAAGCAACAGTCTGAGCTATGAAGAATTTCTCTATTTTATTTCATCATACATGTTAAAAAAATACTTTGCATCTAAATTTACCAACAAAGCCTTCTTAAAACTGTTTACAAAATAAAGTTATTGCATTCTATATCAGTGCTCAGATCTCTAGATCTAAATTGAGTAGCAGTCATTCTATCAATAAAAGTATATTTCATTTATGAATCTTATATCAAAACTTTCTTTTGTTATAGACAAGCGTATGGTTGCAAGAAAGAAATATGACAACATCAGAAATAGATTTACATGATTTATTTCAATAGGAATGTGTGGGTTTGGGACAGCTACCTTGTGGTGTAGTTCATAAGCTGGCTGTCGATCTGGGTTGATCTCTCATAGTAGTTTTCACTGGTTGGCGTGGCGCTCTTCCTGCTGACTGCTGCTGACTGCACCAATAGTATCATAGAGCGTTTTCCCAAGCAACTGATAAAAGGGCTCTTGAAATTTACCACTCACGATGATATCTATAATAAACGTAATTAAAGAAGACTTAGGCTGTCCCCAGCAGAAATGTTTTGTTTTTTTCTTTTTGTACTACCATGATTTTAGCTTTGAGGCAAATCACGCATCACAAACTACTACAATTTTTGTTTATGTTTTTAAAGATAGTATGAACAAGTTACTATTCACGCTATTGTGTTTCAGTATCCACGTGAATATCGGTGAAGAACTGTCGAAGATCAGACTTGACTCCTCTCTTTCCTGGCTATGCTTGTGAAAGACTGAAGTTGAAGTCACTGGTGTCACTGGAGAACATAATTAACTTCAACAACATTAACAAGTGTAAAAATAACATTTATTACAATTTTCAACTTGGTGATAATGCTTTAACGCCACACGGCTGCTGATATTTCTCCGTAACTCTCACAGACTTTAAAGAAAAACTAAACACAAACGATTAATTTTTATTCTCAGATATTTCTACATTTCTTGTGTTGTAAAAAGAAACTTTTCTATTTTGTAGCATTCATCTTAATTGTTTTCAATTAACATTAATTCCACTACACATATTTCAGTAACTCAACATTTTACATGTCAAAAAGGGGTTAAAATACGATAAAAATAAAATGCTTCCAACGTTTCTACATGAGGTAGCGGTTCAGACCTCCGCGTATACATCCCATCTTGGTGCCTCGGCGAGTTTAACGGTTTACAGCTCATTCCCAAAACTCACACACCACAAAACGCCCGCACCCACAAGCGCGTCACCAACGCATTCTTCGCCTATCACTCCACCACCACCATCTCTACTGAGAGAATCTGCAACCACCTCGGCATCGCAGATGAACAACAGAAGGACGACGCCCTGGCAAAGATCATCAGCGCCCTCCAAGTCACCCACCCAAGCGAACCTCATATCGATCCTGACGACCACCGAGCTACGCTTTTCAAAAACATTTGCACCAATTTTTTTAGAACCAGGCACCTCCGTTTTGATGATAAGAGACAGTAAACACTCTCCGAGATTGGTTGTACCATACAAACTACGAACCAGATACCTCTACCAGGTACACGAGGGCAACAACCACTCAGTGTTTACCCGTATGCGAGAACTCCTTTCCAGTTACTGGTGGAATTCAAAAACCGCGACATCAAGGCCTATGTCGATTCTTGCGACACGTGTGCTAAGTGCAAGGGCAACTACGGTAGACGTACCCACTGGCCCATTGGCCACTGCAAACGAGGAAAGAGACCATTCGATCTCGTCTTTATAGACTTTGTCACAATGCCCAACTCAAAGGGAAAACGCTACATCCTAACCATCCTGGATAGCTTCAGCCGACATTTTACAGTCATACCATGCGCGAGAGATCGTGCTATCGACGCCGCCCGCGGATTGTACCATTTCTTCCTTCGACATAGAGAAATTCCACGGATAGTATCCTCTGATCGAGGCACACACTTCACCAGATGTCAATCACGCAAGAACTTCACTGTCCTTGGCGCCCGCAATGCTCAGGAAATATCGAGAGACAACATCGCACGATGAAGAACGCACTTTATATGTTATGCGAAGACAGGAACTGTGAATGGACAGACGTTCTAGAATCTGTCGTTTCGTCCATGAATTCCACGACCAACAGCGCCACCGGTGTCTCCCCACACTATGCCATTACCGGCCGTCACCCCAACATCGGCCTACCTACACTACACAGAAAAGAAATCAAAAGCGACGATCCTGGAGCATATGGAATGCAAATTAATGCTCTGCTAAAGCAGGTTCACCACCACGTCACCCTGGCTAACGATGAAGCTGACCACAAATTTGAGGCTAACTTAAATCGCCTCACATACAAGGACCCAATACAAGTAGGCGACAAGGTTTTACTTCATCGTCCACACTCAACTGTTGCCCAATCCTCTGATCTGTCCTGGATAGGAAATTACACCATTATAAAAACGAACAATATGATGTGTTAGGTGCAAAACGATGATGGTGATACAATCTGGATTCACCGTGCACATATCCGACGACTGGCTCCACGCCCAACACATCTTTCTAATACAATCCCTCTGCCTCCACCATGTAACAGTCACCAGGATCATTCTCCTCCACATCCCTCGGAGACACATAATTCAGCAAATAATTCCATACCAAAACAAATGCCAATAAGAATAACACGAGGACAACTTCCCACACGCTTCAGAGACTTTATCATGAATTAATCACCCAAATATACACGAATAACGCTTACTGTAAATCAGACCGAGTTCTGGGGGAGCCTTGTTATAAAATAAAATAAGACATATCTCGGCAGATTTACAGGCAAATATTCAAGAGCGAGAGCCGGATGTGAACGGGACAAAACCCCGTCACAAAATGACCATTATCTCCGTTCACAGATGTTCCCGACACACGAGTTCCGGTCGAAAAATAAAATAATATTTAAAGTGTTCTATTTTTCGTCCAATAAAAATGCTTCCCTCCTAATTATACTCGCTTCATTTTTCGAGCCTGTTAAGCCATGAAAAACGCTATAAAAGGGGTCACACGGAAGTTCAACAGGCAGTCCACAGGTGGCCAGGAAGGAGACCTGTCACGTTCACCTGTCAGCAGGGGAGCATCAACCACCGTCAACATGTGAACTACTATGAGAGATCGACCTAGATCCGAAGCCGGCTTATGAACTATACCACAAGGTAGCTGTCCCAAACCCTCACGTTCCTGTTGAAATAAACCACGTAAATCTATTTCTGCTGTTCTTTCTTGCAACCATACGCTTGTCTATAACATAACAAAGAGAAAAAACACAAGAAAATTCTTACTATTTCTGACTCCTTTAAACAGGTATCAATATTTACATATCCTTTTCAGTTTTACAATAAGTATTAATTTCTTACTTCCTTTGACTGGTGGCTAAAGTTTTTACCACAAAATATTTTTTTATCGGAGCCACAAAAGCTGAATTATCTTGTCGTTTCAAAATCATTGAAAGAAAACATAAAAAATTCTTGTAAAGTTGAAAAATTCATAAAGTTCTGAGGTAAAAAAAGACAAAGAAAACAGGCTGTTGAATGTATTGTTCGTCAACAAAAAATAAAAGTAACTGAATAATTTTAAGTTGCAAAAGTTGGTAATAATATTTGTTTCAATTGAAATTTTCTGAAATTTCAATTAAGTTATTTCATTTAAAGAACTTGAGGTTCTAACTTTGTAATCTTCGCTGCAAGTAAAATTCAAATATATTCTATTTTTTTAAATTAGTTCGTTTAAATAAGCCGACTGATTCGTCGTACCTTCAATTTATATGTTTTTTTATCAGAAAATCCTGAAAGCATTGTTTTTGTCGTCAGGTTGAATCCATTCATTCGTAGTGGTGATACAGGTAAATTGTTTTTTTTTAATATCTGTTAACCACTTTTGATTCGGATAAATATATCAAAACTACTACCAGGTTCTATGTTTTAATATTTGATGGCAATATCTGAAGATATGTAGAAATTTTAATTTTATTGTCCAATGAGAAAAAACAATCAAACATTCATAAATTCAAAATGAAATCAATTTTACAGACATTATTTACAAAATCGACATTTAATTGAAAAAAGTGGGTGGAAGAAGATGTCATTATGGATGAATTAGGATTTAATTTCTGATGAAAAAAAATTCAAATCAAATTAAATTTAACAGAAATAACATTAAACATTGTTTAAAACTGAAACAATTTCCAATTTCATAAAGCCAAACTTGAAAAAAATATTAACTCAACCCTGGACAAATATTCTTATAATTTTTTTAAAGAAATTTCCAACAATTACAAATCATTCACACTCCAACTTTTGATCCAAGAAAAAAATCAAATTTTTTTTTTGGTTTCAAACTTGACATCTGAAAATTTTCAAATATTTGCATCGACAAATTTTAATCCAGAAGAATAAAATTACTTGCCAAAACATTTTTAAAAAATTATTTAAAAATGCAAGCTTCAGATTTTACAATAGAAATCGTCCATGAAAGGAACCTCGTCAACGTGATTTTAAATTGGAAATATTGAGGAACAAGATTTTAAAACTAAACAATTTCTTTTTTTCAAAAACACATCAAGAACTTCAGTCGCAAACACTATTTTAGAACATTGGATATCTGTTTTAAGGTGTAAATCCTTATTCTGTAATTCACACTGATAATTTTTCCGATCATCCCTCTTTCAAAAATTCAAACAAATAATTAAACAACACATGGAATCTTTTTGATTAAGTCTAAAGTAAATTAAAAGCAACTCAAAACATCATTAAACAAAAAGGAAAATATTTCTAAATTTATTATACTTCAATAAAAGAAAAACATTTTCTAAAAACAGGATACTGCACTTCACTTAAAATAATTTTCTTTTTACAAATTGTTCTACAAGAACAAACGCAAAAGATGACATAATTAAAATCCGAAATCGTATTCATAAAAAATTAAAAAAATAAGATGTCCCCTCTTACTAGAACAAACCATCCAAATTCAACGATTTCACCATAACATTTGAAAAACAAATAAAAGTTCCTACAATTTCTAACAGATTTTCGTAAGAGAAGACGCAGTTAAAAACAAATTTCACAAATTATTCATTGTTAAAGGAAAGTTTTAAATATAAAAGAAAATATTTAAAATATAAGAAGAGAATATGTCTGTGTTTTATTGAAGCTTATGATTAGAACAAAATATAGTTTTCATAGAAAAACAAAAATCAACAGCAATCATCATGAATGTATTTTATGAAAAAATCAATCAATTTAAACTACAACAGGAAGGAAAGATACATTCACCCAAATTTCAAAAAGACATATATATTACTAATTAATTGATAAAGTTTATGGTTTTTTTTTGTAAAAGGGTGGGGCTGTAATATGATTAATTTTCTTTTTTGAAAAATCAGTCTCACTAAAATTTTTTTTCTTGACGTTCCAAATTTTCAAATTAAAATGTTTTTTCATGTTTTTATTTCAATTTCAAAAATAAAACAAACAATTTAAAAAGAAATTAAGCTAAAAAATTGAATTTAAAACAACGTCAGAGCATACTGGACGTAAACACCGGTAAATGACACAAACCAGTTAATGAATCTTTAACAATTTGTGTGAGAAACAATTTTATATAAATCAGGTCTAATTTCAAAATTAACTAAAAATTACATGCCCTAAAAAACACTCTAAATAAAAGTTTACTATTTTAACAATGTAAAAAATTGGAAAAAACATTTATTTTTTAAAATGGAATTTTTTTTTGTATTTAGAAGGCCGAAGCAACCAGCAACAATATCTATATTCGAACTTCATATTTTCCAGATTATTTATTTCTTGCTTTTTTGTGATATTTAAACAATGTTATATCAAATTTTAAAATTAGTATGGTGTCAAAAAACTTCACAAAACGCAGGTAAAACTTATTGAAAATCGATAATATTTCAAAAAACATTAATTCTAACAAGTTTTTTTTTTCTATTTATAAGAAAATTGTTTTTAAAAAATTCTATTCAATCATGTGAACTCATAACAAACACGAATAAATAATTTTGTTTGAAAACATATATTTTTAAAAAAAACAACGTTATAAAAAAAAAAAATTGCTGTTGGAAGACATCCGAAAATTGGAAAAACATTAAACAACTGGTTTTTATCAAAACAATTGATTTTAAAAAGTTTTTAATAAAATTTGATGCAGTTATATTTTCTTAAATGTTTTACAAACTTACAAAAAAGAATAGTGCAATTATTTACCATTTTTTAGTCATTTGATAATATAATGTTTTCAAAATATCAAAACATTATATAAAAAAGTAATTAAATAAAAGTTAACTATTTATACAAACTATTTTCATAAGATTTTACTAAAAAATTTTTAAATTTTTAAAACTTATTACAAAAAACAAAAAATATACTTTTTTGAAACTTTTCCCCAATCTTTGAATCTTTTTTTTCATTTTGTTTCTCTCTTCTATCTCTTCTCTCTCTACTATCTTTGCTCTCTCCTACATTTTTCTTGATGTTTTTGGTTGTTTAATAAATACTAATTCTACACAGTTAAAATTTAGTGTTCGTATTCATGGCGGGGAATTTTTCTTAAAATGAACAATTGATTTAGACAAGCATTTAATTAATGTTAATTATTTTTTATCCAATCACATATTTTTTTTTAACAAAAAATTTCCCCGCCGTTAACGTATAGTCATGAAAAATGAAATGTTTAGGCTTGGTTTAAATAGATCACATTAAATAATATTCAAAAATGTTTAAGATAAACTGTTCATTCTCCACTGCTTACATCTAGTTTATCCTTTGAATTACATTCAAAATAGTTTGTATGACAAGCATAAATTCAAAAAGTAAACAAATAGTTTGAAATAACTTTGTGCTTTTTGGATTTTGAGATAATGTTCTTTGAATGAACATTGTATTTTTGATACAAAATGGGAAGAAAATTAAATTCATAAAAACTTTACTTTTTTCTTAAGTCACTGACAGGAACTGTTTCAAACCTTTTTCATCCATTGCTTCAACATTTTGAAATAATTTTGTATTTTTGATTTTATATTTTATATTTTAACATTGAAACAAAAATCGGTTTTCCATTGTTTTTTCCTTCTTTCAAAAAAGCTAAATGCCTAAATTATCTTCAACATAAAGTTTTCGTCTTTTTTAAAACAATATCATTTATTTATCCCTTTTCTTTCTGTAAACTGTATTTTTAAAAAAAGCTCAAAACATTATTAAAATCCGATTTTTCACCGGCAAATCATTTTAATCTGTTCCATGGTTTATTTTATTTTAAAAAAGTTTATCCCTACCTATCTGAAAAAATTTCTGAATTTAACAATGTCAAATTTACAACAACCACCGCTCACATTTTCAAAACAAATTGTTTTATATAGTGAGTTAAAAAATTATCTTTCATTAATCTTTAAAATTAATTATCTGAAAATTTTTCCATATCAAATCGTTGCAATGATTTCAACAAAGGAAGAAAATAATCAAGACCTGAAAACTTTGTAAACGTTGGGTTTAATTCCTTTTTTAAATACACAACATTTAAATATCAGAAGATATTAAATTTGTTTAAAAACTTTAAAATTATTTTGCAGATGTGATTAAAATGTTGAACTGTCACTCGAAAAAGAGAATATGTTTATATTTGTAATCTGCTGAAGAAAATTAAACTGTTTTTTTTGTAGTCCCGAAAAAAAAATAATTGTCCATCGTCCTTTCAGAGAACCTTCAGTGTTCTCCAGCCGAAAATGCAATGTGGAAATATTCAAATAAACCCTGTTCTGTCAAGATTTTTTAAGCAGTTTTGCATTTTAACATTAGTGATCGTTAATCTGGTAATATGCATTGGTTGAGAACAGATTCAATTTTTGAAAAAGAATTTTTTTCTTTTTAATTTTGAACGTTATTAAGTGAATGAGTTTGTTGGGGATGTGCAGAATTAATTGTAATTGAGTGAATCAGAAGGAATCTGTGCAGGTTGCGTGACTTTCTGCATCCACAAGCAAATAAATAAATGAATTTTAAATACAATAAAAAACAAGACATATTCAATTTAGAAACCAACAAAACATTTATATACAATTAAAAGTAATATATATACAGGATATTTTGGTATATGTTACTATGGCAAAGTGTGTGTGATATTTGAGGTTTCAGTATGTCTCTTTTTTGTATTTGTATGTTCAGTTACAGTCTTTCTGGAATTGTGTTAATTAATATTAAAAAAGTCGATGTTAAGTGTTTTTTAGAAATGAGTTCTTATCGTGTGGTCTAACTTTGACTGTAATATTTCTGAATCGTTCGAATGTTGATTTTTACTTAATAATGTAGTGAGTATAGTTCACTTTGGATAAGCAAAGTTGTTTTAGGTTTGCGATTGAATGTCCACAGAGTTGGTTGAGTTTAAATTGCAAGTGAGTCAGCGTTGATGTACTTTTGCGCGGTAAAGTTGTGATTTCGAGTGACGTGGAGTATGTTGACAATTCCTCTGTGGATGTTCGTCTCTGACCCTTTTGGTCAGTCGGTATTTTCTTTTATGTTTTGAAAGTCCAAAATCGGCTCAAAGAAGTTTTGGCGTAATTTTGTTTTGCACGTGAAACTTTCAGATTATTGTGTCGTTAACCAATGAGATAGACTGTTCTATTACTAGGGGAGATAGGTAGAAAAGGAAAAGTCTATTAGAATGCATCAGTTGTTACACTTGGCTGGGAAACTGTGTGTTTAACTTATACAAATTTTGGATTTAAAACAATGGCGGAATCTGATTCTACAATTAAAAAGTAATTTGGTTTTTTGAAAATGTCGAAAAAATTAGAATTATTGAAAATCGATTTGTTTTCCGAACGAAAACAATTGATTTTAATAAGATTCAACAGCTTACAGTAAGTTATAGGAACAAAAAAATGGTTTTCAAAAATTTGTGTAAACATGGAAAATGTACTTAGTGGAGACGACATTTTTCATAAATTTTTCACAACTTTTTCATAACTTAAACAAGGTTAATTCAAAAGTAATTTGGTGTATGTGTTGCGGAATTTATGCTAAGTAAGATGTGTCAGAAGGTGAAATTGCATTTATCCACAACAAATAAATTAAACGAACATATGAAGACAATGCAACTTGAAGAAATCACGGAAAAAAACAACGTACTTATAGATTTCAACAATAACATGAATTTATATATACATATTTGACATACACAAAGTTGGTTGCTTGTTAAATGTGGCAAGTGAGATAAGATTGCAAAGAGTGTCCATGCAGAGGTGAATGAATGTTGATGGTTTAAGTTTGTTTTTGAAATTAAAACAGTTTGATTTCTGTAAGGTAAAATGTCAATTGTGTGAGTTCAAATAATAGTGTGTGACAATTGTAAGTGTCGATTCAAGTTATGAAGAGTTGTGTACCTTTGACTGATATGCTAAAGTTGATTAAATGTACAATTACTATTTCGTAGTGATGATGTCACTTTTTTAGTAAATTGTAAGTTAAGTTTCTTCACGCGGCAATAGTAGTGCGAGTTGTGTTGAGCTGAAGCGAGGCTGGTAATAACATTACATTTTGAGTCAGTGTGTTGGCACGCGTGAAGTCTGCTGGCATCTCTCGAAACTCAGTGTCTGACTGACTTGCATTAAGTCGAGCGATTCTTTTTAATAAAATGTTGGGTTTTCAAATAGGCTCCAGACAGCTGCGCTGAAAAAAAGGATTTGTCTCAATTTGCTACATTTTAACCAATGGGAAGTTGAGTTTGGAAAAGTGAAGTGATGATTGGTTAAAGGTTAATTTGGGTAAGAGTGCATCTTCTCGTAGGGGGTGACAGGCAAGTATGGAGGATTCCATATATGAAAACAGTCGAAAAATCCTACAATTATTGAATATCGATATATTTTAAATCGAAATCAATCGATTTTGAAAAGTTTCGTAACTTTACATGAAGTTTTACTAAAAAAAATTAGATTTTACAAATTTATGAAAACATGGAAAATATAGTTGAAATTGACGCAATTTACGCTAATTTAATTTATTTTGAATATATTAAACTACGTTATTTTAAAAAGTAATTTTTTGTTTGAAATCATTTGAAAGCCTAAACTTATTGAAAACCGATTTGTTTTCGATCGAAAACAATGCATGTTAAAAATTATCGACAACGTACGTAAATTATATTAAAAAAATTGTTTTAAAAAAAACCTTCTGAAAACATGGCAAATGTATTTGCTGAAGGTGGCCTTTTACGTCAACCCCGGCTATTTTTTTCATAACTTAAACAAAGTGAATTTAAAAAGAAATTTGGTTTTTGAAAACAAAGTAAAACTGGTAGAATGTTGGAAAATCAATTTATTTTCGGTTGAAATCAATGGATTTTTAAATGTTTCGTCAATTTTTACAAATTTATGAAAACATAGTTGAAACTGACGCAATTTACACCAATTTCAATAAGTTTTGAAAACCTAAAACTACGTTATTTTAAAATGAAATTTGGCGTTTGGAAACATTGGAAAACACCTCTAAAATCATTGAAAATAGATTAGTTTTAGATCGAAAAGAATTAATTTTAGCAAGTTACGGCAGCATGCACAAAGTAAAAAAAATGTTTTTCAAAACTCAAGAAAACATGAAAATTTTGTTAAAATTGACGCAATTTAGGTCAATATTAATTACTTTTGGTACCGTGAACTACGTTATTTTAAAAAATATTTTGCTACTAGAAAACCACGGAAATGATTGAAAATCGAGTTGTTTTCTATCGAAAAAATTATTTTAAGAACATTTAACTGCTTACACGATGTTATATTAAAAAATTAGTTTTAAAAACATGAAAACATGGAAAATCTACTAGCTGGAGACGTGATTTTACGCCAACCCACGCAATTTTTTTCATAACTACTTTATATTGAAAACTGATTCGGCGTTTGGAAACATTTGAAAACCTCTAAAAATACAAGAAATCGATATGTTGCCGATTTATACAATAAATTTGTAAAGTTTCTTCAGATTATATAAAGTGATACTAAAAAAAAAATTTGTTTATACAAACTTATGAAAACCTGACAAATTGGATATGCCAATTTCGATTACTTTTTTACCTTAAACACCGTTATTTTAAAATGTAATTTGCTGTTTGAAAACATTAGAAAATCCCTAAAATTATTGAAAATCTAGTTATTTTTGATCGAAAAGAATTCATTTTAACAAGTTTCGGCAACATACTCGAATTTAAAACTATAAAAATTGTTTTCAAAAACGTATGAAAACAAAATATATTTGAAATTGATGCAATTTACTACATTTAAAAGAACTTTTGATACCTTCCATTACGTTATTTAAAAATGTTATTTCCTGTTTGAAAACATTAGAGAAGGACTGTAAGTATGGAAAATCGTTTCGTTTACGAGAGAAAACAATTGATTTTAACAAATTTCGACTGCTTGCAAAAAGGTATATTAAAAAATTAAATGGTTTATACAAACTTATGAAACCATGGAAAATGTATTTGCTGGAGACGCCATTTAACAGCCACATTTTCTTACAACGTTATATTAAAAATTAATTTGGTTTTTGAAAACATTTGAAAACGCCTGTAATTATTGAAAATCGTTTTGTTTTCGAGAGAATATTGATTTTAAAAAGTTTCGACAGCTTACACAAAGTTGTATTAAAGAAAATTTTAGTTTTCAAAAACTTATGGAAATGGAAAATGAACTTACTGGAGAGACCTCCATACATTTTTTATGATTAAACTACGTTAATTTAAAATGTTATTAATTTTTTTAAAAACATTTTAAAACCTCTAACATTATTGTAAATCGATTCGTTTCCGATCCAAAAGAATTGATTTTAACAAGTGTCGAAAAATGGAAGATGTATTTGAAATTTATGAAATTGCTGCGAATATCGAAACCTCTAACATTATTGAAAATAGATTTGTTATCATCAAAAATAATTGATTTTAACAAATATAGACAAATTAAACAAAGTTATATACAAAAAAAAAAAAACGATTTTCAAACATGTACTTGTTGGAGACGCCATTTTACGCCAACATGAATACTTTTTCGTGACTTTTCATGATACCGTTAATTTAAAATGTAATTTGGTGTTTTAAAACATTCGAAAGACCCTAAAATTATTAAGAATCGATTTGTTTTAACAATTGTCGATAGCTACAATAAGTTATATGGAAAAAAAATTGCTTTTCAAAACCTTATGAATACATGGTGATTGGCATTAAATGGCGTCTTGGAAAGCCATTTAATGCCAGTCACCATACGTTTTCTTAATTTAAAAAACGTTAATTTAAAAAGTAATTTAGTGTTTGTAAATATACGAAAACCCATAAAATTATAGAAAATAATTGATTTTAACAGTTTTCGAGAACTTGAAGCTGTAACAAAAAAAATTATTTTTAAAAACTTAAGAAGACATTGAAAGTAATGTTGAAATTAACGGATTTTACGCCAATTTCAATAATTTTTGATAATTTAACGTTAATATAAAATGTAATTTGGTATTTAAAATCATTCGAAAACACCCCAAATTCTTGAAAATCGATTGTTTCATCGGAAAATATTGATTTGAACAGGTTTTGACAGCTTATACAAAGCTGTCGAAACCTGTTCAAAATTTATATCGATGACATTTATCAAGCGAGAAGACCTCCGAGGAACCTACGTCTATATCGACAATGTTACTATCTGTGGTCATAACCAGGCAGAACATGACAACAATCTAAAGCAATTTATGAATAGTGTGGCAAAGTACTGCCTAACACTGAATAAAAGCAAATATCATTATTCACTTAGCTCAGTGGACTTGCTTGAGTATACTATAAGCATGGGTTCAGTAAAACCTGTCCCCGACAGACTCAAAGGATTGGTGGATCTGCCAGTACCTCAAGACCATACCTCTCTCCGACGAGCTGTTGTTCTCTCACTATTCTAGGTGGATATCAAATTTCTCCCCAAAATTACATTCCTTAACTAGAGTTACCCATTTTCCTCTCACTAAAAAACAAACGGATGCCTTCAAGCATCTAAAGAAGGAGATCACAAAATCGTCCCTGGTGGCTATAGACTCTACTCTACCTTTTGAGATTGAGACTAATGCTTCGGAACATGCTATTGCTGCCTCTCTAACCCAAAATCGTCGGCCTGTAGCTTTCTTTTCAAGAACTTTAACTTCTGCCGAGCAAAAGCACTCATCAGTTGAAAAGGAGGCCTATGCAATTGTAGAAGCGATTCGAAAATGGCGACACTTATTATTCGGGAAACATTTTAAGCTCATCACAGATCAGAAATCTGTCTCTTACATGTTCAATCTTAAATGTAAAAATAAGATAAAAAACGAGATGATCACAAGATGGAAATTAGCCTGTTTCAGTTACGACATAGCGTATCGTCCGGGAAAACAAAATGGTGCTGCGCACGCTTTATCACGAATTTGTTCTTCTACCATCTCTGTTGACAAACTACATATCTTGCACATCTTGCAAGATTTATGCCACCCTGGGGTAACCCGAATGCTGCATTTTGTCAGAAGTAAAAATATGCCATACTCTGTAGATGTTAGAGCGGTAACCAGGTCATGCCAAGTGTGTTCCGAGATAAAGCCTAGATTCATTAAAATGCCTCCCCAAACACTCAAAAAATCAAGCCGACCCTTTGAAAGATTAAGTATAGACTTCAAGGGAGCTTTACCTTCAAATTCTCGCAATCGGTTCATACTAACAGTGGTTGATGAATACTCCCGTTTTTCTTTTGCTTACCCTTGTGCTGATGTCTCAGCAGCGACTGTAAAGAAATCAGTTTATTTTCCATTTTTGGAAACCCTTCTTTTGTGCACTCCGATCGTGGTACAACTTTTATGTCAGACGAATTAAAGAACAACTACCTTTAATCCACAGGGCAATGGACAAGCAGAGAGTTACAATGGTATCATCTGGCAAACGGTGAGCCTGGCTCTACGGTCTAGTAATCTCCCGATTGCTAGTTGGGAAAAGGTACTAGATGTAGTACTCCACTGCATTCGCTCATTGCTTTCCACTGCCTCGAACAGTACTCCGCATGAACTTTTGTTTAATTTCCAAAGGAAATCAGCTTCTGGTGATTTCATACCAACAGGGTTAACAAAATCAAAATCGGCGCTCCTGAGGCGCCATGTATGCGGGAATAAATATGAGCCTTTAGTCGAGAGAGTTGACATACTCGAAGTCAGTTCGAACTACGCTCACGTGGACGAGAAACAACAGTATCTCAATGGGTGACAAAACAAACAGTTTGTGGTGATTACTTACATATGCCACACCTCCGCTTTCTTTAATGTCATTGGTTCGTAAATATATGATACTTATTATATGACAATTTTGCCATCGCACGTAATTTGAAATTTTCTCTAAAATCACGGATTGGTCCATTTCCTGACCAATCGCGTATTTTAGTATCTTTCTATATTTTTGGCACGAAGCTCGCTGGAGCCTATGCATCGTTATAAAAAGACTCTTGCTGTTTGTTCTTAATTCTTACTCAATCGAGTAATCATACTAATTCCTATTGATATCACTCATGAACATTACATCTTTCTACATTGATAAAACACTGTGGAACTATTTTTTATTTAGCTAAGACTTCAATTGAACTTTGTAGTTAAATAACATTCAATATTGTACTCAACATTACTAAACTTACCCTTTTATTACGGTAAAAGGGAAGCAACTTTCTTTATACTATTGTTGATATTTGTATATCATTGTTAATACAATATTTTATTAATGTTCACTGAGCTTGATTATTTTTCTCTCGTGTTTTTTGTACATTATACATGTGGGGTGTTGTTTTGTTTTACAAGAACACAGCTTTCCTTCTTGATTATATTCACGGTGACCCTAGCCAACAATACTTACAGCACCACTACAAGTTCACACACAGAACTTGATCCAATGGATGTCCATATCCAGTCTAACACTTTGTATATCAGCCAAAGTTGCCTTTTATAATCGGGATTTGATAATTTCGTAATGATGATCATCATCACACACATACATACATACTTACACAAATTCAAATTATACAACAACAAGCATTCATTGGAGTTGGACGGGCCCCCATTTTGTTACGTGTTAATAATTGTAACAAAGGAAAAAATGATTTACTGCAACACAGAGCTAAATCACAAACAAATATTTAATTTACTAAAACACAACATAAAATATATATAATATAAACAATTGTGGCCTACAAAACAGAAAACACAGAGTTACTGGCAAAGTGTTACGAGGAAGAAGGAAAAGGAATCAAATATTTTTATCACTTTTGTCAAAATTTCTGCAATTTAAGCTGCTATTGGCTAATTTTGTAACGACCAATCTCATTGGTCGAATTTTGACTTGTTTTTTTTCGCGGGCATTTTACAACGGCCCGCGCTCTTTTGACTCAGTTGCATTGGAAGTGTCCGGACTCATTTTGAATCTATTTGTCAGGACTATTAGCGCCCAAGCCTAAATAATTAGGCATTGAATGTCCTTCAGCAACCAAAATGGTAATGCTTCAGAGACAGTTGCGGATTATTATTGGAATGGTCCGGACTCAACTTTGAATTTCTTTGCACAGCCTTTTAAGCCCAAGCCTAATAATTAGGCATTGAATATTCCTTTCAGCAACCAAATGGTAATGCTTCAGTCGACTTCATGTCCCATCTTATTTCCTTCAAGGCTGTAGAAGATTCCTTTCAGCAACCAAATGGTAATTGCTTCAGAGACGACGTCATGTTCCTTCAAGGCTGTATAATTCAGTCATTTATTGACTGTCGTCAAATGTGTACGTTTACACGAAGAACTTTATGAACAAACTCGACAACAGCCAAGTTTCAACTTCAGCAACCGAAATGGTAATGCCCCAGCAACGACCAGCTAATGACAGCTTTTCTAACCTCGTAGTGACCGATTGTGTCCTACAGAAGTAAAAGACACTACCTATTCATTGAAGAACTACCCTACCCTGTTCCCAGGGGCAAAAAAGGGCAAAATCTTTTTTTGCAAGGATACAATAAAATTTGTTTTAAGTTTTAAGGTAGGCCTTGTTGAATTGTTTGTCTTTCTTGTCTCTGCCAAGGGTTAAACTGTGTGAGAAGAAATTCTCACACTTTAGGGCTAGTGAAGTAATCTAAGTGCTATATTTGGAAATCCACAAAGGTGTGTAAATAAATATTAATTTTTAGTTTGGTCAATGAAAATTAGTCAAAATTCTATTTACCAACTTTGTTCCATGAAATTCTCTTTTGGGTTTTTGTTGGTCGGCAACTTTTTATAGAGATTTTTTCGGATGGATATAATAGTCCTTGAATCAAAAGCCGGAGTTGATAACAGTAGAAATTCTCATTCATCAACTGACAACCCTTTTCCAAAATCCCATTTTTATAGGGGGTAACACCTAATTTGCATATTTCTAGATGTTTCTCGAATCATCTAGATTTTTCTCGAATATACTAGAATGATCTAGAATCTTCCAAACATTCTATTTCTAATTTCTCTATCTTACAACTACTTCATGAATGAAAACTTTTTTGTAATAACAAGTAGAACTCAGTAGAATCACTTATTATAGAAATGCATCCTCGTAACAATAATAAATCAACACTACTATATAATTTATAAATCGCAGCTATGCGACAATTTTATAACGGCTATATTTTCATGTAGTCGATTTTGTGCACTTTTGGGAGAATCAGATCCCAAGAGCCTTCTCAGCTTAGTAAATATTTTCAGGAAATATCAGCTTCTAATTGGTCAATAAACACACAAGTGGGCGTTGCAATCCACCCACGCACAATATATTTTTCGCGTCAAGTTCTTTTAATCCTATCACGTGATTACATTATCTATAAATAGCAAACACGAATTTGCCTTTTCTTTTTTTTTTCTTTCTTCTTGATGCAAAATGTAGTTATGGAATAACTTTAAGAATTCCACCTATATTTTACGCGCGCGAGTTTTCAGACGTTAAACCACACTTTCACGTACGTACGAACGCGCGAATTTTTCCAACCTCGTTCAAAACATAGCAGAACCATTCTTTTGTTGTCGATTTCGACCTTTATTCTTCCTAAAACCTGTTTAGGACGGATTTTAAATTTTTTTTCGCGTTTTTTCCCACGTCACGAACCTCCAGCGTTCCAACCAGTCATAAATCCCGATTTTCGATAGCTGACGGGAACTTACATATTCCGTCCATTTCCCCAATACATTGGTTCGTAATATATGATTCTTATCTATGAAAATTTTGCCATGTCGGTAATTTGAAATTTTCCCAAGAATCATTCTCGTGGTCCATTTCCCGACCAATCGTGTATTTTCCGTTTTCGGCTATAAACGTTAGCGCCACTGTTCCTGGTCTTTCCAGGACAACTTGTCTTGATTGCGAACAACTTTCGAACTTCCCTCCATTCACTAAAATGCGGCACGATCTTCAACCTTGACATTTTAATTTTATTCCGTCCCTTAATCGAGTAATCATACCAAATTCTTATTTCATCACTTTGAAACATTCTTTTTCTAAACTGATACCCAAACACAGTCGTCACTATATATTTTTTTAGGACAACTTGTTTTGATGCTTTGTACCTTCGAACATTCAACTATTTGAACCAGTACCCAAAAAATAAACATACCCTTTTTAATGCAAAATTCCACAGTGAGTACTTTTCATATTTGTATATCATTGTTAACACCTATTTATTAATGTTCATTTTTTCCAGAATTTTCTTCTTTCTGATGAAACTTTATCCCGCCTTGTCCATCTTGTTTTCTGTTTTGGCGTGGAACACTTTTTCCTAATGATCTCAATTCACGAGACAACTTACTTGTCTTAATTTAATAAAAATTTCATTATGTTTTTCAACCATTTTGTTCTTTTTTGTCATTTAATTCCGGCTATTTACTTGTATTTTTATTTATGCAAAGTCGTCAAAATGTCTGTAGTGGTCCTTTTCCTCAATAAATTTACTCACGTAACATAACATATGTTTGTATGTATGATTATGTAGTTTTATGAGTGTTATCGAAGGGTAAGAATGTCTTTTAATAAACCAGCTTAAAATGTTCCGTTACCGAGCCCGTAAAATAGTCCCAAAGAATTATCGTCTCGACTGACGTTGTCAGACGTTAAATAATATTTCACGCATTCACGTACGTACGCGAACTCTTACGAACTTTTCCAACCTACATTACAACATACAAAGATCATTTTCAAACAACTCCCAATAACTTTATTCTTCCTTTGGACTACAGTTTAATAATTAACCCAACTTCGTGAGCTCCGGTAAAAAATATTTCCAGTCTAAGAGACATAACTGCATCAATTCTTTAACTTCTACACATGTACATCAACAAACAAATAAATACAATGTTATGTTTTTTTCCCTTCTTTTTGTATTTCATTTTGCGTTGTGGTATTTTAAGTTTAATATAAATTGTGTTAATGTTATTCACGCAATCAAAACAAACATCCACAATGGTCATTCCTCTTAATCTTGTTTCTACAATTTGCAAACTATTTACGAGATGATTTCAAAGTAAACAACCCAGAAAGAATACAAAATGACCTTCTGAATGTAATGTACATCCTTTTGCAAAATTATTTGAAACGAAACGAAACGATTCTGTTATTATTTCTCTTTTTAGCGTATTTTTCAATGAAACCCAGCCCAATTCGACATTAAAATTTCGTATCTTGAGCCTGTCGCAGCAGTTGTTAGCCAATATTCAGAAAAACGATGATCTAGAGTTGATCAGTTGCTGGAGAAACTGGACGACTCCTGCAGCAATCTGTTTGAGTCCAAAACCGTACCTCATTGAGCACCGACTGATCGTGCTTTGTAAACGTTTAACAACATGAGTTTTTTTTATCTATGTCAGTTTTTGTGTAAATCTAACCAAAATTTAGCACTTGAACAAATCGTTCCATACATATTTTCAGAAACCTTTTTTTTTGGTCAATAAAACAAAAGCTGCTCGGCCCGGTGGCCCCATCAAAGTTTTTTTTTCATCACGGAGGGCGAGGTCTAATTTTCATTGAAAGAAAATTGGCACATGAGGCAAGAGCCCTGGTCTGGATGATTTGCCCAACAGAAAAACTAGACATGAGGCTGTTCCTCATTCATTTCCCGCTTTTTGACAAATGTAATGTTCAAGAACTGGTTTTGACCCTTTCCCTCCCCGACTGGTTCTCCATGGGGTGTGATCACGCTGTTGAAAAACAAAACATGTTGAGGAAACGATAATTACAAACCTATAACAAAAAACATCAAGTTAAAGATTTTTCAAATCCAAGCGTTTGCAAACTCAATTACCTAGTCTCTTTTGGTTCTTATCAGACTTGTGATTTGAGGGCCGAACAATTCAAACCAAATGCCTTCCGCAAAATCATAGACGGTAAAAAAAGACGACGAGGATCAGATTTTTGAATAAGTCACCAGGCAATTGATAGGGTTGACCATCGCTACCTTGAAGCTGTCAGTTCAGCGCAGGATTGGCCTCCTTTTCAGCTCCCCAGTGCAGTGGTTCAAGTGAACATTCTACCTAATATCCAAAAAAAGTTGCTCTGTCTAAAAAAAATCGGTTCGTCAAACGTTGTCCACTGTCGCCCCAAGATTATGCTTTGGCGTTGGAGCCTCTCCTTCGCCGGCTGAATTTTATTTAGTCTCAAATCCGGCCCTACGTTGAAACATCGTTTCTGGAAAAGGGCTCGAGCCAGGTTTTCCGCGTAAACATTTTGACGTATCTGCATTCGTGTTTTTTCCCGCAACATTGAAACATATTGAATTAGATCGGTAATTCCAGTGACAGGGGCCAAGATTAACCGTGACAAGTCGTCCATGTTTGCAGTCATAATATGGAAGGGCCTCGGTCTTCCGTGGACCTTCGGTTGGACAGACGGTCCTGTTTCATTCTTGGAAGCTTTTTGGAGCCGTTTTCCAGCTGGAAAATTCGAAGTAAGCAAAAAATGTCGACGGAGGTTGTCTGTTAAGGGTAGGGCGGAGACGTGTGCCACGTGCATTTTCCCGATTGTCCTTTAACGATTTCAAGTACTTCCCTTCTGTAAACACCAAAAGCCGTTCGAGCGCTCGCTTTATCCTCCATTTTGTTAGGGACGAAAATCAGGTCGACAGAGTTTTGTGCCACAATTCATTCACGTGTCATGGGGGCTGGGAATGCCATTATTTTTTTTGTAAGCCTTGCAAACTCCTTTTCGAGGTTGGTATTCCTAACGCCGCACATTGACAGGAGATTCGATTTTGGCACTATTATCAAAGACGCGTTCCCTTTCCTTAATATCAATGTCTCCCCCCTTATCGCAAATTGAACTCCATCGTGCTACCCCGGGTTCAATCGGAGTTTCTTTCCGTGAATGTCGGTCTGCCTTGTTGGCTGTTCCCCAGGTCCTTGATACCTTTCTCAGTCTTCAAGGTCTTCTATCATTCCCACCTCAGTATCGGCCCGAATGGTGAGTTTCATTTCTTCATTTCAGAGACTACAATCGAAAACCGTCTTTCTCATCAGGATCTTCCGATTCTTTGAGCATCAGCTCAAGATGAACATTATAAAACTGATACGTAACGTACGAACATTCGACAATCTTCAGACAAAAATGGGTGACTGAGGCGAAATGTTTCGTTTGAACGATGCCCTTGATTTTCTCATTTAGGTCAATACATATATATATTTGGTTGGTTTCCTACATACATATATATATATATATATAAATCTTGCGTAACCTATATATATATATATCGTATCACTATTCTGACTCGGTCCTGTTTGGGACTTCGCCTTAATCTTCAGTTGGACTTACTTCTAGTCCGGTCATCACTTTGTAGACTCGGCCCTTTTAGGGACTTCGGAGCTTCAGACAAGTGTTTCTTCAACAACGATCCCGTCTACATTGTTGATCCGCTCTGGAAGTCGTATCACTGATCTGACTCGAGCCCTGTTTACAACTTCGCCTTCGTCAAAATGCTAAAAATCATTTGAACTCGGCCTAGTCCTACCAGACACCGACTCGGTCCTGTTTTTCATTTCTTCCGAACTGTTGATCGAATCTTCGTTCGTTTTCAATCAACCAGCTTGGTCGCCGATTTTAATTCTCCCATCCGGCAGTCGACCAGCTACCGCCGCCGATCAACTCTACAATCGTTTCGCCGATACAACCGAAAAACCATTTCTGTACCAGACCCGACACTGATACAAACATATTTCTCCATCAGGATCTGAATTTTGGATAAACGGTCGTTTATTGTTTTTAAACCTCCGCTTTTCCCTCATTGTCTTGGCTGTTCAGACCTTTTTCTAAATGTTTCGGGACAGACATCCTATCGGCCCCGCAACATAGACGTTTACCCCGTACGGATCTTTGGGGGCTAAAAATATGGCGACACAATACAAACGAAGGCATATTTAACATTTGACGAAGTTTTGGCACCTTGCCACATTAAAAAAAATTAGAGATTTATTTCTAATTAATATTTTATCAATTATCTTGGAAGGGGCCTTGTCACGGCCGTCTTTTTGGCCGCTCCCAAAAGCGGAAGAAGGCATTTTAATCTTGACCTTTTGTTTGTTTTCCCTACACGTTGGTAATTTCGTTTTAGAGATAAGCTAATTACTTTTTAGTTCCTTTGTATTACGAACCTAGTCGTAATACACCTGTAAGCTTTTTAAACCTTAGTTTTGCGTAGCAAATCTCAACTCATTTTTTGAGAGATTTTTAGCATTTTAGCGAGACCATGTCTGCTGTTGGTCTCCCATAGCATAACACAGCGACTTTTCGCCTGAATTCACGGTCGGCACTAAACGGTCGCGTCGACCCAGGCACCTTCCTTCGTGCTCCTTTTTTTTGTCAACCAACTCGCGAGTTGGATCTACTTTTTTTTCTCTTTTTACTTCCCCAGAAATTTCTTCTGGCTCCTTGCCCATGTTCGACCCTCGGCATTCCGTCCCTACTGGCTGCCCGCACGTCGTCCGTAACCTTTCCCGTACACTACGGTTATGATTATTACGGGAGGTTTCGATATCGGACTGGACCAGCAGACACGCAACGCCAGCCCCAGACATTCGATATGCCCAAATTCCGGGCCAAACTATATATATGTATAGTACTTTGATTTGCTAGTAAGGCTTTCCAGTGTGTTCGTGCAACATTACAATTTTCGTCCGCTTTCTTGGAGTAACGTCTATCGCAGACTAACGCAAAAATATACCTGCGTGTGCACGTGCGTCCGTGAAAGATACGATATAAATACATATATACCTATGTATCTTTATTATGTCTTTCACACACACGAAATTACTAAAAACACAGTGGTTCGAGATCCAATAATAAAGAGATTTTTATATATACAATAGATATACATGCAAGGATAACAGAATGTTTGTCGATTGTGTCAATTGAGGTTATGAAGAATGTTCATGCAGAAATTTGCTCAATAAAAGTTAATGGTTTTGATTTGTTAGTGAAATTAAAATAATTTGGTTTCTGCAAGGAAAAATCTCAAATGTGTTCGTTCAAATATTAGTGTGTGTGCGTGTGTTACTTGTTAGTTAGAATTTAAGTTGTGAAGAGTTGTTTGCCTTTAATTTTTTGGCTAAATTGATGAATTGTACAATTACTGTTTATGTAGTGAAAACGTTCACTTTTTAAGTCAATTGTAATTTGATTACCACTCGGACAATGGTCGATTGAGTAGTGCTGTGTTGAGTTTGTTGAGAATTTTGAAGTGAAGTCGAGTCAGTGAATTGACACGCGTGGAGTTTGATAGCTTCTCACGAAACTTAATGACTGACTGACTTGAATTGAGTCATGCGGTTGTTTATATAGACTTTGATGTCTAAAAATCGGCTCCAAGGAGCTTCGGCGAGAAAAAGAATCTGTTTCGACTTTGCTACAGTTTAATGTTTCTTAACCAATAGAAGATTGAATTTACTGAAACGAAGTGGTGATTGGTTAAGGCTTTTTTTTTTTAGGGAAGAATACATCTTTCCGAAAGGAGTGGAAGGCTAATGTGGAAGATTCCACACACACACATTGATATATATATATTCATATATATATATATTTAATATATATATATATATATATATATATATATATATATTAAATACGTCAAATACCAATTCGTCCACTAGCTCAGTCACTATATATATATATATATATATATATATATATATATATATATATATATATATATAAATTTATTGACTTTTATTAACTTTTCAAAGATGCTTTATGCAAAAATAAAAAAATTCAAACACTATCAAATTTTCTAAAATTCATTTTTCTGTAAAAAGACAAAACTCTTAGACTACGTGACCTTTTCATAATAAGGTCATGTTTAACCTTTCATAGATGAAAAAAGGCAACAAATTAAGTAAAAAAAAATAGAATAGTGTAACTAGGTTTATTTATTTGTGGATTCGTAAATTTCGTTTCCACATAATTACTAAACGCTATATCTTGTGTGTGTGAGAGAAGGCAAACGAGGAAGAGTTGAAAATGTTGCTGGTATTTATAATATTTTTTGTATGTCACATGATAGGCTCGAAACACATAGACAGATTTTTGGCGGTAAATTAATTTTAACCGTGCATATGGAGTGGAAAACATGAAATCCGGAAGCTCTCCGTTGGTCCACCTGCAGGTTCGTCAGGTGAGACTCGGGTTAACAGAAAAATAAATATAACCAAGTCAATTCGATTTTCAAAGGACAAGTTTATATATATATATATATATATATATATATATATATATATATATATATATATATAAGCAAATACACACAAAAATAATTCTACTATGTAGCGAATCGTGGGTTAACGTGCTGTTAAATTAAGAACACGTGCGCTTATTCCTGCTAAAATGAGGTCTGCTACAAGAACATAGCAGACTCAGAGATTGAATCCACCATAAAGAAGTGTAAAGAAAACCAACACGACCGATATATATATATATATATATATATATATATATATATAAAAAAGTATATGTATTAAATAACAAAATTTAGAATGGACATAGACATTAACATTTGTGTTTGTGTGTGAACGTAAAGAGTTTGTATTTTGGTGAATGTTCGTATGTACGTGTATGTGTGCATAATGTTCATGGCGTGTTCCACAAATGGGAAGACGCAATCTTCTGCGAGAGCTTACATTGTAGATGAAAATGAAGAAACGAGGCAAGAAATCGTCCAGTATTTATAGTGTAGGGAGAGCGTGCCCTAGTGAACAATTAGGAATTTAAGGAGGAGTTAACTCCGACAACAAGCTTCAAAAAAATAATGGTTTTGGCCAATTTTCAGTAATTCATCAACGGTAATCACGGTTGTTTGAAAATATAATTTGGTATTAGAAAATTAGAAAAAGAATAAAATTATTGAAAACTGATTAGGTGTCGATCGAAAATTTTCATTTATAACATAGAAAATTACATTAAAAAATAATTGTTTTGGCCAATTTCGTGTGCTATTTCAACGCTAATGAGTGTTGTTTGAAATATAATTTGGCATTCGAAAACAATAGAAAAAAGTGATTGAAAATCGATTAGGTATCGATCGAAAAAAAATTGATTTTAACAAGTTTCAACAGTTTACAAAAACCTATATTAAAAAGTTTGGATATTGTAAAATTCTGAAAAACATTCAAATTTACGTGCAAAAAACTAGCTAGATTGGTTGAAAATTTAATTTGCTATTTGAAATTATTGAAAGTCGATATTGTATCGATCGAAAAATATTGATTTTAACAAGTTTCAACAGATTACATAAAGATTATATTAAGACATTTGTAAATTACACAATTCTGAAAAACTTGAAAATTTACGTGCGAAAACGACCTTGAGCAAAGCCGCTTTCGCACGTAAATTTTCAAGTTTTTCAGAATTGTGTAATTTACAAATGTTTTAATATAATCTTTATGTAATCTGTTGAAACTTGTTTGAACGTAAAACACGGTTTGAAAATTTAATTTAGAAAACCAATAAAATTATTGAATATCGATAGACAAGTATTGATTTTAACAAGTTTCAACAGGTTATGTTTATATAAAAAAATTGGACTTTACAAACTTCAGAAAAAAATTCAAATTTATGTGCAAAAACTAGCATCTTTGGCTATTTCTTGAAATTTAAACACGGTTGTGTGAAAATTTAATTTCCTATTTTAAAAATTTTACAAAACCAATGAAATTATTGAAAATCGATATGATATCGATCAAAAATATTGATTTTAACAAGTTTCAACAGTTTACACAAAGTTATATTTAAAAATTTGTTTTACAAACTTCAGAACAACATCAAATTTACGGGAAAAAAAACAAGCTCGTTTGGTTAATTTCTCAACGTTAAACACGGTTGTTTAAAAAATAATTTGCTATTTTAACCATTAGAAAAAAATTTACGTGCAAAAAAATTTCGATTAAGTGTTTTTGAACATTAAACATGTTTGTTTGAAATTTTAATTTGCTATTTGAAAACAAAAAAAATATTGAAAATCAATATGATATCGATCAAGACATATTACTTGAAAATTTCAACATTTTTCTCAAAGTCAAAAATTTTAGGTTTTAGAAACTTTTGAAAAATATTGTAATCTACGTGAAAAAAACAATATCGTTTGGCTAGTATTTGAACGTTAAAAACGAAGATTTAATTTACTATGTGAAAATTTCAGAAAACCAATAAAATTATTGAAAATCAATATGGTATCGATTTTTCAGAATGTTATATTACAAATTTAAGGTTTTACAAACTTTTGAAAAACGTTGACATTTACAGACAAAAAAAAGTTTGGATACTTTCGCAACGTTAAACACGGTTGTATGATACTTTAATTGATACGGTACTGATAAAAAATATTGATTTTGACATGTTTCAATAACTCTTCACAACGTTATATTTCAATTTTTAATTTTTACAGTTTGAGAAATTTTTAAAGCAACCGTATTTAACGTTCAAAAAGTAGCCAAACTAGTTTGATTTTGCACGTAAATTTCAATTTTTTTCTAAAATTTCTAAAACCTAAAATTTGTTATATAACTTTGTGAAAACTGTTGAAACTTGTCAAAATCAATATTTTTCGATAGTTACCATATCGATTTTCAATAATTTATTGGGGTTATAATGTTTCAAATACCTAATTGAATTAAATTTTTAAGCAACCGTACAAAAATTAGATTTAAATTTTTTTTAGTTTTAAATTTTAAAACAACGTTCAAAATTAGACAGACTAGCTTGATTTTCCACGTACATTTCAATATTTTTCAAAAGTTTGTAAAACCTAAAATTTGTAATATAATTATGTGAAAACTTCTTGAAACTTGTCAAAAACAATAATTTTTGATCGATAAGAAATTGATTTTCAATAATTATATTGGTTTTCTAATGTATTCAAATACCTAATTGAATTTCCAAACAACCGTGTTTAACATTCAAAAAGTAGTCAAACCAGATTGATAACAATATCTGATATAATTCTAAATGATATTCAACAATTTCAATAGAAAAATGACAAAAATTGCTATATTTCCATTTGTTTTCAATATTTAAAATTGAAAAATAACAAAATTTGATATAATTCTACTATATTTCAACTATAATTCTACGATATTTTCAATTGAAAAATTACAAAATCTGATATGCTTCTATTTCTTTTCAATATTTCCATTTGAAAAATAAAAAATCTGCTATAATTCAATTTGATTTCCACATGTTCAATTGAAAAATAAGAAAATCTGTTATAATTCTACTGTATTTCAACAATTTAAATTGAAAAATGAACAAATCTACTATAATTCTAAATTATTTCTACATTTTAAACTGAAAAATAACAAAATCTGGATAATTCTAATTTATTTCAACATTTTCAATTGAAAAATAACAACATCTGTTATAATTGTAATTGATTTCAACATTTTCAATTGAAAAATGACAAAAACTGCTACAATTCCATTTCATTTCAACATTTGCAATTAAAAAAGAGAAATCTGCCATAATTATAGTTGATTTCAACAATTTCAACTGAAAAATAACAAAATCTACTACAATTTCATTTGATTTAAACTGTAACAATAGTTAACATGGTGTACGGACGAAAAGGCTTAAACGGAAGAAAAGGGTTAAGACAAAACAATTTTAAAATTTTGTCAGAAAGAGAATTATTTTCCCAGGATATGGGAATAGATGTATGAATTTTGTTGAAAATGTTAAACAATGCAGTTCGTCGAACAGGTTCAGGGTCAGAGGCCAGAGGTTAAGGTCAGCCATTGAGAGATGTCCGGCTTAACTGAGAAAATTGTCAGCAAAAATATCCCTGAGAAAAAATTACAATTGTAAACAGATTTAAAACAAGATGACGTCAGAAAGGCTGACATCATATAATGGATCCTCCCAAAGGAGGAGGGAATCTTCCAAAATTGGAAATGTGAAATAGAAAATGAAAGAAAACGACTGGTTGAATTTTGTGAAATTTTCATAAAACCCACCTATTCGCCTGCACCATACAAGTTGAAAGGGACACCCATAAATACAAGTGTCCACATGGGCCAAAGTTAGCTGGAGTTAGATTTGGAGGAAGTTAGAGTCAGTTACAGTTAGAGTTACCGTTGCAGTCACAGTGAGGTTGCGACCGGGAGAAAGAGATTTCTGATATAATGCTGCTTGCCAACCCGATGAAGATAATAATAATAATTATCTGCTGATGAAGTAAACCTCCGATGAATAACCATGTGCCATTTTGAAAGTACAAACAATAGTACTTGGATTTAAAACCAGTTGTCGCTGAACTCCGACAATAAACCTTGTGCCGTCCATGAAAGTACAAATCGCAGTACTTGAAGATTCTTCAAAGAAGCTACACCCAATTTTCGTTTGGTCACCAGTTATTAGAACGAGTTGGGAAAAGAAGAAAAAGAACAAAGAAAGAACTGTAAATATTTTTTATATTCTGATATAAACATCATCTCATGACTTATCCGAACATCGTCCATGGGTAAGAGAGGCCAACTTCGAGAGCAGCTGCTGTGTCAAACATCATCAACGAATGGCGTGTGGGCTGATGGCTTGTTCTCTGATACCAGGATCGATCCTGATCAAGCGGGCAAACCAGGACTGACCCTGAGTACCACCATACCTGGTGATCGAAGCTGGCTGTGGTGCAGAACTGTCTTATAATTGGTCGCTGCGTGCAGGTTGGAGCCCGGAATACGTCATAAAACATTTTCAATTGAAAAATAACAAAATATGATTCTAAAATAATAATTCATTTCAACATTTTCAATTGAAAAAAAAATCGGCTATAATTCCATGTGATATCAAAATTTTCGAATGGAAAAATAACAAAATCTAAAAAGCTGCATTATTTCAGCATTTTAATTTGAAAAATAAGAAAATATGCTATAGTTCTACATGGTTGGAAACTGACAAAATATCTTATAATTCCATTTGATTTCAAAATTTTCAATTGGAAAATAAAAAAATCTGGTATAATTGTACTTGATTTCAACATTTTAATTAAAGAAATGACAAAATAATATAATCCAAATTGATTTCAACATTTTCAATTGAAAAATAACAAAATCTGATGTAATTCAACTTAATTTTAAAATGAAAAATAACAAGAGCTGCAATAATTCTAATAGATTTTAAAATTTCAATTAAAAAATAACAAAATGTGCTATAACTTTATTTGATTTCTACATTTTCAATAGAAAATAAAGAAATCTGCTATAATTGTAAATGATTTAAACATTTTGAATGGAAAAATGAGAAAATCTGCCATAATTCCATTTCCTTTCAAAATTTGCAATTGAGAAATAACACAAATTGCTGTATTTTCATTTGATTTCAACATTTTAACTGAAAAATAATAAAATTTTCTATAATTATATTTGAATTCTAAATTTTGAATTGAAAAATTAAAAAAAAATCTGCTATAAATCAATGTGATTTATATATTTTAAATTGAAAAATAACAAAAACTGATGTAATTCTATTTTATTTCAACAGTTTTAAAATCAAACACAAAAAAATCTGCCATTCCATTTCAAAATTTAGAATTGCAAAATGACAAATTCTGATATAATTCTAATTTATTTAATAATTTTCTATTGAAAAATAACAAAATCTTCAATAATTCCATGTGATTTCAACATTTTTAACAAAAAAATTAGGAAAGCTGAAATGATTCTACATTATATAAATATTTTCAATTGAAAAATGACAAAAACTGCTATAATACCATTTAATATCAATATATTCAATTGAAAAATGAAAAAAACTGCGATAATTCTACATGATATCTGCATTTTTAATGGAAAAATCTTGAAATATTAGTATGAGATTTCTCCATAATTCTAGTTGATTGCAACATCACCAATTGAAAAATAACAAAATCTTCTATAATTCTTGTTTATTTAAATATTTTCAATAGAATAAAATATACCAGGATCGATGATATATGATTTATATATATACATATAATTCCATTTGATTACAAAATTTTAATGTGAAAAATTAGAAAATCTGATAGAATTATACTTGATCTGAACATTTTCAATTGAAAAATGAAAAAAATCTTCTATAATTCTACATGATTTAAACATTTTAATTTGAAAAATAACAAAATCTGCCGTAATTACATTTGATTTCAACATTTTCAATTGAAAATAACAAAATGATATATAATTCCATCTGATTACAATATTTCAATAAGAAAAATCACAAAATCTGATTGAATTAACACTGATTTGAACATTTTTCCTACAATTTAAACAATTTGAATTGAAAAATAACAAGATCTGCTGTAATTGCATTTGATTTCAACATTTTCTATTGAGAAATAACAAAATAAGATATAGTACTATTTTTCAAAAAATTCAATATGAAACATCGCAAAATCTGATAGAATTATACTTGATTTGAAGATTTTCAATTGAAAAATGACAAAATTTTCTATAATTCTACATGATTTCAACATTTTGAATTGAAAAATAGCAAAATCTGCTGAAATTATATTTTATTTCAACATTTTCAGTTAAAATAGCAAAATGATATACAATTCCATTTGATTTCAAAATTTTAATATGAAAAATCTCAAAATCTGATAGAATTATACTGTATTTGAATATTTTCAATTGAAAAATGAAAAAACTTGACAAAATCTGCTGTAATTACATTTGATTTCGACATTTCCCATTGACAGATAACAAAATGAGATATAATTTCCCCTGATTTCAAAATTTTAATATGAAAAAACACAAAATCAGATAGAATTATACTTGATTTGATCATTTTCAATTCAAAAACAAAAACTTCTATAATTCTACCTGATTTAACAATTTTGAATTGAAAAATAACAAAATCTGCTGTAATTACATTAGATTTCTATATTTTTTTTGACAAATAAGAAAATGAGATATAATTCCATTTGATTTCAAACATTTCCCAAAATCTGATAGAATTATACTTGATTTGAAAATTAGCAATTGAAAAATGACAAAATCTTCTATAATTCTTCATGAATTAAACATTTTCACTTGTAAAATAACAAAATCCGCAGGAATTACATTTCATTTCAACTTTTTCAATTGACAAATAAGAAAATAAGTTATAATTCCATGGGATTTCAAAATTTTAATATGAAAAATCACAAAATCTGATAGAATTATACTTGATTTGAACATTTTCAATTGAATAACAGAATCTTTTGTAATTCTACCTGATTTAACAATTTTGAATTGAAAAATAAAAAAATCCGCTGTAAAATACACTTGATTTCAAAATTTTCAATTGACAAATAACAAAATGAAATATAATTCCATTTGATTTAAAAAATGACAAAATCTTAATAATTTCTACATGATTTAAACATGGTGAATTGAAAAATAACAAAATCTGCTGTAATTACATTTGATTTCAACATTTTCAATTGACAAATAATCAAATTAGATTAAAATTTTAATATCATCTGATATAATTATACCTAATTTGAAAATTTTCAATTGAAAAATTTCAAAATTTTCTATAGTTCTACATGATTTAAATAGTTTGATTTGAAAAATAAAAAATCTGCTGTAATTACACTTGATTTCAAATTTATCAATTGACAAATGAGAAAATGAAATATAATTGCATGTGATTTCAAATTGAAATATAAAAAAATCACAAAATCTTAAATAATTATACTTGATTTGAACATTTTCAATTGAAAAATGACTACATCTTCGATAATTCTACATGATTGAAACATTTTGAATTGAAAAATAATAAAATCTGCTATAATTACATGATTTCAAATGTTTCAATTGATAAATAACAAAAGGTGATATAATTCCATTTGATTTCATATTTGAATAAGAAAAATCTTAAAATCTCATAGAATTATACTTGATTTGAACATTTTCAATTGAAAAACAACAAAATCTTTAATTCTATATTTTTTTTTAACATTTTCAATTGAAAAATAACCAAATCTGCTGTATTTAAATTGTTTTAAAACATTTTCAAATGGCAAAAAAGAAAATGGGACATAATTCATTTGATCTCAAAATTTTAATATGAAAAATCTTATAGAATTATATTGATTTGAACATACATTTTCAATTGAATAACAACATATTCTATAATTCTACATGATTTAAACCTTTTGAATTGAAAAATAATAAAATCTGCTGTAATTAAAATTTATTGAGGTTTACATGGAAAAGAAAGCAGTTTTGGCTACTTTTTGAACGTTAAACACGCTTGCTTGAAAATTTAACTTCCTTTTTATAAACATTAGAAAACCAATAAAATTATTGAAAATCGATATGGTATCGATTAAAATATATTCATTTCAACAAATTTAAACCGGTTTCACAAAGATATATTACAAGATTTATGTTTTAAAAAGATTTGAAAAATATTGAGATTTACATGCAAAAGAAAGGTGTTTTGGCTACTTTTGGAACGTTAAACACACTTGCTTGAAAATGTAAATTGCTACTTGCAAACATTAGAAAACAAATTGAATAATTGAAAATCGATATGGTATCGATTAAGATATACTGATTTCCACAAGTTTAAAGCGTTTTCACAAAGTTATATTACAAATTTTATGTTTTACGAAGGTTTGAAAAATATATAGTTTTACATGTGGTTTTGGTTACCTTTTGAACGTTAAACACGCTTGTTTGAAAATTTAAATTGCTGTATATATAAACATTAGAAATAAATATTAGAAAGTCAATAAAATTATTGAAATCGATATGGTTTTGGTGAAAATATATTGAATTTATCATAATTCAACAATTCTCACAAAGGTATATTACAAATTTTATGTTTTACAAAGGTCTGAAAAATATTGAGTTTTACATACAAAAGCTAATTTGGTTTGAGCTAATTTTTGAACGATACACACGCTTGCTTCTAAATTTAAATTACTAGAAAACCAAAAAAATTAGTGAAAATCAATATGGAATCGATCAAAATACATTGATTTTAACAAGTCGCAATAGTTTTTACAACGTCATATTACAAATTTTATGTTTTACGGTGTGGAAAATATTGAGTTTTACATGCAAAAGGTAGTTACTCTTTGAACGTTAGACACGATTGCTTGAAAATTCAAATGCCTAAATGTAAACGCAAGAAAAGCAATAAAATTATTGAAATCGATATGGATTTGGTGAAAATATATTGAATTTATCATGTTTCAACAGTTTTCACAAAGTTATATTAAAAGTTTATTACAAAGGGTTGAAAAATATTGAGCTTCACAAAAAAAAGCAAGCGGATTTGGATACATTATGATTAAACACGCTTGACTGAAAATAAAATTATTGAAAATCGACATGGTTTCGGTCAAAATATATTGAATTTATCATATTTCAACAGTTTTAACAAAGTATCCTTAGTAAATTTATGTTTTAAAATGGTTTGAAATATATCGAGTTTTACATTAAAAGCAAGACGTTTTGCTTACTATTTGAATGATAGACACGATTGCATGAAAATTAACATTGCTATTTCTAGAATGGGAAAACAAATAAAATTATTGAAAATCTATATGGCATCGATAAAAATATATTAAATGTGACATGTTTCAACAGTTTTCACAAAGTTATATTACAAATTATATGTTTTACGAAGGTTTAAAAAATATTGTATGTAAACATAAAAAAAAAACAATAAAATTATTGAAAATCGATACGGTATCGATCAACATATATTGATTTTAACAAGTTTCAACAGTTTTCACAAAGTTATATTACAAACTTCATGTTTTATGAAGGTTTGAATATAATTGAGTTTTACATACAAAAGGAAGCTGTCTTGGCTACTTTTTGAACGTTAATCACGAACGTGTGAAAATTTGAATTGCTATGTGTAAACATTAGAAAACCAATCAAATTATAGAAAATCGATACGGTATCGATCAAAATATATTCATTTCAACAAGTTTCAACAGTTTTCACAAAGTCATATTACGAATTTTATGTTTTACGATGGTTTGAAAAACATTGAATTCTACATGCAAAAACAAGCTGTTTTGGCTACTTTGTGAACGTTAAACACGCTCGTGTGACAATTTCAATTGCTATGTGTAAACATTAGAAAACTAATGAAATTATTGAAAATCGATACGGTATCGATCAAAATATATTGATTTCAACAAGTTTCAACAGTTTTCACAAAGTTATATTACGAATTTTATGTTTTACGATGGTTTGAAAAATGTAAAATTTTGCATGCAAAAGCAAGCTATTTTGATTACTTTTTCAGCGTCAATCACGCTCGTGTGAAAATTTCAATTGTTATGTGTAAACATTAGAAAACCAATAAAATTATTGAAAATCGATACAGTATCGACCAAAATATATTGATTTTAACATGTTTCAACAGTTTTCACGAAGTTATATTACGAATTTTATGTTTTACAATGGTTTGAAAAATATTGAATTCTACATGCTGTTTTGGCTACTTTTTCAGCGTCAATCACGCTCGTGTGAAAATTCCAATTGTTACGTTTAAACATTAGAAAACCAATAAAATTATTGAAAATCGATAGATTATCGATCAAAATATATTGAATTTAACATGTTTCTACAGTTTTCACAAAGTTATATTACGAATTTTATGTTTTACGATGATTTGTAAAATATATAATTTTACATGCAAAATCAAGCAGTTTTGGCTACTTTTTGAACCTTAATCACGCTCGTGTGAAAATTTCAATTGCTATGTGTAAACATTAGAAAAACAATAAAATTATTTAAAATCGAAACGGTATCGATCAAAATATATTGATTTCAACAAGTTTCAACAGTTTACACAAAGTTATATTACTAATTTTATGTTTTGCGATGGTTTGAAAAATATTGAAGTTTACATGTCAAAGCAAGATGATTTGGCTACATTTTAAACGTTAAACACGCTCGTGTGAAAATTTCAATTGCTATGTGTAAATATTAGAAAACCAATAAAATTATTCTAAATCGATACGGTATCGATCAAAATATATTGATTTCAACATGTTTCAACAATTTTCACAAAGCTATATTAAGAATTTTATGTTTTACGATGATTTGAAAATATGCAGTTTTACATGCAAAATCAAGCAGTTTTGGCTCCTTTTTGAACGTTAATCACGCTCGTGGGAAAATTTCAATTGCTATGTGTAAACGTTAGAAAACTAATGAAATTATTGAAAATCGATGCGGTGTCGATCAAAATATATTGATTTTAACAAGTTTCAACAGTTTTCACAATGTTATATTACAAATTTCATGTTTTACGATGGTTTGAAGAATATTGAATTTTACATGCAAAAGCAAGCAGTTTCGGCTACTTATTCAGCGTCAATGACGCTCGTGTGAAAATTTAAATTGCTATGTTTAATCATTAGAAAACCAATAATATTATTGAAAATCGATACTTTATGAATCAAAATATATTGGTTTCAACAAGTTTTTTTTTGAACGTTAATCACGCTCATGTGAAAATTTAAATTGCTATGTGTAAAAATTAGAAAACATAAAATTATTGAAAATCGATTCGGTATCGATCAAAATATATTGATTTCAAGAAGTTTCAACAATTTTCACAAAGTTATATTACGAATTTTATGTTTTACGATGGTTTGAAATATATTGAATTTTACATGCAAAAGAAAGCTGTTTTGGCTACTTTTTCTGCGTCAATCACGCTCGTGGGAAAATTTAAATTGCTATGTGTAAACATTAGAAAACCAATAAAATTATTGAAAATCGATACATTATCGATCAAAATATATTGATTTTAAAAAGTTTCAACAGTTTTCACAAAGTTATATTGCAAATTTCACGATTTACGAAGGTTTGAAAAATATTGAAATTTACATGCAAAATCACGCTGATTTGGCTACTTTTTGAACGTTAAGCACGCTCGTGTGAAAATTTCAATTGCTGTGTGTAAACATTAGAAAACCAATAAAATTATTGAAAATCGATACGGTATCGATCAAAATATATTGATTTTAACATGTTTTAACAGTTTTCACAAAGTTATATTACAAATTACATGTTTTACAAAAGTTTGAAAAGTATTGAATTTTACATGCAAAATCAAGCTGTTTGGGCTCCTTTCTGAACGTTAATCACTCTCGTGTCAAAATTTCAATTGCTATGCGCAAACAGGAGAAAACCAATAAAATTATTGAAAATCGATCGGTATCGATCGAAATATATCGATCTCAACAAGGTTCAACAGTTGTCACAAAGTTATATTACGACTTTTATGTTTTGCGATGGTTTGAAAAATATTGAATTTCAAATGCAAAATCAAGCTGTTTCGGCTACTTTTTCAACGTCAATCACGCTCGTGTGAAAATTTCAATTCTTATGTTTAAACAAAAAACTAATGAAATTATTGAAAATCGATGCGGTATCGATCAAAAGATTTTGACTTCAACAAGTTTCAACGGTTTTCGCAAAGTTATATTACGAATTTTATGTTTTACGAGGGTATGAAAAATATTGAATTTTACATGCAAAAGCAAGCTGTTTTGGCTACTTTTTCGGCGTCAATGAGGCTCGTGTGAAAATTATAATAGCTATGTGTAAACATTAGAAAAGCAATAAAATTACTGAAATCGATACGGTATCGATGAAAAGGTATTGATTTTAACAGGTTTCAACAGTTTTCCCCAAGTTATATTACAAATTTCATGTTTTAAGATGGTTTGAAAATATTGAATTTTACAGGCAAAAGCAAGTTGTTTTGGCAACTTTTCAATGTCAATCACGCTCGTGTGAAAATTTAAATTGCTACGTGTAAACATCAGAAAACCAATAAAAATATTGAAAATCGATACGGTATCGATCAAAATATATTGCCTAATTTCATTAGTTTTCTAATGTTTACTCATTGCATTTTAAATTTTCACACGAGCTTGCCTTTGAATGTAAAATTCATTATTTTCCAGTTTTACAAATATTGAATTTTACTTGCAAAATCAAGCGCGCGTCAAAATGTAAATTGCTATGTGTAAACATTAGAAAACTACGATGGTTTGAAAAATATTGAATTTAACATGCAACAGCAAGCCGTTTTGGCTAGATTTTGAACGTTAAAAACGCTCGTGTGAAAATTTAAATTGCTATGTGTAAACATTAGAAACCAATAAAATTATTGAAAACCGATACGGTATCGATCAAAATATATCGATTTCAACAAGTTTCAACAGTTGTCACAAAGTCATATTACGAATTTTATGTTTTACGATGGTTTGAAAAATATTGAATTTTACATGCAAAATCAAGCTGATTTGGCTACTTTTTGAAAGTTAATCACGGTCATCTGAATATTTCAATTATGTTTAAACAGAAAACTAATGAAATTATTAAAAATCAATACGGTATCGACCAAAATATATTGATTTTAAATAGTTTCAACATTTCTCACAAAGTTATATTACAAATTTCATGTTTTACTAAGGTTTGAAAAATATGGAATGTTACATGCAAAAGCTATTTGTTTTGGCTAGTTTTTGAATGTTAATCACGCTCGTGTGAAAATATAAATTGCTATGTGTAAACATTAGAAAACTAATGAAGTTATTGAAAATCGATATGGTGTTGATCAAAATATATTGATTTCAACAAGTTTCAACAGTTTTCACAAAGTTATATTACGAATTTTATGTTTTACGATGGTTTGAAAAGTATTGAATTTTACATGCAAAAGCAAGCTGTTTTAGCTACTTTTTTAACGTTAAAAACGCTCGTGTGAAAATTGAAATTGAGTAAACTTTTGAAAATCAATAAAATTGTTGAAAATCGATACGGTATCGAGCATAATATATTGATTTTAGCATGTTTCAACAGATTTCACAAATTTATAATACAAATTTCATGTTTTACAAAGGTTTGTAATATCACTTTGTCAAAACTTATGAAACTATTTAAAATCAATACATTTTGATTGATTGCATATCGATTTTCAATACATTCATTGATTTTCTTATGTTTCCAAAGAGTTATTTATATTTTGAAGCTAGCGTGTTTAACGTTGAAAAAGTAGTCAAAACACCTTGATTTTGCATGTAAATCATTATGTAATTGAAAATTTAGTAAAACTTGAAATTTGTAATATCACTTTGTCAAAACTTATGAAACTAGTTAAAATCAATACATTTTGAATGATTGCATATCGATTTTCAATAATTTCATTGATTTTCTAATGTTTCCAAAGAGTTATTTATATTTTGAAGCTAGCATGTTTAACGTTGAAAAAGTAGTAATATTTATTCTGCAATTTATAACAGAAATGTGGCACAAGGCCGAAATAGGGGAATGAGGAGAGGACGGTCTTCTTCTGTCTTAGTTTTAACTTAGCTAGCCGCAGTCACTGACCCAATCGTACGAATAATATTCCTTACACCAAAACAACGCATTTATACGTACCTTTCAAACTACAAACACCATAATACCTCGTCGTCTCTATGAAAAAACTAACTAAACCCCATATATACAATACAATGTCTGTGAGGGGAGGGAAATATAACAATAATTCTAAAAATTAACCCCAATGTTTATTTACAATATGAGCACAATCTATTTACATGAAACCAAAGAAAATATTATTAGTAATAAAACCCCCACAATCACCTAAATGTGGCAATAATCCCATTTCTCTGGCCGAAATCAATGCGGGACTCTAATAGCATAAAAACATTCATTCATCTCACGTACTCACACTAACACGCACTCATTCAAACACAACAACAAATACGAAAACACTCACGCGAAACGAAAGGCGTCCCGCATCCACCAGAGAACTGACATCACTGACCACCCTAAGAGGGAGGGATGGGAAATTAAACTTAAAGAAAAATAGGGACAAAAATAAAAGGGACCAATGAGCATACATACCCTAGCTAAGTTAACTAAATAAAAGAAAAAGAAACTAAAACGTCAACAAACGAACCTAAACTAACCTAGTTTCTGGATGGGTTGCACTAGTTCAACCCAGGAAAAGCAATATCCTAATGCCTAACCGGCATCAAAATGCCACTCAAGGTCAGCCCCTTTCACACGACACAAACGCGCAAGATGCACCCACCTTTTGCTGAATTCTGATGAAGGGAGCCGCTGCCTTTCCGTCCTAATCTTGACTTTAAGCAGATGCTTAAAGTACAAGATCAGTTGGGAAGAGGTAAACTTCTCACCTCCATAGAATCCCTTCTGTCGCGTCGTCCAAATCACGACTCTCATAACTCCTAGCAAGCAGTGGAACACATATTGTTCAGCCTTCGTCATCGGCGGTGCCACATTGCTACAAACGGAAGAGGCCTGAAGGACAAACGGCTTTCCACACAGCATGCGAACCATGAGGCCTTCAACAAACTTGCACAACGGCACTACCGTCCTGCACTGAAAAAAGACGTGACACAGGGTCTCGACCTCCCCACCACAGCAACGGCAGTTTGGAGAATTTTCCAAGCCAGCTGAACAAAGTCTTTTTGGCGACCCAGAGGGCCCCACGAATCATCAGCCAGGTGAGTGATGCCTCATCGTTATTGAGACATTTCAACCCGGGCGCCCAAGGCCATATTGAGCGAGCCTCATGCCTCGTAAGACCGAGACGTCAATCAGATTATCATGAACGGACCCCCTGACTAACACTTGATATAATGCCCGAAGAGACAACGCCTGGACGTTGGAGAGGCCATCCGACGCCCGTAAGAGGCGCTTCAGAGCAAGACGACATTCGCGATAGAAGGATCATTCGGCTCGGGGTAAACGGCGGGCCTCTTCCTCGCACGAATGCACACTTCTCAGGGATGGGAAGTTCTTACGGGCGTCTTCCTTCCAAAAGGGGCCCTCCTCATCCGATTCGCGACACATTCGATCTAGAAATCTAATGCGAAGCATATGTTGACGAATCTCAATGCTTGGCATGCCCAGACCGCCTTCAGAAGGATGAAGGCAACAGATCCCCCCGAGTGACTCTGGCGGCCTTGCCTCCCCACAAGAAGGAGAACAAGAGCCTCACTAACGCCAGTAAAGTGCCATACGGAAGTGGAAGCACAGAGAGTCGGTAAAGGAGAATCGGGTAAATGTGTGAAACACAAACTTCCGCCTTCCCTTTAAGGAAAGATTCCTCCGAGACCACAAATTAATTGCGATCTCGGCCTTCCTCGGACCTCCGACCAATTCATTTCCAACTGGAGATCAGGACCGAACCAGACGCCGAGAATCTTGACCGGCCCATCCGTCCAGTGGAAAGGTCCGGGAAGAAAACTCCCTTCCACGCACCCAACCGCAAGCCAACAGACTTATCGCGGTTGATCTTGGCCCTGTCACCATCTCATAACAACTGATTTCTTTGCTGACATCGTCAATCTCGGCTCTACTCGACACAAGAGCCGAAACGTCGTCAGCATAGGCAGAATACCTGGCCGATGTGCTAGCACCGGGCAGGGCAATTCCGCGTAGGACCGGATTTGCCTTTAATTTGCGAAGGAAATATTACAACCCAAGAACGTAAAGCAACGGCGAAAGCGGACAACCTTGACGAATGGAGCGAGACAATACGAAAGGCTCCGATCGTACCCCATTCACTTCCACCAGCGCACCGGGAGTCGCATACAGAAGTCGAATCCAGGTGCGAAAGTACGGCCCGAAACCGGCCGCCGAAAGAACAGCCTCCAGAAACCGATGGTCAACCCTATCGAAGGCCTTGGACTGATCTAAATTGATCAGCGCGGCTTCACTGTCGACTTGCTCGATGATCAGGCGTACCATATGAAGATTGTCCTGAATCGTCCTACCCTTCACAGCACAAGTCTGTTCCGAGCCAATCAGACTAGACAGGACAACCTGCAAACGGTTGTCCAAGATCTTAGCCAAAATCTTTAACTCTGTGTTTAACATAGTTAAAAAGGGCGAAAGTTACCTAACCCATCCCCACCGTTTTTTTCCTTGCGTAACAACTTGATCACGCCCCTGGTGAAGCGTTGCTATAACCCTGCTTCATCCAGTTGCCAAAAATCAGTGCCAGCAGCGGAACAAAAACGGGCGACTGCCTCAAGTACACTTCATACGGAAGACCATCTAGCCCCGGAGATTTGTCCAGGCCAACCTGTTTCAACGCTTCCCAGATTTCCGACTCTGAAATGGGACCCTCGCTCCTAGCTGCTTCAGCTGTCTCGAGGCAGGGAAAGTCAGCTAAATAGGCGTCGAACTGAGCAGTGCTCACACCGTGCTCCCTGGTAAAAAGATCCTGAAAGTAGTCACGAAAAGCCTCACATATGCCCTCGTTTTTAGTCACAGTCCGATTATGCGGCAATGTGACGCACGCAATATGTCGACGTGATGCATTCCGAGCTTCCTCTGCGCGCAATTCAGCGGCCATATTCGTTGCCTCAGGGGACATTCTTTTTAACCTAGCCCTAACTACCAGAGCTTGATCCTTCTTGATAAGCAAGGAGGCCAACTCTGCCTTAGCTAAAGCTATGTCCCCACTAACACGGGATTTGACTGCCCGATCAACCTTCTGCTCTAAAGCCGTTTGCGCCGCTAATCTATCTAGATTGAGCCGACGACTATAATCAGCAGCAAACGTTCTAATTTTGGATTTTAATTTATCCCACCAGGCATTTCCCACAACCGCTCCCGTCAGTTCCCTCTGTATCATTAGTAGCAGCTGGTCCCGGAAATCTTGCTCACCAAATAATGATGAGTTTAATTTCCAGTAGCCAGCCATCCTAACCTTAGGTTTATCTAATCCGTTAAACTATCTCACGGAGAGCCTTACCCTTTATGGTAACGTCCAGCACGCAAAGTCCAAGCCCGCCGGATCTGCGACTTAGACAAGATCAAACCTGTCGACCCGAACAACGCATCCTTCAAATCGACTTTCAATACCAGCCAAGAAACACCTCTCGAACGTCCATCAAAACAGGCTGAATAGAGGAGAACCCCCTAGACGAGTATGTTCTCATAATCGTGACAAAAAAACAACTCTTGTACATCAAATATTCCACCCCAATGAAGGTCACGAGAGAGCCTCGCCCTGCGAGACTCCAACCTCAGGCTTCAAATTCAGACTTGCTAACCAGAGAGTCATGATGAAAACCGATTAAGGTTACTCTCCTGCATTGAACATGGCCGGGGTCAGGACACCGACGGCCTCTCACAATGAGCCAGTACCCATCTCACTCTTGATGTAGCCATCAGGAGACAGGCCGCCAATGTCCAGGGGGAAGGTTAATTTTAAAGGGAGGGGTGAACAAAAACCGGTAACCTCCCTGAACAATATTTTTGTAACTTTTTAACGACGTCGTCATCAAAACAGTCCATGGGCGGGAACATTCCAAATGTTTCATTGGATTCAGCCATCAGAGCCCATATCTGCTTTCCAACGGAACAACGGGGAGGACCCTTTTGGCTTAAGGAAATTTCGTGGGTCCTCGACATCCAAGTTTTTTATTTTCCGGAAGTTTAATAGAGCTTTTAAGTTTTTCATTTCTTTGGCGTGCATTAACGCTTTTTCTTCCAGATCTTTCGAGAGGCGGCACACGTCTTCTCCTGTATTGAATATGGGATTCGATTTTATTTTATTTTCTACTATTGGCTCTGATGAATCTGATGATGGACTTCGTTGTCGTTTTTGTTTTTCATGTTTTTGAGGGGAATTAATAGGTGTTTTCATAGGGGAAAGTAGCCAAAACCGCTTGCTTTTGCACGTAAATCTCAATACATTCAAACCTTTCTAAAACATAAAATTTGCAATATAACTTTGTGAAAACTGTTGAAACATGTTAAAAGCAATATCTATAGATAGATAACATATCGATTTTCTATAATTTTATTGCCTTTCTAATGATTCCACTTAGCAATCTAAATTCATAAGAAACCCTGTTTAACGTTTTTCAAAAAATAGCCAAAACAGCTTGCTATTGCACGTAAATGTCAATAATATTCAAACCTTTGTAAAACATCGAATTTGTTATAACTTTCTGAAAAATGTTGAAACATGTGAAATTTTCCATTTTCGATCGATACCATTTATCGATTTTCTAATAATTCCACTTAGCAATCCAAATTTTTAAAGCAAGACATTTCAACGATAAAAATATAACCAAAACAGCTTGCTTTTTGCACGTAAAGCTCAATACATTTCAAACATTTGAAAAACATAAAATTTGTAATATAACTTAGTGAAAACTAATGAAACATGTTAAAATTAATATCTTTCAATCGATATCATCACGATTTTCAATAATTGTATCTGTTTTCTTTTGATTCCACTTAGCAATCTAAATTCATAAGAAAGCCTGTTTAACATTCGAAATGTAGCCAAAAACAGCTTGATTTTGCAATTAAATGTCAATAATATTCAAACCTTTGTAAACCATCAAATTTCCAATATAACTTTGTGAAAACTGTTGAAACATGGGAAAATCAATATCTTTCGATCGATACCATATCGAATTTCAATAATTTTATTGGCTTTCGAATGCTTCCAGGTAGCAATTTAAATTTTTAAGCATGCGTTGGTAACGTTCAAAAAGTAGCCAAAACACGTAAATCTCAATACTTTTCAAACCTTTCTAAAACATAAAATTTGCCTAATATAATTTTGAGAAATTTATTGTGTTTGTGTCAATATGATTTAATCGATACCATATCGATTTTCAATAATTGTTGATTGGCATTCTCCTGATTCCAGTTAGCAATTTAAATTATTATGCATTAGTTTTAACGCACAAAATTAGCCAAAACCGCTTGCTTTTGCACACGTAAATCTCAATACTTTTCAAACCTTTCAAAACATAAAATTTGTAATATAAATTTGAGAAAACTATTCAAACATGTTAAAATAAATATCCTTCAATCGATACCATAAAGATTTTCAATAATTTTATTTGCTTTCTAATGATTCCACTTAGCAATCAAAATTCATAAGCAATGTAAATTTTTATGCAAGTGTTCAACGTTAATGAAGTAACGAAAACAATAATTTTTGGTTCTTTGTAAAACATCAAATTTGCAATATAACTTTTGAAACTGTTGAAAATTGTTAAAATCTATACTTTTCAATCATATCGACATTCAATAATTTTATTGGCTTTCTAATGATTCCACTTAACAATCTAAATTGAAAGAAAGCTACAAAAAAGTAGCCAAAACAGCTTTTTTTTTAGCACGTAAATGTCAACAATTTTCAAACCTTTGCAAAAAAGCAAATTTGCAATATAACTTTGTGAAAACTGTTGAAACATGTTAAAATCAATATCTTTCGATCGATACCATGTCGAATTTCAATAATTGTATAAGCTTTCCCAGATTTCACTTAGCAATCTAAATTTTTTGCAAAAGCGTGTTTAACGTTCATAAATAACTAAAACAGCTTGCTTTTTTGCACGTAAATCTCAATAATTTTCAAACCTTTGTCGTGTTAAAATTTGGAATGTAACTTTGGTAAAACTGTTAAAACATGTTAAAATCAATATCTTTCAATCGATACCGTATCGTATTTCAAGAATTGTATCTGCTTTCTAATAATTCCTCTTAGCAATCTAAATTCATAAGAAAGCCTATTTAACGTACAAAAAGTAGCCAAAACAGCTTGCTTTTGCACGTAAATGTCAATAATTTTCAAACCTTTGTTAACATCAACTTTGCAATATAACTTTGAGAAAACTATTGAGACATGTCAAAATCAATATCGTTCGATCGATACCATATCTATTTTCAATAATTGTACTGACTTTCTCCTGATTCCACTTAGCAATCTAAATTTTTAATCAAGCGTGTTTAACGTTCAAAAAGTAACCAAAACAGCATGCTTTTACACGTAAATCTCAAGGAACCATTTTTATCAGTGCTCATATTGAAATTTTTGCTGTTATCATGTTATGTTTTTACCAGAGCTGATATTGCAAATTTTTTTTTTTAGTTATTATCGCTTTTCTCTGGCACTCCTTATTACTGGTTTTATATTCTATTTATTTCTATGCTTGGTCGGCTCAGGAGATTTTTCTGGCCTAGCATATATGCTGATTCCTTAAGTTTTCCCATGGTGTTCTTTTGTCTGTGATCCCAACCTGATCACACAGAGGGCCGTGATTTGCCTTCTCTCCATGTGTTCAGCCATGCCTGATTTTTTTTTTCCCCTCGTGTTACAGCTTTCTGGTGTTCTTGAAGTTTTACTTTAAGTGGGCGGCCTGTCTCCCCTTTATATTTCTTTCTACAGCTGCACGTGATAGCGTACACACACAGTTTTTAGTCATGTTCTCCTCTATGGGGGTGTTTTATTCTATCGAGATATCTTCGAAGTGTCGTCAAGCTTTTGAAGTTTGTCCTGGTGTTATATGGACCAGTATACCAATAGATACCCTGAAGGAGATGCTTGACTTTCTGTAAGCAATCAACATATCTTGGGATCCGACATATATAGCAATTATCATCAAAACCAATGGCAAACCTATATATGGAATACTTTGAGAAATTTTTGTAGAATCAACACCACTAAGACTAACCCTATGGCTGTCAGACGTAGATGACACCTTCATACTCTGGCCACACCAAGAAGACGTCCAGCTACTACTGGGCCATGTGAACTCAATAAGATCATCGATACAGTTCACAAATGAGCAAGAAAACGACAACAAACTCGCCTGAGCAGGGGTTCAAGACATCCGTATACCGCAAGCCAACATTCAGCGGACACCTCAGATTCGACTCCCACCATCCATACAGTGTAAAGAAAGGAATCGCCCGCTGCTTACAACATCGAGCAAAAGTTGTGGCGACCGAGAAGCATTTTTTTTTTTGGGAAATGCTCTGTATAAGAAGTACCCTACAACATAACAACTACCCTGAGTACATGGTAGTAGATTCAACAAACTGGGATAGATAGCACTCAAAAAACAGTATGCCTACCCTATGTGATGGGATTATCGGAGAAAATACAAAGGTTCTGTGGTCCATATAACATCAGGACAATCTTCAAAAGTGGTTCAACATTTAGCAGACACTCTTCCGAGTAAGACCCCAATAGAAGAAAACATGACTAAGGACTGTGTGTACATCATCCTGTGTAGCTGTGGTAGAAAATACAAACAAGCCACCCACTTAAGGTAAAACTGCAAGAACATCGTAAAGTGGTAACACAAGGGGAAAATTGCAATATAAGATCTGGTAAAAAAATGCAATAATATTAACAGAAAATTGCAATGTAAAAAATATAAAAATGATTGCTGAGTCATTAAGTTTATAAATCCTAAAAATTCATACACAGATGTCCCCAAGTACATCTGTGTATGATGTGCATAAAGAAGTTGGATAGATCCAGTGACTACACCCAAAGCGTTGTGAATTAAATACCAGGCCACAGCAGTGGTGAACCAATCTTGAAGAGTTGAGTTAAAGGGAAGGGGTATGGCACGTGGAACTAGAACAATCTACCCCGGGTTCAGTTCGAAATTCCAATTACATGAAGAAGATCGGAGCGTACAACGGCCGAAACGTTATAAATATGGCAATGAAGATGATTATTACAGTCCGAATAATGCAAATAATGTAAATAATCATAATACCTCACCTCAGAGTTATAGACAGATATGTAATTTAGTGTTTATAGATATTAGAAAAACCTTAAAATTATTGAAAATCGATTTGGTATCTATCGAAATAGATTGAATTAAATAAGATTCGACAGTTTATATTGAAAAACTTGAGGGTTTACAAAGTTTTGAAAACATTGTCATTTGCGTTGAAACTGAAGCTGTTTACGTTTCAAGAACTTTTTATACCTTAAACAAGGCTATTTCAAAATGTAATTTAGTGTTTGTAAACATCAGAAAACCCGTAAAATTATTGCAAATCGATTTGGTTTCGGCTGAAATATATTGATTTTAAGAAATTTCGACAACGTATACAAAGTTATATTAAAAAAATTACAAAGTTTTGAATACATTGAATTTTGCGTTGAAATTGAAGCTCTTTGTTGTATTGTTATTATTTAGTGTGCCTTTACTTCCTGTTATTAAGTGCGGGGCAGTCGATTCCGGTGTAGAAGTGATCCACTTCTTGGGTCGACATTGACTCGCAAAAAGTAAATAAAAGCTTACATCTCTATTGCTTGAGGTACTAACCAATCTTTTCCTAACTGATAACTAATTATATAACTAAATCTATCCCTGCCAACAATTTTTGCCGCGAGTTAAACTTTTAAACTCATTCAGAACGACCCGAAGGAGAGAAAGCATCGACGTGGGACCGACCACGCCGCTATCGCGACAAACACAGAAAAAAAAATGGCCTTTCCTTTTTCATTTAAACAAAACAGTCTGTGTTATTCTGTTTTAAAAATTTTCATTGTAAATATATATATATATATATATATATATATATATATATATATATATACATATATATATTTAAAGACAGGAAGTATTTTTAAAATCCTTTTACCATGTCTAGGTTTGATGCTGAACCAAACACTCCAAACGCAGAAAAGGAATATAAACACTTTTAACCTTTGAGAATTACATGGAAAGTATCACACCGGGAGGGGCGGTCCTGCTTTACTGGATAGAAAGAAGCACCATGCCCTCATAAACAGTGTTTCATGTTCTTGATATGTGATGCATACAATTTCAATTCAGCAATACAAAAATTAGATGAAGCATTGAAATATGTAAATCAGATTCCTACATTTTTTAAATCTTAAATTTTGTGCAAACAATAGAGGCTCCCAGCCAAATATAACAACTGATGTATTTTGATTGGTTGTAAAATATTAATTAGGTGTTGACAACTACGTCCGAAGGTACCGACCTAAATTTTGACCTCACGCCATAAAATGTAAACATGTTTACGAGCCTCCCCACGTGACCAAGAGAACTAATAAAAACGAAACTTCGACGCGACTTAGTCAGGGTCACTTAAAAATTGAAACCAATTCACTTGACTTCATTGGAAATCAACACATTTAAAGGAGACGAACTTTATCTTCAATACAACAACAAACTTTGTCAACCATCTTAACGCTTAACGCTCACTCCCACAAAATATTCCATTCCACAAGAATATCTGGTTAATGAGCGATAACAATCAGTGAGTCAAGAACAATACTTTTTTTCTATTTAATACAAAAACATCTGTTTAATTTTCCTATAAAAACAAATATAGCTAACTAAACCTTGTCATTTTCACACATACAGTACAGTAGCTCAAATTCTTTCAGTAACACACACACACAAAGAACTATATTGTGTTTATCAACTTTTGCACTATATATTATGTATTTGTTGTGTTTATAAAAAAATATTTATTGTTGAACAAATTCACATTTTCTTCTAATTATTTCTCTTGTCAATTTGATAAAAAATTGTAGAGGCTCAGTTTTTATTTCTATTTATAACCAATACAAATTGGCTGACCCACTATACATAAAACCAAGAAATATTATCTACAATCGGCACTTAGTGATCACTTGTGAACAGGAGCAAATACAATCTACAGATTCCTATATGCAAGAATTGGAAAAATTGGATCGAGGCTGTAAGTTTGAAGCTGTTGATGCAAACCAGAATAAAGAACAATGCATGAGAGATGCTTTCCCAGGGAAAAATTTTTCAACTCCCATTGTGGCAACAATTGCGTAGCCACAGGTGTTCCATTCATTGTCTTTCATTCTGACATCCCGCGAAATGAATTCATTTAGTTTTAACTCAATTCTTCTCTTGTCAGATTCAAGCATTGGTTGTCACAGGCTGTCAACAGCTGATTTGTTCACACATTTGTTTCAAGCGGTCATTTGGTCCATTGTACATATTTCGATTCTCTGGGAACAATCTTACTATCAGCCTATTTTTTCCGATATTGGTTAAACTTTTTCATGATAAGATATTCATCATTATCTCGTTTTCAGTGATATTTTAAGTCACCACCTTGATTATTAATTACCAGCAGCCCAAATAGTGTTACATAATCACCAAAAGCGCATAATAGGTGTCACTAAATTTACTATGCTAGGTTATGCACATTTCTCCTGGCTGTGAACGTCTCGGACCTCTTCTTGAAATGCCGGCACCGTCTACTCTCAAAGCACTGAAAAGAGTTATTGGTATGTTTTCATATTATGGTAAATTTATCAATAGCTTTTCAGAAAAAAAAATCGTGTTTTGAATCGTAATTCTGAATTTCCACTTTTGGAACACGTATTGAAGATTTTTCAATCTTTAAAAGATGATAGCAAAGATGTCACACTCGTCGCAATTGATCAAAATAAAGATTTTCAGGTGGAAACAGATGCTAGCGACTTTTGTCTAGTTGCTACTCTTAGTCAGGTGGGTCGTCTCGTTGCATTCTTCTCACGGACGCTCAGTAAATGTGAATGTCATCATCATGCGGTTGAGAAGGAAGCAGCAGCAATTGTTGAAGCATTACGCCACTGGAGATACCTACTTCTTGGATGAAAATTCACGATGGTCACGGATCAGAAAAAGTATTAGGTTTATGTATAACAAAATTCCTAGATCAAAAATAATAAAAAACACAAAATTACTAGGTGGCGAATCGAATTGTCGCAATTCAAATATGATATAAGATATCGACCTGGGAAGGAAAATTCCGTGGCTGATACATCTTCAATAATAGCTGCAGTAAATCATCCTCTCTCTACACTCAGAGAATTGCATGAGAAACTCTGCCATCCAGGAATGACACGTCCAGCTCATTTTGTCATAACTCGGAATTTGCCTTTCAGCCATGAACAGGTTAAAGTCGTCACTGATTCATGCAGTTCATGTCAATACCTCAAGGCAAAATTTATAAAAGAAGAGCAAAGGAAACTTGTGCAAGCAAATTTGCCTTTTCAGAGAACAAACGTCGATTTTAAGGGCCCATTACCAATATCCGCAAATGGCAACAGGTACTTGTTGACCATAATAGATGAGTATACAAGATTTCCTTTTGTCTTTGCTTACCGAGATATGAGTACAAAAACAGTAATCCAGTGATATAACAACCTGTTCTCTATATTTGGCATGATCCATTCCGATAGAGCTAATGATTTTATGTCTTCAGATACTTGCAGGGTAAAGGAGTGGCTACCTCACATACAGTCGATATAACCCACGAGTCAATAGGCAGGTGGAACGGCAGAACGGGACACTATGGAAGGCCATTGAAGTGACTTTGCACTCAAGGAAAATGAAGCAGTCAGAATGGCAACTTAGTTTTGCCAGATGCCTTACACTCCATTAGATCATTGCTTTGTACCGCTACCAATAATAACATCATATGAAAGGTTATTTAATTTTATCAGAAAATCAGGAAAATCCACCCTCTCATAGCTAGTCCCAGGTCCAGTATATGTTAAAAATTATGCTCGTAAAAGCAAGTATGATGCTCCAGTGACTCCTGCTACATGACATATTACCCATATAAAACTACCTAGCGGCGTGGAAACCACTGTGAATTTGCGAGATGTTGCACTCTTTGAACCTCCAATCGAAAAAACTCATATACTTCATGGAGGTGAACAGGCAGAATACAATGAGGCAGACAACGAAATGAACCCAAGTAGTACACCAGAATCAAAATCCACCGGGGTAGATTTTCTAATTCACGTGCCATGCATCTGCCGGTTGTTTCAGTTATTTTAGTCTTTGAAAATATACGAAAACCCTTAAAATATTGAAAATAGAGATGTAATTGACGCAATATTCGCCTAATTTATTTACTCTTAATACCTTAAAAAATTTATTTTAAAATGTAATTTAAATTGAAAGTGAAAATATTTGAAAACCAATAAAATCAATGAAACTAATTTGTTTTCATAAGAAACTATTGCTTTTAACAAATTTCGATAGCTGACTCAAATTTGTATAAAAAATTGTTTTTTATAAACTTGTCGGGGTTAGCTCCTCCTTAATTCCCAAATTGTCACTAGGGGTCATTCTCTTTATACTATAAATACTGGGCGACTTCATGCCTCGTTCTCTTTCCTTCAGCCTTCGTATTGATTTTTTTAATTTTTTTTCGCTGAAGATCGATATCGAGCCTCGCCCTTCGAGACTCCGACCTCAAGCCCCGGACATTCAGACTTGCTAACCAGAGTGCTAACCAGAATGCCATTATCAGACCGATTAAGGTTGGGACACTGGTTTGAACATGGTCGGGGTAAGGATACCAACAGCCTCTCCCATCGACCTGTGGCCCCCTCAGTCTTGATGGGGCCGTCTATATCCTAAGGAAACATCAATTTTAGTGCTCTATAGAGGGAGGGGTGAACAAAAACTGGGACCCTCTCAACACAAAATGCTTCATTTTCTTCAACTCATCATCCTGGACGATTGCGATGGGCTGGGGCATTTTGAAAGAGGCTTCATCTAACATAGCCCAAGCCTGCTTCGCTCTCATCCCAGTTCTTATCACAGTTAGAACCCTTTCCGCATTGGAAAAGTTTTGGGGTTCTTCTATGTCCTTGTCGGCGAATTGTTTTATGGATAACAGCTATTTTAGATTTTTCATTCTGTTTCCATAGTCTCTAGCTTTTTTGTTTGAATAGGGTATACCCTATTCAAACAGAAAAAGCACATCTTCACCTGAATGGAAAATGAGATATGAGGTCGTGACAGGGTTCAAGATCAACCGCGATAAGTCTGTTGGCTTGCGGTTGGGTTCGTGGAAGGGAGTTTCTCTTTCCGGATCCTTCCTCTGGACGGACAGACGGGCCGGTCACGATACTCGGTATCTGGTTCGGTCCCGACTTCCTGTTGGAAATGAATTGGAAATGAGGTGCAGGAGAAGGCCGAGCTCGCAGTTCGTCTGTGGGCTCGGAGGAATCTTTCCTTGAAGGGGAGGGTGGATATATATATATATATATATATATATATATATATATATATTATATTTTTTTATAGATACAAATTTTAAGTTTAAAAATGCTCTGTTTATAATAAACAGTATTAAACAACATTTACCTTGCTAACCGAACGCGCCTCTGACCAAATCAGTAAAGGCACGTCAAGCTAAATGACGGTTCCGTATAGGATACAGGTTCTAATCCTGTCGGAGGACGAATATTTTCTGTGAAAATTTCTCGGACATTCGGTACATGTTGTTTAATACTGTTTGTTATAAACAGGGCATTTAATTAAATATTTGTCTCTATAAAAAGAATGTATAAGCATAAAATATCTTAAAATAATTGTCGGACTTTGTCCATTTCATATATATATATATATATAGAGAGAGAGAGAGAGAGAGAGAGCTTTTCTTCTTTACATCTTCAGTTGGACTTCACGGTAATTTTTCTTGTAGTTGGACCTTTTAATATTCTACCAGGAATTTCTAAGATAACAACGCGCTAACACACACGGTCCTCTACAAACTTATGTATATATGTACTTTCTAGCGACGCCATTTTATTCCAACCCTTATATTTTCCATAATATAAACAACGTTAATTTAAAAAGAAATTAAGTTTTTGAATACATTCGAATTATCGAAAATCTATTTCTTTTCTTTTGAAAAATATTGATTTTCACACATTTCAACAAATTACACAGAGTTATATCAAAATTACTTATATGAAAATTTTTTTAAAAGATTTCAAATTGACGCAATTTTCGCCAATTTCAATGAATTTTGATATTTTTTAAAACAATATTTTAATGTAATTTCGTGTAATCTATTAAAACTTGTTAAAATCAATACTTTTAGACCAAAACATATCGATTTTCAACGATGTTAGTGGTTTTCGAATGTTGTCAAAAACAAATTACTTTTTAAATTAAAGTTTTTAGATGATGAAAAATATGGGTATTGGAGAAAAATGGCAACTCCAGCACGTAGATGTATTCATAAGTTATACCATTACATCTATTCATAAGTTATCATAAACTAATTTTTTAAATATAACTTTGTGTAAGTTATCGAAACATGTTATAATCCATTGTTTTCGAACGGAAACAAATCGATTTTCATTAATTTTATGGTTTTTCGAATGTTTTCATACACCAAATTACATTTTAAAATAACGTTGTTTAAAATATGAAAAAGAATTGAAAATGTTAAATATTGCGTCAATGTATTCATAAGTTTATGAAAAACATTTTTAAATAAAACTTTGTGTAAATTGTTTAACAATTTACACAAAGTTTTCTAAAGAAAAAATTTCAATAATTTCAGGAGTTTTTTTATTTTTAATTTAATGTTGTTTATGCTATGAAAAATAAGGGTGTTGCCGTAAAATGGCGTTTCCAGCAACTACATGTTCATAAGTGTTTAAAACTTGTTAAAATCCATTGAATTCGTCCAAAAGAAAATCGATATTCATTAATTTGTTTTTTTTTTTTAATGTTTTCAAACACCTAACTACTTTTTAAAACAACGGTGTTTAGGGTATGAAAAGGAATAGAAATCAGCAAAAAATCTGTCAATTTCAACACGATTTTAATTATTTCATAAGTTTGTTAAAATCATTCTTTTTTTAATATGACATTGTGTAAATTGTCGAAACATCATATCAATATTTTTTAAAACTTATGAAAACAATGTTTTCATAAGTTTTTAAAAAATATTTTAAAAAATAATTTTTTGTCAATTGTCGAAAATTCTTAAAATCTATTAGAAATATAGTTGAATTTGACGCAATTTTTACCAATTGCAATTACTTTTGTTTCCTTAAACACCGTTACTCTAAAAGGTAATTTCGTGTTTGAAAGATTCGAATACACCAAATATTATTGAAAATCTGTTTGTTTTTTTGTTTTGTTTTTTTCGATTCTTTTAAGAATTTTCGACAACTGACACAAAGTTATATTAAAAAATAATTGCATTTTACAAACTCATGAAAGCATTAAAATAAGTTTAAATTTTCGCCGATTTCAATTGCTTTTGATATCACATCATGAATTATTTTAAAATGTAATTTTGTTTATGAGAATTTTTGAAAACCTCTAAAATTACAGAAGTTTTTAAAACTATTTTTTTAAAATATAAATCAATTCAAATCTATTTTCATTAATTGTAATTTGATCATTGGAAACATTCGAAAACCCATAAAATTGATTAAAATAGATTTGTTTTCAACCGACATCAATTAATTTTAACAAGTTTCAATAGTTTACACAAAATTTAGTTTTTAAAAACATGTATACATGTAAATTGTACTTACTGGAGACGCCATTTTACGCGAATCACAACGTTCATTTATAAAATAATTTAGTGATTGAAAACGTTCTAAAATCTGTTTTCGACAATTTACACGAAGTTATAGTAAAAAATGTTTTCTACATCTTACGAATACATTTAAAATAGCGTTTAAATTTACGCAACTTTCAATTACTTTTGATACGTAAACATCATTTAAAATATAATTTAGAGATTGAAAACATTCGAGAACCGCTAAAATTAATGAAAATACATTTGTTTTCGCTCGAAAACAATTGATCTTAAGAAGTTTCAATAGCGTACACAAAGTTATAGTTAAAAAAATGTTTCAAAAACATGAACAGATGTAAAATGAACTTGCGGGAGACGGCATTTTATACCAACTTCCATATTTGTCATAACATTAACTTGAAAAGGAATTTAATGTTTGAGAACTTTCGATAACAGATCTGTTTTCTTACGAAATTTGTTGATTTAAATGTTTCGACAATTTAAACAAAGTTATATTAAGATACCTTGTTTCTTACAAACTTATGAAAACATTGAAAATAGACTTGAAATTGACGAGATTTTCATAAATTTCAATTAGTTTTGATACCTTAATTTCGTGTTTGGAAACATTCGAAAACCCCTAAAATTGTTGAAAATCGAGACGTGTTCAGTCGATAACTATAGATTTTAACAAGTTTCAACAACTTACACAAACTTGGTTTTAACAAATTTAGGAAATCATTGAAAGTTGAGTTGAAATTGAAGCAATTTTCACCAATTTCAATTACTTGGTAACTTAATCATCGTTATTTTAAAATGTAATTTTGTGTTGGAAACCTTGCGAAAAACTATAAAATTAAATCTTTTCGATCGAAAACAATTGATTATAATAAATTTCCTTAAAAAATTATGAATACATACAAAATGTACTTGCTGGAGACGCCATTTTACACGAGTCCTCATATTTTTCATAAATTAAACAACGTTAATTTAAAAAGTAATTTCGTTTTTGAAAAAATTGAAAACCCCTAATATTTTTGAAAATCGATTTGTTTTCTTTCGAAAACTATTGATTTTAACAAGTTTTGACAATTTACACAAAATTATATTAAAAATATTTTGTTTTTTACAAACTTACGAATACATTTAAAATAGAGAAGGAATTGACGCCATTTTTGCCAATTTATATTCCTTTTGATACCTTCAAAACCGTTATTTTAAAATGTAATTTGGGTTTGAAAACCCATCAAATTGTTCTTTAAATTTTTCGATAGCTTACGCAAAGTTATATAGGAAAAATTTGGTTTTTAATAGCATTTCAATACATGTCATTACTGGAGACGTCATTTTACACCAGCCCCAATATTTTTCATAAATTGTACAACGTTAATTTACAAAGTAATTTCATGTTTGAAATGATTCAAAAATACTAAATTATTGAAAATCGATTTGTTTTCTTTCGAAAACTATTGATTTTAACAAGTTTCGACAATTTAGTTATATTAAAAGAAATTTGATTTTGCAGACGAATGAAAGCAGAAAATAGAGTTGAAATTGACGCAATTTTCGCCAATTTCAATTTCCAAATCAAAGTTATTTTTCAATGTAATTTGGTGTTTGAAAATATTACAAAAACCGGAAAATTATTGAAAATCATTATTTTTTTGATCGAAAACAATTGATTTTAATAAGTATCGACAACCTACACAAACTTCTATTAAAAACATTTTGTTTCTACGAACTCATGTCAACATAAAAAATATAGTTGTAACTGATGCAATTTACACCAATTTCAATTACTTTTGGTAAGTTAGACACAGTTATTTTAAATATAATTTGTTGAACACATTCGAAGACTCCAAAGATAAATGAAAATTTATTTATTTTCGAAGGAATCAATTGATTTAAACAAGTTTCGTTAGCTTATACAAGCTATATTTAAAACAAATGCTTTTTAAAAACTTATAAATGCATCTAAAATTAGCTTGCTGTAGATGCAATTTTACGTCAAACCCATTTTTCATGACTTAAAAACATTAATTTTAAAAGTAATTTAGTCTTTGAAAATATTCGAAAACCCTTAAAATTATTGAAAATCTATGGTTTTTCTATCGAAAACTATTGATTTTAATAAATTGCGTTAATTTACACAATAGATGTTTTTTACAAACGTATAAAAACCTTGTGAATAGATTTGAGGATACCTTAAACACTGTTATTTTAAAATGTAATTTGGTGTTGAAAACATTCTAAAACCCCTAAAATTATTGAAAATCTATGTTTTCGATCGATAACTATTGATCTTAAGATGTTTCGACAACTAACACAAAGTTATATAAAACAGAATTTTGGTTTTAGAAACTTATGAAAACATTGAACATAAAATTGAAATTTCACCCATATCAATTACTTTTGATGCCTTAAACAGCGTTATTTTAAAATATAATTTGGTGTTTGAAAACATAAAATAACTCTCATGAAAATCGATATGTTTTCGATCGAAACAATCGATTTCAACAAGTTTAGATAGCTTACAGAAAGGTGTATTAAAAAAAAAGTTGTTTTCAAAAAATTTTGAATACATGGAAAATGTACGTGCTGGAGACGCCATTTTACGCCAACCACATATTATTCAGAAGTTAAACAACTTTTCTTTTCCCTGTTAAAACAGTGACGTCCGGGAAAAGCCTAGACTAGATGAAAATTTGGAAAAGTCAATTGACGGTGAGGAGAGACCACAAATTAAAGCATTCCTGGGCTAGCTACCCGGTATGCAGATCAAAATTTTGCTACACACACACAAAATATTAAACACCCCCAAGGAATCCCGAAAGTGGGGGGAGAAAGAGATCCCTATTAGGACGGACCAACCGGAGACCAATCAAGCCTTACACCCACGGACAATGATTATGACATGTTCATGCAGGAAAAATGCAAGAATATATGCGGCCATCAAGTCCATCAAGCCAAAATGGAAATTAGCCAGATGCAGCGCACAGGAAATTCTCCTGGTAAGACGCAGGAAATACAGGGCCGGGAAGTTCACCAGTTCTTCCAAGCATAGGCACAAGTGTCCCCTGAATTACCATCTGAGACAATTCGAAAAGATCAAATGGCCTGCGGCCGTCGACAAAAAAGCTGAGCACGACTTCGACTCAGACATCAGCGAGATACTGAAGATAATTTCAAAGGCCTCGGTGGATACACGTTTAAGAACTATGTCGAAAATCATAGTCAGCTACGCTTCAGAGCGCTTCGGATATGAGGAAAGGAAAACAAAAGGAAAAACTGTATAAAATCGAAGGGAAAATAAAATCAAACAATGCAGAGAGGAACTAAAAGCTATCCGAAAGCAATACAAGAAAGCAAAACCGGAAGGAAAGGGACCGTTTCAAGAGCTCGTTGACGCCATCCGTTCCAAAATGAAATCTTTACGGAGAGCAGAATGGCACAGGAGTAGAAGGAAGGAAAGGGGCGCAAACGATTAGCTTTTGTCTCCAATCCATACGGTTTCACTAAGAAATTATTAGGCGATAAACGTAGTGGAAGGCTAACATCGACCGCAGACGAAATAAATGACTTCCTTAAAGAGACATTGAGTAACCCAAATAGACAAATACAGTTGTGATAAAACTCATCTCTAATCACAACGAACCTGCCTGTATGACTTTTGACTTAAAAGGACCAACATGGAAAGAAATCCAGACAACATTGAAAACAGCCAGATCGGGATCATCCCCGGGACCTAACGGAGTCCCGCTACAGTTTATAAACGCTGCCCAATGCTGCTCCGTATGTTATGGAGGTAACTAAAATTGTCTGGAGAAGAAGGAAGATAGCTGTGCAATGGAGGTGCTCAGAAGGCAGATGGAAGGGGCAAGTACAGTAAATCAATTTAGGTAGATCTCCTTATTGAACGTCGAAGGAAAAATATTTTTTTAGTATTTTAAATCGGCGCTTAACAGATTTCCTCTTAAGTAATAAATACATCGACATTTTTGTTCAAAAAGGAGGTGTCCCAGGCATACCGTGGTGCATGGAACACACAGGTGTCATTAAGCAGCTGCTAAAAGGCGTGAAAGCACATAATGGCGATATGGCTTTCCTGTGGCTGGACCTTAAGAACGCCTATGGCTCAATCCCACATAAGTTGGTAGAAGAATCCTTAAAACGCAATCATGTTCCTGCCAAAAGTATAGAGACCATAGTGGATTATTATAATAATTTCAAAATGAGAACAACAGCAGGAAACACAACATCTGCATGACATAGTGTAGAAAGAGGCATTATAACAGGCTGCACTATTTTCCTTCATCATGAATATGCTTATAAAAGCTTCGAAAATAGAATGCAGAGGTCTGGTCAACGACGACCTTCAATAAGAGCATACATGGACGATAAGACCATAACATCCTCGTTTGTGATTGGCGCGAGTTGGCTACTAAAAGGTTTGGAGAAACTTATTTTATGGACGAGGATGAATTTCAACGTTGCCAAATCAAGGTCACTCGTGTTAAAAAAACGGAAAAATATCAGAGAGGGATCGTTTTAAATTATCCCGACTATAAAGCAAAACCCTATCAAGAACTTGGGTAAGCGTTTTGACAATAACCTGAAGAACACTGTCGCAATCAAGGAAACAAAGGACATCCTAGAAGTATGGTTAAATAAAGTAGACAAGTCTGGCTTATCCGGTCGATATAAGGCATAGATTTATCAGCATGTTATTCTTCCCGTGACCGTTGTCCATCTACGAGTTCACAACTTCTTCCGTTGAACAGATAGAAAAAAGTTCAACGCTCGTTTACGGAGATGGCTAGGTCTACCAAAGTGTCTCAGCAGCGCTGCCCTTTACGGTAATTCTAATACTCTTCAACTCCGCTTTAAAAGCCTTGTAGAAGAATACAAAGTTCTCTAAGGATCCAAAAGTGGCGGGAGCAAATATTGAAGTCTACACGGCGGAAACGAAACGCGGTAAAGGAGTTGAAATTGGCAAAAGAGCGTCTTCGCGAAAAAGTGAAAATGGGTACTGTTGTCACTGGTTGTGCAGGGCTTGTTTTTTTCCCCACAGTTAGAATTGACAAAGCCGTAGGCAAAGAAAAACACCAACTCTTACTGGACGAAATTCGCGCAGGAGAAGAGGAAATGAAAGTAGCAAAGATGATTGGGTTAAGACAACAAGGAGCGTGGACAAAATGGGAAACAATGATTCATAAGAAAGTTAGATGGTGAACTATGGCGTAACGAAATAGGCATGAACTTTTTAATCCGATCAGTTTACGAACTTCTCCTAAGCCCAGTTAACTTACAACTATGGACTAAATCGAAATCGCCCTTATGCCTCTTATGCGGTCAAATAGGTTCATTAAAGCACATACTTAGTAGCTGCAAATCAGTGCTGGCTGATGGTAGGTATAGATGGCGCTATAATCGAATATTAAAAGACATAGCAGAAGTCGTTAGTACAGCCATCCGTACAAACTCCAGTAATTCAAACAGGAATATTATAAATTTTATTAAAGCTGGCATGAAACCGAACCCAAAGAAAATGATTACACCCAATTGTCTATCATGTGAACAGACTAGGAACTTAGAGTGGATATAGGTAAAAGATTAAACTTCTTGGATCACATTTTCAAGACCCTATTGCGTCCAGACTTAGCCCTCTTTTCAAATAAGCTAAAGAAAATCATTATGTGGGAATTAACATTCTGTTATGGGGATAATGCAGAAGAATACGACGAATTACTGGAAAATTGTAGGGGCAATGGATGGAAGGCAAGCTGCAAGCCAATTGAAGTAGGCACAAAGGGTTTTGTAGCAAAATCACTAGTCAGCCCCTAACAGATATTGGGATAGTAGGAACGAAAAAACGAAAGGTTATCCAAACCATTACTGAGACAGCAGAAAAAAAACCCAGCTAAATGGTGATGACTAAAACGAGCCAGTGCATGGACAAGCAATCAGGAAAAAGTTCGAGGTAGATGGAAACAATGTGTAATTTTGCAAATCTTAAATTGTACATTATTTAAATGTAAATAGTATGAAGATATGTCACAGCTTATAACTAATTATAAATGCTGCATTTGGTTTGTAAATAAGTATAGTCGGAAAACAGTTGTAGTAAAAAAATTTTCCATATATTTACGGTTCTTTAACTAGCTGTTGTATATAATATATACGATCCTCCACAATTTTCCTCCTCTGGAAGGAGGAAGGAAAGAACAAATGGAAGGTTTTTTTTTTGTACAATTCAATTTTAACTTATTTATTTATCTAACTAATCTATTTCATCTTTATTCATTACCATTTTTTTACGTTTTTAATTATTTATTTTTTTTTACTTGTTGCTTAAATGTTGAAAGAGGTATACCGCATATTAATTGTTATTTCGATATTTTAGCATCTTCATTTTCATTCTTTATTGCTTAATAGAAGCCTTTTAACTTTCATTTTATCTCTTTTTTCTGTCACCAACTACTGGACTATATGTGAATTATAATTAATTGAGACTAATTCTTGTTAAACGACTTACTTAGTAATATTGCTCACCCCTCTTTTCGTTTTTTTTCATTTTTCGTAATGATCGAAAAAACGTAAATTTTAATTGTTAATCTCATACGTTAATTTACCACGTTAATCGATAGATTTAAACGAATTTTTTAAGTTTACTTGTTCAACTTGTTTTAAATGACATTTATTTATATATTTATTTTCGTTTTAACACGCTGCATAAGTCGTAATTTAATTTATTTTAATCGTAAAAACAATGTAAATTTTCTAATTATTTTATGGTTGCATTTTTTGTTTTAATCACAGTAATCATCAGCTGGTGAGAGAAAACTTGATGGGTGGGGGGCAACACACATACACACACACACACACACACACACACACACAAAAAAACAAAAAACAAAAACAAAAAAAAACCCAGAAAATATGTGATTACCTTCCGAGTATCCCATAGTATCTGATGAGTATCCACAAAAAAAAAAAAAAAGAAAAAGAAAAAATCCCCCATAAGCAAATTAAATAGAGCTCACGCCATTGCGATTGGCTGTTGGTCAACTTCGAATAATGCGTGAGAGCGGGTTATGGTTTGCTCAATATAACTCAACGTCTGCAGGTTGTTAATTTAGCATGTTGGCGCATCAGAGACTGATCAGCTCTGATGGGGGTGGGGTCGATTTGATGAGTATGATGTTTGAAAGACCCGAAACTGCCAAATGATCCAATTCAGAACATCACTGACGGCGCCCTCTAGCGCTAAAGAGCGTATATTCAAAGTAAGTTTAAAATGTAATTTACTCTTTTAAAACATTCGAAAATCCTTAACATTAATGAAAATTGATTTGTTTTCACTAGAAAACTTTGATTTTAACATTTTTCGACAACTTACACAATACGAGCGAAAAATAAAGGGTTCAGTTCGACTTTCCAACCACTTGAAGAAGGCCGGAGTGTACAACAGCCGAAAAGTTGTGATAAATATGACAACAAAGATGAGGACAATAGTCTGAATAATGTAAATAGTGAAAATGTTGGAACTTGTAAAAACCAATTTTTTTCGGCCGAAAACATTGATTTTCAATAATTTTCGGGCTTTCGAATATTTTCAAATACCAAATTATTTTCAAGCATGAAATTATATTTTAAAATAACGGTGTCCAAGTTATGAAAAGTAATTACTTCCCATCCGTGAGGAGAGGTCGGAAGAGAGCTATCCTCCTTGACTCCCACTCTCTTACATTGATACCTCTCACCGATCCCGTCAGTTGGCGTTAATAACTTCCCGTCCTTCTCATCAAATTACCTCCGCCTATCACCATTGCTACCACTTGACAAATGGCATCCCGCTCGTGCGGGTGTGGCTAAGCTGGCCTCCTTAAAATTATAACCCAGAAGTTTTGCTTACAAAATTCTTTTTTTTTCCATCGGCCAAATTTTTTACGAATCCCACATTACCACTTAAAATCTCTCAGATCTTTTGGTCACTCAGTGTCAGAAGCACCCTTTACAAATTCCATCCATCACTTGTCAAAGTCTGTCATCTGGTCCCTTCATGAAGTTAGCTTTTACTGGAACCCTTGGCTTCTTGAGAAAATAAATTCCTTATCTCCCAAATCACGATTCTTCCACGATATCTTTTCTCATGCACAAATGACTGAAGACGACACTTTGGAAAAGTAAATAATAATTCTCTTCACCCCGTATCGGCAAATCATCTTATGCCGACATTTTTATAATCACCATATTGCTATATGGCCATGCCTTGCCGGCACTCAAGAAAAATGATATCTTGGGAAGACAGTTAATATTGTTTCTCTTTACTCCGTATCAGCAAATCATCTCATGCAGAAATTTTTATGACCTGCCCGATATCTCAACGCTTTGTTTTTTCTGAATCTCGTGTTTCTCTCGGCAAGCATTTCATTACAAACAACATTAATCAATTGTCAAAAAAGACTCACATATGGCTTTTCCGCGAGTCTACTGTCTACGCCAATTTATTGGCCTTTGGGAAAGTGACTCGATTTAAGTAAAAAAAAAAATCGGGGTATCTTCTTTTCTGTTCTCAGTATTTTCATTTTTTAATTTCTATGATTAATTAGTTAGCCAGTTACCATAACTAGTGTCACATTTCCATGTATTCATATATTTTTGAAAACTAATTCTTTTTAATATAACTGCATAATCTGTCGAGACTTATTAAAATCTATTATTTTGGTTCGATAACAGATCAATTTTCAATAATTTTACATGTATTTGAATGTTTTCAAACACCAAATCACTTTTAAAATAACGTTCTTTAAGGTATGAAAAGTAATTCAAATTGACCTAAATTTCACATGATTTCATACGTTTGTTAAAATCAATTTTTTTTAATGACTTAATGTAAGCTGACGAAACTCGTTAAAATCTATTGTTTTCGATCGTAAACTAATCGATTTTCAATATTTTTAGGAATTTCGAATGTTTTTAAACACCAAATTACTTTTTATATTAATGCAGTTTAAGTTATGAAAAAGTACGGGAATTGGCGTAAAATGTATATTTTCCATGTATTCATAAGCTTTTGAAAAAGAAATTTCTTTTAGTGTTTGTATCAAGTTTTGTTAATATCAATTTAACTTATTTGTTTTTGTTGTATCCTTAAAGAGGTTACACACAGAGAAAGGTGATTCTCGAGTGAAGGAACAGCAAAACGCGGGTAGATGAAATAAAGAATAGAGAATACACTACCGAAAGACAGGGAATCGGTTAGCAGGCTAGTCATTCCCGAAGCAACGATATCTACCAACCACCACAAGCGGTTAGATGTGGCACAAGGCCGAATTTAATGTGGGATATCCGAGCCCGTAAGCACGACCAAAAATCCATTGTATAAAACGGGATCGGGTAGCTGTTTCCCCGAGACGAGACTCTGACCTTCGACATAGCCTCGTCTAGGAATCCTCTCTACTCGGAGGCAGAGAGTTTGCCCAGCACAACTGGAGACGAATCTCCAACTAATTCCCAAATCAAGTCCTCAGGTATATCCTGTGCTCACTATATATATCTACTGATATAATCAGTCCACAATAGGCGATAGGGAGAGTGGGACATTCAATTACATCAGCTTTCAACCGTTTTGAAACATGAACGTAACGTTGTTTTAACAAACTGATGTGGGGCCAAAGTCGGGAGCACAGAAGGAAAACACGGAACACGGATTAGATGTAAGAAAGATATATTAACAACAGGTTACAGAGATAGTGTAAGCGGAGCTTACTATATGTTAGTGTCCAATACTGGTAGTCGTACACGGCTGTCTCTCTGTCTCTCTGATTCTGACTAGAGTGTTGTGCCGCATACTTAATATAGACCTGGAAGAGTCTATTGTGTAGGTAGTTCCGGTCTCACAATACCCCCTGAAAAGGAGAGAAAAAATAAAACTGTTAATACTTTTTCCTCTTGGGATTTACGTCGAGCGGTTGAGTAAATTTCCTTTTCCTTCCTGAGCGTCGCACTTCAGGAGAGACTTGGGGCATGTCGAGATCGAACTAGAGATCTTGATGCGTGAGCCACAGCTTTTCGCGAACCATCTGGCAGTTTATGTAAAATGCAAGCACCAATGCCGTACGAGCTTGCATCACTTGCGACTATGATGTCGAGACTAGGGTCGTAATGGGTGAGATAGAGGTTTGAAGTAAGTGTTTTCTTGATCTTCTCGAATGCGTCTTGGCATTCCGGAGTCCATGACCATGGTTTGTCCTTTTTTAAGAGTTGGTTGAGAGGCCCTCATCTGGAGCCGGCATGTTTCTGATCGCGTTGGCTCGTATTTGATTGGACTTCTTTTTTCGTAGACCGTAGGTGCTGCCCACTCGCTGAAATCTGTTTTTGACATAATACCTGCTTGTTCGAGTCTATCTAACTCTTTGTTGATTTGCTCTAGAGCAGCGAAAGGGACATTCCGTTTCTTTTTGAATACCGGTTGTGCACTTTCCTTCACCTTGAACTTAGCCTTCATTTTAGTACATTTCCCAAGGCCGCCAGAAAAAACCTGGGGAAATTGTTGTTTGAGTTCCTTTTTGAGATTTACCAAATTGGACGTTGTACTTTGTATCTTGCGACAAAATGTACTCATTGGGCAATCCCAGAGATTGAATTTTTCTATCCAATCTTTTCCAAATAAGTTATCTGAAGTTTTTAATACGTAGGCTTTGAGCTTTTTGGTAACTCCATTTAGTGTTACTGTAAGTATTACCTCACCTAAAATGTTAATCTTTTCGCCAGTTACGGATTTTGCTGTTTTATCCGTTTTTAATAAGGTCGGCTTGTTTAATTTTCGCCAAGTTCGCCAGTTAATGGTTGAAAGATCGGAACCCGAGTCAAGCTGGAATTGAAAATATCCACAGTTACATATTTTCTTAAATTCCTATCGACAACATTGTCAGATTCAGCTTGCCTAATTTTATTTTTGGGTTTTCTCGTTCTGTTGGCGTACCAGCACGAAGTTAACGTATGCCCACTTTTATTGCAATTTTTGCAATATTTTTTGTTCTTAACTGGACAGAATTTCATCCAATGCCATTTACCACAGTGGTAACATGGTCCGGGCGGTTTCTTTAACCTATTTGGGTTTTGGTTACTGCGTAATTTAGGACATGAGATTTGCCTTTCGTCTTTTTGAGGGGAATAGGAGGTAGACTTGCTTCTGATTTTATTAATCTGAGCCACACCTGATTCCTCGATAGTGTTTGAGTCACACTTTACAGATATTACTCTTTGACAGTCCTCTGCCAGTTTTTGGAGAGTCAATCCTTGTTCGTTCTCAAGCTTGGTCAGTACCCGTCGTCTGACTTCGGTGTCTTTTGCTGATACTAGACCTTGTGCGAAAATTAAGCACTTAAAATCATCGGCAGTCAGTTCGGCTAGTTTAAAATCATTACAGAGCTTGTTTACCGATGCTGCAAACGTTAGAAAATCTTGCTGGTTGTCTTTGACTGTGTTCAGTCATTTCCAACGTTTGTGGAACAAGGTTGTGTTAGGCCGGAATAGTTCCGATAGGAGCGTAATAGTCTCTGAAAAATCCAAGTCAGAGGTTTTCTTGGGTAGTATGAAGTCTACGAACATACTATGTTCTGTAGTTCCCAGTTTTCTCAATAGTAGACGTACCTTTTTTACTGGGCCATTGTTCACAGTCTACGTTGAAAATATCTTCGTAGCGCCTGTAAAATCCTCGAACGTTTTGTCGTTCTCTGGTACGTATTCAAAGGTTTCCATTGAATTGTCGATTGTACTCTGGGAGAATATTGTATCTTTTTCAGAGTTTGAGCCTTCTAATGCATTTACGAGTAATTCTTTAAGTTGTTTCTGTTGTAGTTCAGCATTCTGAAGCGTAATTTGTTGGAATTCCCTTTGATGTTTATGTAATTCCAAAAATAGTTGTTGTTGTCTTTCTTCTGATTTTTGTTGCCGATCCAAATTTACTTTTTGCATTTGGGCAATTACTTTTTGAAACTCTTCCATATTTAGACAAACAAAAATGACAGCGATTTTTTGTTGCTTTGAAACCCGTGTACACAAAAAAATCTTGATAGGTTTTTTTTCTTTTTGTTTTTTCTTTTACTAAAAAAAATATGGACAGACAATTAGCTAAACTAAACTAATTATGTGTTTAGCTTTATCTGTTTTGAGATTCCGTGGTTCCGTTAATTTTAACGTAATTGTATAAATTTTCACCACACTTATTATGTATTTTTTCTTATAGAGGTACAAAAAGAGAAAACTCACCTCAATGAATTTGAGGGGATAATTTTATGCACGAGTTCAAATCAGTTACATAAAAAAATAAAAAAAGATTGTGTTTTTTCGTCAAACTTGTTTTAACAAATAAACTTCGGTTTGTGTTGTCAGTGTTGTTTTTGTACTGTTTTTTTGTGTGTGTGTGTGTGTGTGTTGTAAGAAATCGTTCTCGTATTGTTATTTGGACAGACTTTAATATTCCGTAGATGTCGAATCGCTAATTCGTCACTGCTGTTTTTTTTTATATGTAGATGCTGGGGGTTGCGTTTTAATCGCTAATGTAGTAATACCAGCTTAATTTCTCGTTCAAAACTGCTGTGGGAACGCGTGGAGTTTCTGTGTATTTTTCGAGTTCTCTGTCGCTATTGATATAGTAAGAACGAAATTCTCGAATCTTTCTGTCGCCACTGATGTGGGACTAGTAAGTTATTGAGGTTTTCGACTTGAATGCGTTTCTCGAATTCTTCGTCGACACAGATGTGGGACTGGTAAGGTATTGAGGTTTCGGCGTGAGTGCGTTTCTCGAATTCTCGTCACCACTGATGTGGGGCCAAAGTCGGGAGCACAGAAGGAAAACACAGAACACAGATGTAAGAAAGATATATTAACAACAGGTTACAGAGATAGTGTAAGCGGAGCTTACTATATGTCAGTGTCCAATACTGGTAGTCGTACGCAGCTCTCTCTGTCTCTCTGACTCTGACTAGAGTGTTGTGTCGCATACTTAATATAGACCTGGAAGAGTCTATTGTGTAGGTAGTTCCGGCCTCACAATACAAACACTAGCTGAAATTAGCGTAGATGCATCTTTTTATTCCTCTTGATACATTGGAGAACATAGAGCTGCAACAATACCTCTCCAACGGACGCAGTTCTGGGCGACCCTCTTCAGCTCGGCCCATCTCGTTCCGGCTTGCCTTCACTTCTGCGTCAACACTTCTGCGCCATGTCTGTTTTGGTCGACCCACTTTTTGCTTCCCTTGTGCATTCCTTTCAAGGGCCTGTCTGGTGACAGTTAAAGCAGGCTTGCTAAGTGTGTGGCCGATTCATCCCCATGTCCGTTTCTTGATATCAATCTCGATTGGGGCTTGTCTGGTCCTATCCCACAATTGGTCGTTGGAGACGACTTCCGGCCACCTGATATTGAGGATGTTCCAGAGACATTGGTTGGTAAATGCCTGAAGTTTGTTTTTTCGATCGAAAACTAATCGATATTCAAGAATATTAGAGGTTTTCTTACTTTTAAATATAACGTTAAGTTATCAAGAAGGAGCTAAAATTGACGTAAACGAGTTTGTAAAAACTTAAATTTTAATATGAATTTTTGTAAGTTGTCGAAACTTGTTAAAATCAAATGTTTTCGATCAATAGCAAATCTATTTTCCATAATTTTAGGTGTTTTCGAATGTTTTCAATCACTAAAATAATTTTTTAAACGTTGGTTAAACCTTTGAGCCCTGACCACCGCTTTACTAGTAGAGAAAAGGATTTAATTCCCAGCCACTGGCAGTAACAATTTTTAATTTGTTTTATTCTATTTTATATTTATTTTATTTTTATTTTATTTTTTTTTTATTTATATATGGCAAAAACTAAGATTTTTTCCAATTGTCATTCTTATACCAAGCTACTTTTATATCTACCGTGAAACATTACATACCAATTCTTTGCGAATGTTAACTCAGAGCTCAGGCAAATGAGTTAAATTGTTCAGGAATGCAGGGCTCAAAGGGTTAAGGTATCAAAATGTAGCTTAAATTGGCGCAAATGGCGTCTATTTCAACAATATTTTCCATGTTTTCTTAAGTTTGTAAAAACAATTTTTTTCATTTTTTTACTCTGAGTATGATGTCGAATATTTTTAAAATGAATTGTTTTCGATCGAAAACTAATCCATTTTCAATAATTTAAGGTGTTTTCGAATGTTTTCAAAACTATGTTATATCTTATTTTAACGTTGCTTAACCTATCAAAACTATTTGAAATCCTGGTAAAATCCAGGTAAAATTCATCTATATTTTCCATATTTTCACAAGTCTGCAAAATTCATTTATTTAATATAATTTTATGTAAACTATCAAAAACTATTTGAGATCCTGGATTAGTCAGTGTATTTCAACTACATTTTCAATTTTTTGATATATTTGATATTTAATTTAATAGAACTTTTAATAGAGCTGTCGAAACACCTTATAATCTTTTATTTTCGAACGAAAACAAATCAATTTTCAATAATTTCATGTTTTCTAAAGTTTCCAAACATCATGTTAATTTTTAATATACCGTTTTTAAGCTATAAAAATTATTTGAAATCAAAAAAAATGTATTCAATTTCAACTATATTTTCGATCTTCCATTTTTTAAAATTCTTTTTTTAATACATCTTTGTACAAGCTATCGGAACTTGTTGAAATTAATTCTTTTCGATCTAGTACAAATCGATTTTTAATAATTTTAGATGTTTTCGAAAGTTTTCAAATGCCAAATTACTTTTTAATATAACGTTGTTTAAGGTATCAAAGCTAAAATCCTGGAAAAAGTAATCTATTTCAACTACAGTTTCCATATTTTTATACGTTTGTAAACACCTGAGATTTTAATATGCATTTGTGTAAGCTGTAATTCCTACCTAGTAACAACTACCCTGGGTACATGGCAGCAACCCCCAAAAACTGGGATAGGCGGGTACAAGAGGAGGAGGAGGAGGACAGCAACACTCAGAAAACAGTCTGCCTGCCTTATGTGAAGGGGTTATCAGAGAAAATACAAAGGATCTGCGGTCCATATAACATCAGGACAACCTTCAAAATGATGACATCACTTCGCAGATATCTCTCACGAGTGAGACCCCCCACAGAGAGGAACATGACTAAAGAATGTGTGTACGCTATCCCGTGCAGCTGCGGAAAGGAATATAAAGGAGAGACAGGCCGCCCCCTTGAGGTAAGGCTTCAAGAACACCAGAAAGCTGTAACGCGAGGGGAAGTAGAAAAATCAGGCGTGGCTGACCAAAATCATGGGGAGAGAAGGAGATCACCGCCCCTGTGGGATCATGTTGAGATCATAGACAGGGAACACCATTGGAAAATTCGTAAACTTAAGGAATCAGCACATATGCTAGGCCACAAAAATCTCCTGAGCCGACTAAGCTTAGAAATAAATACAATATGGGAACCAGTAATAAGGAGTGCCAGAGAAAAGCAATGATAACAAAGTTGCAATATGAACTCTGGTAAAGACATGCAATAATAACAGCAAAATTGCAATATGAGCACTGGTAAAAATGATGATGAAAACATCAGGTTTATAATACTCAGAAGTATTAAACCCAGAAGGACACATGGCACAGTGGATAAAGGCGTTGGTTAGATCCAGTGACAGACCCAAAGAAGGTGAGTTCAATACCTGGTTAAGGCAGTAGAGAACTTAGAACTTTCAGAGGGAAAATTAGCAGGAGATAACTGATAAATGACATCCATCAAACATGGCACGTGGAACTAGAACAGTCTACCCCAGTGATCGAAATAAAGGGTTCAGTTCGAAATTCCAACCACCTGAAGAAGCGGAGCCGAAACGTTGTGACAAATATGGCGACAAAGATGAGGACAATAGTCCGACTAATGTAAATACTGTAAAAAATCTCTTTATTGTTGGATCTCTAACCACTGTGTTTTTAGTAATTTCATACAATACTAATTGTCCTTATATTCTTTATTTGATCTACATGTTGTGGGATAATGCATAATAAGCACGCATAACCTTTGCCTTACATAAATTACTTTCTGATACATTTTCACTCAGCTACAACCCGCAACACACTGGCCTGCGGTGTAGTATATATAATAGCTGATTTTAATGCAATTTTTTTACGCTTAATCCAAATATCATACTCAATTTTTTGTAATCAGATCAAATTTTTAAGCTACAACCTCTAAACGGAAATGTTTTATAACTATATTTTCTTCTTGAATTAAACAAATAATGCTAAAAATTAAGGGCTGACATATTCGAAGAAAGCTCACATTGTGCCATAGTAAACAGAAAAATGCACAAAAGAAGCTATTTATGAGTGAAAGGTCTTTTCAGGGACTTCTTCCTGTGTTTGGTAGCCATCGCACCAGCAGTAGTCATTAAAAAAGTTTATATCCCACATATCTTGGTAACGCTCTTCCATAATGCGAATATCTTGGTTATTCTTATGGAAAGAATCAAAATGTACATATTTCCAATTCAAATGATATATTAATATGTAAAAAACGAAAACGTAGATACTTTCGAATTGAAAGACATCAATATATCAAATAACAATAATGTATATATTTTCAATTGCAATATGTGGTGATCACTTACATGTGCCACACCTCCGCTTTCTTTAATGTCATTGGTTCATAAATATATGATACTTACCATATGACAATTTTGCCATCGCACAACATTTGAATTTTTGTCTAAAACCACGGATTGGTCCATTTCCTGACCAATCGCGTATTTTAGTATCTTTCTATATTTTTGGCGCCAAGCTCACTGGAGCCTATGCATCACTATATAAACTCTCTCGCTGTTAGCCAACGGCAGTAGCAGTTCAATTCTATGTAGTACGAGTTTTTGCTAGACCTTTGTTGACTGCTATTTTGACGCCCGTCAGCTCTTTTGATATTGTCCCTTGCGTATTGAACGTCATTTTTGTTTAGTTTGTTTTTTATTATTGTCTTTTTGTGTTCTTACGAATTTTTTTTAGAAAGATTTTGATTTTTTCTTTTCCTTTTTTACCCTCCTCTTTTTTTAATTTTTATCTACTTTAATTTTTTTATTCCTTTTATTCTAGAATTCCTTTTTGTTTTTCATTTTCTCTAATTTCTCTTTTTTATATCTCCGTTTTCGTTTGTTCCGTAACCCCTGTCTGTGTTTCGTTTTGTTTTGACTTACCGTTAATAATTCTTTTATTCTTTCCTTTTTAATATAATTTAAGTTTTCCGTGTTTTTTCTTTTCCCTTTTTCTATTGTATATTTGTTTATTTAATTTTTCTAACCATTATTTGCTGTCTATTTTTCCATATATTTGTCCTTGTGCACGTACAATGTATTGTATAATTTTCTTTTGTTTATTTGTTTTGGTGTCGGCCATTTTGTAAATTGTAAAACTCTGCCTAGTTTTGAAACGATTTTCTTTGTTTTTCTTTTTTGTCTAGCGTTTTTTCGTTTTTCTTTTGGAGTTTTTCTTTTTTTTAATTTATTGTTTCAAAATAGGCGAACTTTTAAAATAAATTTGTATAATATTTATTGTACGTGTTTTTAGCACAAGCTTGTTTGTCTCGCTTTTCGGGTGAAATAAAGGTTAGTGTTTTTGTGTGTTATTTTTATTTTATTATTCCAAAGGGAAAAGAAAAACCCTTTCCTTTTAATTTAAAAAAAAAAAAAAGGAAAAGAAAAAAAAAATTATTAACGGTAAGTTTTTTTAGCTAAACGAAAAAAACCCAACTTATCAGACTAAAGAAAACGGATATATAAGAAAACATTTATTTAAAACCCCCCCAAAGAAAGACCCACCGGATAAAGACAATCTCAAAAATTAAAGCCCTAGAACCAAAAATTAGCGATAATGACATCGCCGGGAAAAAAGGAAAATTTATTTTATGGAGGCCAATAACGGCATTAAGAATAGTGAAAAAACTACGGAGGCCAATAATGGCCAAAAAACCCAGATTAACATTATAGCCAAAAATGGCTCTCAAGAAAAGAATCGCCCTCTTGTTGGTCGTCCCCACCGAAATGCATTATCAATCTAGCGGATTTCTTGGAGCGTGCAAAGAGTTACGCTCACCTTGTCGTGAAAGGTGGACTTTTGGAAGACCCCCAAGAATTGAAGAAGATTGAAAAAAGAATTGTGTCAGTTTTCGTCGTCGATAAGCGTTCGCACAAAATTTGTCGTTCGACGAAAAACATAGTGTCGAAGACACTAGAGTCCCTGGGGTTTAAACCCCTTAGAATTGTTAAGGGAGCCAATTTTTTCATGTGGGACGTACTGCTACCCACGGCGAGCCGTGAGCTGATCACTAAAGATTTAATCCTTAGAACGGAGTATGAAGGCCGCAGAAGGACCAGTATGGCAGTATATGAGGTCCCTCCTCGCCGCTTTAATGTCCCAGTATGGCGAAATTCTGGGCGCCTCCTGTGATAACCTGAACGGGGGGGTGGAGCTTATGTTGGACGAGAAAGCCTTCCGCTCCATCCCCAACTGTCTGGATGTCGGGAGCTTGAAATTACCGGTCATTGTAACTGGCCGAAGACCGGTATGCTGGAGGTGTAGAGAGACTGGTAACCTTTCCTCCTCCTGCCCAGAGAAGAAGGCCTCTGTTGACCAAAATCCCCCTCTGACCGCGTCTCCAATTTCCGCCTCGCCTGTAATGGGCGTACCAGCTTCCGGGACCGGGTCGGTTAATCCTCCGGTTGGTATTCCATCAAAGACCACATTCCCCAAAGAGCCTTCGCCCGCTGCTAGTGAAATTGTGGAGAAGGGGGAGGAGGAATGGCTGGTGGCTGGTAAGGCCAGAGGGAAGCGCCAGACAGCGGGTCCTCAGCCCCCCAAGGACAAAAGGCACGTACAGCCCCACTCCCTCTGACAACGTTAAGGGCGATGCTCCGGCCTCTCAACTACAATTCAAAGAGAAACAGAAAAAATATGACCCAGGATATGAAAAAACCGAAAAAATAAAAGAGCTGAAAAAGAAATTAGACAACCAGTCAAAATCTCAGCACTCAAATCCTACTCCTTCCACGTCCTCTCCCAAAAACAAACCATCCCCTCCATCTACACCGTCAAAAGCCTGTCCTCTCAGTAGAGGTCCCAGTGCCTATAAACATAGATCTTTTTACACTCCCCTTCACACTCCCAGCCCTTCCCCTGTTAAAAAAAGATCACCCTATACTCCTCTGCATACTCCCAGTCCTTCCCCCGTCAAAAAAACAGAAATGCCTCCTCCCGTTTCCAAACGGGAGAGAAGGCCCACTCAAGCGCAAAATGAAAAGAAAAAAAAAAACATATTTTCAACACGGGTGAAGATGTCTGTAAAATTTCTACAGCTCAGGCAGAGAGAGCCCGTGACTATAGGAATAGAATAAAAGACCTGAAATACCTTCTATCCATTAGGCAATACGCTGATTTGGATGTAGAAGTTCCCCAAAATTTCCCGCTCGCCCAAAGGGTTCTAACTGTTGTAAGAACAGGACCTGGCGCCAAGCAAATTTGGACAATGATAGACGAGGCCATTAGTTCTTACAAAATGGCCTTGCCAATAGCCATTGTACAGAACAAGCAATTAAAGCAGCTGTCAAATCTTTGTGCAGGGAGGGTCCCCGCTTTAGTTCATCCCTCCCTGTATAGAGCCCTGAAACTAACATTCCCCTGGGATATCGGCGGAATCTCCCAAGACGGTTCCATCGACTGAGATGGGCCATGGCTCTATGGGAGAAGCTGTTGGTATCCTGACTCCGGCCATGTTCAAACCAGTATTACAATCCTAACCGGTCTTCACTATGGCTCTCTGGTTAGCTTGTCTAAATGTCCGGGGCCTGAGGTCCGAGTCTCGCAGGGCGAGGCTCTCTCGTGACCTTCAGCGCATCGGGGTGAATGTATGCTGTGTGCAAGAGACCCGGTTTTCATACTGTCTAGGGGGTTCGCCCTTTATTCAGCATGTTTTGATGGTCGTTCGAGGGGTATCTCTTGGCTAGTGAGCAGGTCTTTGAAGGCTGCATGTACCCTTGTCTTCGCGGATCCGGCGGGCAGACTTTGCGTGCTGGATGTTACCATAAAGGATTCTATAAACCATTCTACGTCTCATTGGGGTTTATGCGCCCAATAACCATGCCGAGCGGCCTGCTTTGTTTCGGCAGATCGCGCCGTACTTGACGACATCTCGTCGGGTAGTTTTAGCGGGGGATTGGAATGCCGTCCTTGTCCCCGATATACATCGTATAGGGCAAAAACAAGGTACTAACAACCCGGACGTGAAACCATTTCGGGACTTAATCGATGAGTTTGATCTTGTCGATAAGAACCGGAATGAACACCCTCGGGAGGTAGCATGGACTTAGACAAATAGTGACAACTCGGCTCCTGGGATGCTTGCGAGCTACCTCGATCGAGTCCTAGTTAGGAGAGTCGATGTAGGGCTCTTAGGGTGTCCAAGCTTCCATTACATAGTTTATACGGATCATAGGCTTGTCCGGGTCCGGGTCCGTGTAAACTTAGATAAGCCTAAGGTTAGATTGGCTGGAAATTTAACTGTTCATTATTTAGTGAGCAGGGTTTCCGGGACCAGCTGTTACTAATGATACAAAAGAATTGACGGGGGCGGTTGTGGGAAACGCCTGGTGGGATAAATTAAAATCTAAAATTAGAACGTTTGCTGCCGATTTTAGTCGTCGACTCAATCTAGATAGATTAGCGGCGCAAACGGCTTTAGGAAATAAAGTTGACCGGGCAGTGAAATCCCGTGTTAGTGGGGAAATAGCCTTAGCTAAGGCAGGGTTGTCCTCCTTGCTTATCAAGAAGGATCAAGCTCTGGTAGTTAGGGCTAGGTTAAAAAGAATGTCTTCTGAGACGACGAATATGGCCGCTGAACTGCGTGCAGAGGAGAATCGGAACGCGGCTAGGCGACATATAGCGTGCGTCACATTGCCGGATAAGCGGACCGTGACTACAAACGCGGGCATATGCGAGGTCTTTCGGGATTACTTTCAGGATCTTTTCACCAGGGAGCCCGGTCTGAGATCTTCTCAGTTCGACGCCTATTTAGCCGACTTTCCCTGCCTCGAGGCAGCTGAAGCGGCTAGGTGCGAGGGCCCCGTTACAGAGTCGCAAATCTGGGATGCGCTGAAGCAGGTTGGCCTGGATAAATCTCCGGGACTGGATGGTCTTCCCTACGAAGTTTACTTGAGGCTGTCGCCCGTTTTTGTTCCTTTGCTGGAACAGATTTTCAACAACTGGATGAAGCAGGGGTCTATACCTCAACGCTTCACCAGGGGTGTGATCAATTTGCTGCGTAAGGACAAGAACGGTGGGAATGGGTTAGGGAACTTTCGCCCTTTAACCATGTTAAACACTGAGTTAAAGATTTTGGCGAAGATCTTAGCCAACCGTTTGCAGCTTGTCCTGTCTAGTCTGATTGGCCCCGAAAAGACTTGTGCTGTGAAGGGCAGGACTATTCAGGATAACCTTCATATGGTACGCTTGATCTTAGAAAAAATCGACAGTGAAGCCGCGCTGATCAATTTAGATCAGTCCAAGGCCTCCGATAGGGTTGACCATCGTTTTCTGGAGGCTGTCCTTTCGGCGGCCGGTTTCGGAGCCGACTTTCGCTCTTGGATCCGACTTTTGTATGCGACCCACGGTGCGCTGGTGGAGGTGAATGGGGTAAGATTAAAGCCTTTCGTATTGTCTCGCTCCATTCGTCAAGGTTGTCCACTCTCGCCTTTGCTTTACGTTCTTGCGCTGGAACCTTTCCTTCGCAAGTTAAAGGCGAATCCGGTCCTGCGCGGAATTGCCCTGCCTGGGGCTACCACCCCAGCCATGTATTCTACCTATGCTGACGACGTTTCGGTTCTTGTGTCGAGCAGAGCTGAGATTGACGAAGTCAGCAAAGAGGTCAGTGGGTATGAGATGGTGACAGGGGCCAAGATCAACCGCGATAAGTCTGTTGGCTTGCGGTTGGGTGCGTGGAAGGGAGTTTCTCTTCCCGGACCTTTCCTCTGGACGGATGGGCCGATCAAGATACTCGGCGTCTGGTTCGGTCCTGATCTCCAGTTGGAAATAACTGGTCGGAGGTACAAGGGAAGGCCGAGATCGCGGTTAATCTGTGGTCTCGGAGGAGACTTTCCCTGAAGGGAAGTGCGAAAGTATGTGTTTCACACATCTATCCGATTCTCCTGTACCGACTCTCTGTACTTCCACTCCCGTATGCCAAACAAATATTATTAGTTCGGACCTTGTTCTCTTTCTTGTGGAGAGACAATGCCCCTATGGTATCTCGCGAGATCTGTTGCCTTCATCCCTCTGAGGGCGGTCTGTGTATGCCTAGCATTGAGATTCGTCAACATATGCTTCGCATTATCTTTCTAGACCGAATGTGTCACGGATCGAATGAGGTGCGTGCCTTCTGGAAAGAGGACGTCCGTAAACATTTCCCGTCCCTGAGAAGTGTGCACTCGTGCGAGGAGGAGTCCGGTCGTACACCCCGAGCCGAGTGCTCCTTCTAACGCGAATGTCGTCGTGCTCTGAAACTCCTCTTACGGGCGTCGGATGGCCTCTCCAACGCCCAGGCGTTGTCTCGTATCGACTGTTAGTTAGGGAGGCCGTTCAAGATGATCTGATTGGCGAGCTCGGTCTTACGAAGCAGGAGGCTCGCTCGATATGGCCTTGGGCGCCTGGGTTGAAATGCCTCAATAACGATGAGGCATCACTCACCTGGCTGGTGATTCGTGGGGCCCTCTGAGTCGCCAAGAGACTTTGTTCAGCAGGCTTGGAGAAATATCCAAACTGTCGTCGCTGTACTGGGGAAGTCGAAACCATTGGTCACGCCTCTTTTCAGTGCAAGACGTTGTGCAAGTTTGTTGAAGGCCTCATGGTTCGCATGTTGCAGGGAAAGTTTTTTGTCCTTGAAGCCAGTTCTGTTTGTAGCAATGTGGTGCCGCAATTGACGAAGGCTGAACACTATGTGTTCTGTTGCTTACTAGGGGTTATGAGAGTCGTGATTTGGACGACGCGTCAGAAGGAATTCTATAATGGCGAGAAGTTCACCTCTTCCCAACTGATCTTGTACTTTAAGCATCAGCTTAAAGTCAAGATTAGGACGGAAAGGCGGCGGCTCCCCTCATCAGAATTTGGCAAAAGGTGGGTGAATCTTGCGCGCTTGTGTCGATTAAAAGGGGCTGACTTGGAGTGGCATTTTGATGCCGGTTAGGCATCAGGATATTGTTTTCCTGGGTTGAACTTGGGCAACCCTTCCCAAAAGTAGGCTAGTTTAGGTTTTTGTAGTTGTTTTCTTAGTTTTTATTTCCTTTTTCGGTAAACTTAGCTAGGGTGGTGGATGCGGGGCGCCTTTCGTTTCACGTGTGTGTTTTTCGTATTTGTTGTTGTGTATGAATGTGTGTGTGCCTGTGTGAATGCTTTGGAGGAATGAGTGTTCTCTTTATTTTCTTAGTCCCGCATCGATTTCGTCCGGTTAACTGATATTTCTGCCACATTTAAGGTTTGTGGGTTTTTATTACTAACTCCCTTTTTGTTTAGTTTCTTGTAAATATTTTATGTCATATTGTATATATTCATTGGGGATCTTTTAAAAATTGTTGTTTTTATGCCTCTCCCCCCCCACGAACAATATTTGTACATAAGGGGACTATTTAGGATTTTCGAGACGAAGAGGTATGTTTGTGGATGTGGTATGAAAGGTATGGATAAATGTGTTGTTTTGGTGATAGGAATATTGTTTAGTATGATAGGGTCAGTGGTTGTGGCTTGCTAAGTTTTATATTAAGACAAGTGATGACCATCCTTTTCCCCCAACCCCCTTTTGGCCTTGTGCCGCATTTGTTGTATTTACGACAATAAATATTCTAACTAATTTCTATTGATATCACTCGTGAACATTACATCTTTCCACACTCATAACAGACTGTGGAAATTATTCTTTATTTAGCTAAGACCTTGATTGAACTTTGTAGTTAAATAACATTCAACATTGTACTCAACATTAATTAGCTAAACTTACCCTTTTTATTACGGAAAAAGGGAAGCAACTTTCTTTATACTTATTGTTGAAATTTGTATATCATTGTTAATATAATATTTTATTAATGTTCACTGAGCTTGATTATTTTTCTCTCGTGTATTTTGTGCATTATTCATGTGAGGTGTTGTTTTACAAGAACACATCTTTCCTTCTTGATTATATTCACGGTGACCCTAGCCAACAATTCTTACAGAACCACTACACATACATATAAAAATAACTAAAATGTACACATTTTCAAATGAGATAATAATATGTAAATACACCAAATCTACAAATTTTTACTTGAAATTAGTTATAAATAAATAAAATAAGGAGAACATATGTTTTCAATCGTTACTCATATAAAAATAACCAAAATGTACATATTTTCAGTTGAAATGAATTATGTAAAAAGACCAAAACGTAACTATTTTTGAATTGAAAACACCTATGAATATATAAAATAACGATGATGTATTTTCAATTGAAATCATTCATATGAAAATATCCAAAATATATATATTTTCAAATGAAATGAGATATTAATATGTAAAAAAAACAAAAAAACGTACAAATTTTTGAATTGAAATCAGCCATCAATAAAATGATGAAAGCATGAATATGACAAATAAATCATTTGAATATTAGACTTCTTTTTTTTTTTTTTTAATAAAAACAGCTCTATTTTGTTAGTAAATCTTGTCTTAATTCCAGATGAACAATAATTCATTTTTTCTGATTTCAAAAAGCAAACATACAAATTTGGTGCTGAAACAAAATTTTGGTTATAATTTGCAAAGTTCTTAAATCATTAAATGTTTTATGTCTGAATGATAATCTGGCGATTTTGATTCACCACTCAGAAAATGGTTTTTATCAACAAGAGTAGCCAACTATGCATTCTTTTTTGCATGTGAGCTGCAACAAACCCTTTGCCATATTTGGCACATTTCAAAAGTTGATATTTTGAAATTAAGATAGAGATTGGGCAGCCTAAAAAGTTTTTTTTTCTTGGATGTCCTTAGTAGTGTTCAATCAAGTAATTTCATTAAAAAGATCATTTTGTGATAGCTGTTATATCAGAGTACATTGATTGTCAAAACTAGGATATGTTTTGTTGATTTTTGAAACACTGGAACATTTTTGCTATATTTTATGAAAGGTGAGAATGTATAATTGTTATAATGTCTATCATCATGGAGTTCAAGGTCCTCCCTAGTCTTGTGTTCTTTTTTGCATTCTCATCTTGCGGCCTCAGCCGAGATTGAACTCACTAATACTTTGATTGGTGTAGTTCATAATTTTGTCAAATAGCTGAATTCTTGATGCTTCACTAGGGCTATCAAGGGTGTTTTTATCGTGACACCAACACTAAATGGATTGCCAACCAAGGCTCAGATTTGAATTCAGAGTTTTCCTTCTCCTAGACCAGTTGCCATCCAAGGCTATAGAATCCAGTCTGTCCTGCTATTTACCCATAGCTGGAGGGAGAAGAAAGAGGATTCACACCTTTCCCAAGTGTGTTAGCACGTAAGTGAATGTAATGGATTCGACTGGAATTCGAACTCGGCTCTCCGATTCCTCAATCCAATCCGCTATCCATTACTTCACCGTGAAATTTGTATTAATTCCCTTGTGAAAGGCATGAATCTATCTTCCCCTGTAGCTATGGATTAAAAAGAAGTGTAGACCTAAAGTGACAGCCAGTCTCAATCCCAAACCATGAGGAGCTAAAAAGAAAGCACTCCACTGTCTTTCCCAGGAAGTCATGGCAATTCAGATAACAAGAATGTCTGTAGAGAGCCATGTTCACCTAAATCCTGAAAAGATAGGATTTTTTTTTTTAATTAAATGGTTCTATTCTGGAGATTTCTTAGTGAATAATGACCCACAATCTTATAGACCAATTTAGGCTAATACAAATCAAATTACTAGAGAATAAACAATTATATAATGTAAAAGACCACAAACATATTCAAAATATCCAAATGAAGAAATGAAGATCATTGCTTTCATTTATGGCTGCCACACGTGAGAGAGAAAGCAAAAACTGCTGAATCATATTTTATGCACAATTTTTATTTCCTAAAAGAAAAAAAAGGATTGAGAGAGAAAATGAATTCTGACAATAATAAGAAATGCAAGAGATGATCCTGAGTATGCAAACATAACAACTGCAAAGATAGCAAAAGATTTTCAGTCAAAAGTGATGCTGTGTATTTGAAAGGATTGGAAAAGAGTCTTCTACTATGGCTTTTTCTGAAAAACCAAATGAATTATTTGAAATTAAAACATTTGAACTTAGCAATCAACAAAAAGCATCCATCTAGAAGTAGGTAAGATCCATATGCTGGATTACTTGTTTCTCTTGAGATGAGGAATAAAAATGTTATACCTTAATTGGGAAATTTTCACACATCTGTATTCAGTTGATGCTACTATATATTCCAGTTATTACCATACATTCTAGTCTTTACAAAACTGCATTGGAATGAAAAAGGTTCATTTCCCAGGAATTTTTGCAAAATGAAATTCTCGAAGATGGAAGTAGGACATTGGTTTAAAGATAACAGAAGATAGTGGACCAAAATGGTTCTATAAAATTAATGTTGAAATTTTCTTTTTCTTTATACTTAAAACAACTGCCAACAAAATACACAAACACATTAAGCAGATTTGCTATTTTCATCTGTCCCCCTTGTCCTTAATATGTCTTGAAAAATGGGAGTGAGTGTAAAATTCTCTCAGCCCATTTTCCTCATTATGCTGTAAATGCTGCTTTCCTAAGTGTTGGGGTTACCAATGTAAATGGTGTTTTGTTGAAAAGATTAATGTGGCTGCGTGTTGAAGAGCATTTAACATTTATACATTTTTTTAAATCAAGGAAAAACAATGGAAAACCGATTTGTTTTTCAACAATAATATATGTATTAAAATCAACAACAAATACAAGGTAATTTTTGTAATGTGTGAATAAGGAGAAAAAAGTAGTTAGTTGAATATGGTGATATTTAAATAAGCAAGTTTTCTGAATATAATGTTCAGAGTTCTGTGTTAAAATAGAATGTGTATTCAGAAGATCGTACAGTTGTGTGTTTTGTAACTAACAGAGTTGTTGCAACTTGGCTTGTTCACAAAGAACTGATGGTGAATGATATTCAAGTTCTGTGTCTGTTTGTGTGCGTGCGGAGTGAGTAGAATGAATAATCTGTGTAGACGCGTGTGAGTAGTTGAGTTCTACTGTCTTCAACTCTACTGTTTAATTTGGGAATGAATCCGAACTTATATCAGTGGCTCCCAGCACGAACGCGGGATAAATTTTGAAAGAACACGAGAAATATCTGTATTGGATGAAAAATTAACCAATCCGTGATTTTATAACAAAAGCATGTTTGTGAGTTAACGGTAGGAAAAATTTAGTGTGGTGAATGCGATCAGTAAATTGTCCTGTGATATTTAGTATATATTATTTGACCAATCACAGTTGAGAAAAATGTGGGCGTGGCAACAATCACTACAATGCTCCAAATTTTTTCTAAGCTCTATACTAAACATTAAATCTGTTACGAAAAAGAACTAAACAAAATGAACACAAAACGATCAGCTTTAAAAAAGGACTCGTAACTGGAAAAACCGAATTAAAAAAAACAATGTTAACACACCCAACCCAGTTTCCTGAAATATTGAGATTGGTCATACTACTTGGGGGGGGGGGTTGTTTCCCTTCTTTTGTTACCCGATATTTTGGAAACCATAATCCGATTTTAAGTTCAAATAAAAAGAGCTCAAATGTGTTTAACAAAAAGGAGGTGAAAAGCTTAAATATACTGGGCCACGTAGTGCAGGCGAGACATTCAACTTAAAACACCCAAAATCCATATCACCTGTGAGTTAATCGTTTTTTTTTACAAAGTGTGAGTCCCAAATGAAACATCGGGCTCCGGCATGACACAATGATGTAAATTGAAAAATCGAATCTGGGATGCAGTCTGGGAGAAAGAAGTGGGAAATGGACTGTTGAGGGCATGGTCAACACAGAGGTTTGTATCGATTTTTGAGTCACGACGGTGTCACACGGCATTCTATGCAAGGCACCTCTAACTGGGCCGCGTAGGAATTTCTGGTTGAATTGTAAAGAACGCCCGAAATTTTAGAATGTAATCCGCCTAAATACCGGAGTACCAGCCGATTTACCAATTTTTTGAAAGCCTGAGTCCAAATTGAAAATCTGTCTCCGTTACGAATTGATGCCGTAAATGTCGGAAGTTGAATCGACATTTGAAGTTAATTGCAGCCTGGGCGTGAAAAGAAGTCAAAAACTGACAGCTGATTGGAGGGACGAACCGGAGCTTTTTATCGATTTTTTGCTGCACGAAGGGGTCTCGCACGCATTTTTGAAAGAGCCCGTAATCTGGTCGGGGTCATTCATTTCTGTACATATGGTATGGTGATGTGAGGTGAGACAATTGATGCTTGTAACTATACATTAGTTGGCGATGAGTTCAATGCTTCACAGTAATGCGGTAAAGGGGAGCAAGTGCTTATCCCAAGGATGCATTTGTATCCATCAGATGCCGATGTACCCTTCACTTTCAGAAGATCCCCATTCCCATTCGCACCCTGTTTTGCTATGACAATTAATAAGGCCCAAGGACAAACACTGTCTGTCACTGGTGTACACTTAGAGGAGAGCAGGCTACGTAAAGTTGACCGTGTGAGAAGCACAGAGTAGGACGTCTCCCGCACAATCTCAGGTGAGAGACTGGAGGAAGCCACACGATCTGGCGTTGGAAGCCCGATAGCGGCGAGCGTCCCCCCCCCATTTCAACAAATAGGATTATAAGCGCCCTGTTGTAAATTTCATCGTTGAATGTAAGAGCCATTGTTGCGCTTCTCTGAGTATGTCTTCGGACAAAATGTCCTTGTATTTATCCCAAAGTGATTTGGGATCACTGGGTTCGCACATTTGTAAGATTGTGGTGAAGAGGTGGCGCAAAGCAGAGGGCATTTTTAAAAGAGCTCCCTCACCCACTGTGGAATCCCACTGGCTGTCATCTTCCAAAAGGCCAAGAAGGAGGCAGGCCTCATGAAAAGTGTCACATAAAACTCCATTAACCGTCCGTAAGTTATTGTAGCACGTTGGACCACTAACTTCGTGCAAAAGGAGTCGCAAGTAAAAACATTCCTGTCGCGATGGGGGAAACTTGAATACCTTTCCGAGTCTGGCGTCTTTTTTGACGCCTGGATAGCCCTCGACGTTGGCCCCGCACTTCCGCCGAGACCAGGTTTTCTTTTTTGTCCACACGTAGTATGAAGGCACGTGTGTGTACAGTAGAGTCCTAGCAAAATTGTTCTGTCGACAAAATTTGAAGAACGCTGTAAGCGTTGTGTCTTTGGCACGCGCAGCCACATCCATTGATGTATCCACAGAAAAATAACGAAGTTCGTCGTTTTCTAGGTGCACAGCAAGATTGGACGATTGCTGGGAAGCGTTCGTGGATGGGGAAGCTGAATATGTGCCAAGGACCCTCTGTGCTGCTAATGACGCGACCTGAAAGGAAGTCCTGGATTTCGTCTACGGAACCTTCCTGCCTAATACCAAACATTGCAGCATTAGTCCCTTTGTTGATGTACTTGCATACATACTTGATGGAGCGAACTGAATGGCAATATTCGACATTGATGTGCGCATTGGACGCTTTTGTTAGCAGGGGACAGTATGGCACTACCCACCTGTTATCTACTTGGTGGCCCTTTACCACGTCTGTAAATCCTCCCTCAGCGGGACTCCTTCGCCGGTACAGTGGATAATCATTGCTCCCTGTAATGGTTTCGCTCACAAAATCTCGTGGGTACTGCCGGGTGCATTTGCCGTCGCTGTTGTGACAGCTGGTGTAATTGTAATGCGACCCGCAGGGACCATGAATCATGTTGGTTGTCACTATTTCGTACAATTCAGGGTCAGCCGAAGGATCAGGAATTTCAGCAGAAATAAGATGATCGATTTCTGTGGCCTCAATCTTGTCGCGTTTCTGCCACTCAATAGTGTGCATGCGACAGCAAACAGCCCCAAATACCTGTCCCTTTGTAATCACATCCATTAGCTTTCCCAACTTCAGATGGTAAACGCGCTCATTGAGGTCTGGACGGTGGTAGGCCGATTGCCCTGGCATAAGTTCTTTAGCAATTGCGTACCATTTTGGGTTACACGTGAAAGATATGAATAGGTCTGGTCGGCCGTACTTCTGAACGTATGTCATCGCGTCTTGCGTCCTCGCGTGAATGTATAGTGGACTGCCTGTGAACGTTGCAGGTGGTATGCACATCTTGCCTATGTTGCGTGGATCAGCGTCATTTCGTAAAGCATCACGGAGGTGAATGTAAGAGTCGCAGCGCAACTTGGTCTGATTCAAGAGTCTTTCGGATTCCATCTTAGCAGGCATGTCTACTATGAATCGATGGAAAATTTGCCGGCTTCGATGAAGATGATTGAATGCACCCTCATGTACCATTAATTGGTAGGCGTAGAAAGCCCTGCAAGACACTGTTGAAGGTATTTAAAGGGGGCGTGACTTGTCATTGATTAGTGTAGCCTGGACAATGGCCATGACTTAGACCAATGAATGAGCTCACGCAAAATGGAAGATGCTAGCGCGCATTCACGCACGCGCGCATGATTTGGCAAGCGCAAGGCTTGGCCGTAAACGGGGTCAAGCTGCCTGCTGCATATGCAGCTTGGCAGCTTGACCCGTGATGCCGGCGATGAAAATGCAAGGAGCTGCAATGAAGCGTTTGCTCGTTTGGTTTGTGCGACAACGAAAAGCCGCTAACCGTTTGCCGGCATTAGTTTTGAAATCGATTGGGAGGAAGCCCTGCTGTTTTAGCGCAAAAAATCCTCGTCAGGTCTGGGATGCGGCCTGGGCTAGAGGAAAAGGTTTAAAGAATTGGAAAATGGACGGCCGAGGGCGGTATCATTTTCACACAACACGTATGCGGTTTTTTTCAGTAAAGATGCGAATAAAGTCAGTGGTTATTTTGGTAAGATGCGACGATTAAAGCAAAAGTGTTGACAAAGTCGAATATATCATTTGTGGCTCAAAGTCAGACCTTGTGCAGGGATAAAAAGCACTCCACTCCAGTGCACGCACTGACCTGTTTCTTCCCGCGCATAGCGTGACCTTAAATCAATCTGCATTTAGGAAATACCCAAACGTAAAAACATTTTTAAGTGTTGAAAGATTGTCGATTTGCACTCTGTTTGGGGGGCGTCAGAGTTGAAACTTCACATGCTGACTCCCAATAGCCTCCTCATAAATCCGGTCGGTTTTTGCTAAAAACCGATATGCGGTTCAGGCGCAATCTGGGCGTATCGGTTTTTGGGTTTTATCGATTTTCCGCGCTGTTTAGGGGTCCGTGGTCATGAAACTTCTGGACAACACTTCTAGTGGTAGACTCTAAGAGGGTGTCAAATTTGGTTGAAATGCGATCATTCCTTCTGTAAGCAGTCGATTATTGTTTTTTTCGAGTATCGATTTTTTCGGAATCTGAGTTCGAACTCAAAAATTGGGCTCCGTCATGTCCTTACGGCAGCCATTTGCAAACTTGTGGTGAAAACCGCATCGAAATCGGGTGAGAAATGCGGCCTGGGCGAGGTAACAACGCCCAAGACAGACACACAGACAACATGAGAAATATAGATAGTATATATATATATATATATATATATATATATATATATATATATATATATATATATATATACATATATATATATATATATATATATATATATATATATATATATATATATATATATATATATATATATATATATATATAAACAAAGATATTAACAGGTAGAAAGAAAATAGAATTCTAATGAAGCTGTGCTTAATATTTATACCAAATGAAGCCTAGCAGAAAAAAAAAACAAAAAAAAGGGGCTCTTGTATAATTTAGATTAAAATAAAATGAAAATATCACAGTAATGTCATATTTAAAATAATACTAGTTATGCAAATGGTCAGAAAAAACAATTAATTTTAATTAATATATATAAGGACTTGAAAAAAAGATGATGTTTTTATATACTGTATATACTTGTCTAACGTACCATCTTGTGTATCATGCCACTCCTAAATTTTCACTTATAAAAATGATTTTTTCATGTATCTCGTGTATCATGTGAGTTCCTTTTTTGAGAGGCCAAATTAGAATAGACTAACCTCTTTTCCTCTATCTCTTTATCCAATCTTCTAGTTAAATAAGTTAAAAAAGTAAAAGAGAATGATAAAAGTATCATTAGTAGCATGATATATGGTATATATATTTTTCCTTTTTGGCATTATCAAGTAGACTTTTTTAAGCTTTCGAAAAATGTTTTAGGAAAAATATGTACAAAATACCTTGATTAGGTAATAATAAACTTAACTGATAAGAAACATAACTTCATTAGCCTTTCAACTCCTTCTTTTTAGCTACTTTTTCTTTGGTCTGAAAAACAAAAAAAAAAAGGGTTATAATTCTTTTTTTTTATTTATGTACACAAAATTGAAAAAGAAATGCTAGTAAATGTAATGGAATTTCTGGTAAGTCGGCAAGTTTATTTTCTAAGGATAAACATGCAATTTCATATTAACTGACAGACTTACAATGTTTATTAAGCTAAACAATGAGAGAATACAAGATTTAAAAAAAATATCTAATGCTGCTAGAAAAAAAAAAATAAAGTAGAAATAAAATTATACTCATTCAACAATCTTAGAATATCCTATTAATATTTTGAATGCTGCACAGATTGTCAAAACAGTTTCAGCTTCAAATAAGAAAAAATTTGAACATACATATTTTATTTTAAATTTTCAAATACAACTCAGACATTGCACTCATGCACATCATTAAATTTATGATTTTAAAAATTTACATGAAATTATTAGCTTATTATTATTATTATTATTTTATGAATATTGACTAATAAAGCAATAAAGATCAATACTAATAAGGCTAGAATGAGAATTTCATGATTTTAATTCATAAATGGATAAACAAAAAAAATGTCAAAGAAAAATACCTTTCAACTTTCAATCATGAATCATTTGTTAATTAACTTTCGAAAGCAACAGTCTGAGCTATGAAGAATTTCTCTATTTTATTTCATCATACATGTTAAAAAAATACTTTGCATCTAAATTTACCAACAAAGCCTTCTTAAAACTGTTTACAAAATAAAGTTATTGCATTCTATATCAGTGCTCAGATCTCTAGATCTAAATTGAGTAGCAGTCATTCTATCAATAAAAGTATATTTCATTTATGAATCTTATATCAAAACTTTCTTTTGTTATAGACAAGCGTATGGTTGCAAGAAAAAAATATGACAACAGCAGAAATAAATTTACATGATTTATTTCAATAGGAATGTGTGGGTTTGGGACAGCTACCTTGTGGTATAGTTCATAAGCCGGCTGCCGATCTGAGTTGATCTCTCATAGTAGTTTTCACTGGTTGGCGTGGTGCTCTTCCTGCTGACTGCCCAGACTGACCATGACAGATCTCTTCCCTGGCCTCCTGTTGACTGCTAGTACTTCCCCGTGTGACCCCTTTTATGGCATTTTTTGAGCCTGTTAAACACAGGCTCAAAAAATGACGCGAGTATAATTAGGAGGGAAGCATTTTATTGGTCGAAAAATAGAAACACTTTAAAATATTATTTTATTTTTCGACTGGAACTCGTGCGTCGGGCCTATGCGCAAACGATGATAATGGTCATTTTGTGACGGGGCCTTGTCCCATTCACATCCGGCTCTCACTTTTGAGTATGTTAGTTTATTTGCCTGCAAATCAGCTGAGATATGTCTTATTTTATTTTATAACACTTTCAATGTGTATTATCCAAGTTTTCATCATTATAAACATTTGCCATTATTTACATTATATCCAATATTGAAATCTCAACCAACTGTAAAATTAATTAGTTTTTAGTATTTTTATACAATATACTAATTTGAAAAAGATAGTAAACATTTTGTTAAATCTCCATAATTTTGTATTTTCAAAGTGACTGACGTTTATAAACAATGTTTGGAAATAAACAAACAACGTTTTAATGTCATGTTTGTTTATTTTTGTGAAAGAAACTATATTTCTGTAAATAATACTGTTTCTTTCTATTTTTCTTATTTCGAAATTACATTTGAAATTTTTCCAGTGAAGAAAGGTCTGATGATAGTTTTGAGCCAGGGAGACAGTCTAAGGGAAAAAACACAAAAAAAAACGTACATACTACTATCAGGAGTAAAACTGAAGTCATATCTTATACACAAATTATGTTATTCTCCATCAAATTGTATGATCAGAGAAGTTTACAAGGAATAACTAGATTTCAGTCAAACTATAAAAAGTCCATTAGATCAAATAGAATATTGTTACTTTGTAACTGTTGTGTATACACCTAATTTAGATATAAATATGGGTTGGTAAATAGAATATTTAGTCAACCCATTATGCAGGAACAGTCTTCCCAAGAATATACCAAAACTAACTGTAAATATTGTGTACCTTTTCCTTGTTTCAATACATTTTGTTAACCAAATTATTATTCCATGCTTATTTTTGTTCTTCTTCTTGAATGAGTCTTCGTAATTGATCAATCTCTCCACTAATGTCATCTGTTTCCATCCTTGATTCCTGAAACATTTTGGATAAGATTCTTTCAGTTATAATTCTTTCATTATAAAATGTCTGGGGAAATATTTCACAGAATCAAGTAAATATACATATTTGAACTTTTCCATATTAAACATCAATTTGATTCCTGTAATGTAGAATGGTTGAATGCCTAATTAGGAGGAAAAAAGTACTTTAAAGTGCAAATTTAAGCAATTGTATTCAGTCTTTCAACATCTTGAATTGGACATTCCTGAAATATTTCATAAACAAAAGCCCTCAATTTGCCTATTATTTTTAAAAGATTATAAAATTTATATACTAGAAAGAACATTTAGCTGAAAAAGCTTCTAGTTTCATGGAGACTGGAATATTTCAGTCTCTTAGTGAAGCATTCAAGTGCTACTCTTATATAATCCTCACCACTATTGTTGGAGGTGATGAAGTTAATATTTAATAAATGCTTGTTTTTTATGAAAATGTTTTCTTTCATTCATTCAACAAAGGTTTATTTTTATATTTGGTGATTACAGATATTTCAAAAATTTTATATTCTTTCAGAAAATGAAACCTGTTGCAACAGTATTTTCACTATTGCCCGAAATAATAATGAAAAGGAAAGAAAAAAATGAAAATCAGATTCAATTACAAAGAAAAAATATTTATTTCTAACCAGCTAAATAAGGGTTCTTGCAAAAATTTGTCCCTTTTTGTTGAGAATAAGATAACCTATTCTCTGAGTAACACAATGTAAAAAAGCATAGCAAAAAACAAACTTAAAAATTACAATGCACCAAAAACCCCAAAAAAGAATAGCACCCACCTGCTGATAACAATAAAAAAAAGGGGGGAAAAGCCTTAGCTCTTCAGTACACTCAAGATTCAAATTTTTTATCTTTTTTTCTTTTCTCTCTTGTGTAGATATAGTGGAACACACCTATTCTATAGTTAATAGACTCTCCCACCTATAATAAGTAGGAGTAGTAAGAGTAACGAGTTCCTCAAGTGAGTTGGTCAGTCAGTCGATGCCGAACGACCGTTAGTTGGATACTAAAAGTATCAGCGACCACAACTAGATTACTGCGTCATACCTATTATATGAAGTTCCTAACATTTTGTATGTTGAACCTATTTTAGGACCGACTTAGTACAAATACAAGCCTCCACTGTGAAATCACTCCAGAACAGTAGACAAGGTTCTCTTCTTGGCGACCAAACTCCCTTCTTTCTTCACTTATTTTCCTCCCATCCGCCTGGATAATACGCCTCTCTTTTATGGCCGCTAGAAAATTTACTTGGTAAAACACTTTTTGAAAACGCACGTGTTTGCTCCTTCTTCTTCTTCTCAAACGGCTTTTCTCTGGGGCTTCTTTGAGAGATCTTTCTCTGAAGGGGAAACTTGCCCTCAGCAACTTTGTTACCCATGCATCCTTCACTTATGGGCAAATGCTGCCTGCTTTTACAGCCAGGAGAGAGAAACAACCTCCTGATTCAAAGTTTCCAACTGCTGCTAAGTTCTCCCCTTCCTTTCAAAGTGGGGACGGTTCACCTTTGAACCGTCCAATCACAGTCAAAAAAAAAAAAAAAAATCAGCAAGTTCTTAGGGCCAGTAACACAGTAAGTGTCTTTGTTCTCTCTTGACCTAAAAATTTTCAAAGATACTTAACTGAGCTTTTAGCAATATTGAAGCAAACATTCTGTTTCAAAATTTAAAACAAAAACTGTGAAAAAAGGATATCAATATCTAGGAAATTTTCTGTTTTTTGGTTGGACTTTATATCAATTGTAAATCCTAGGATTTTGAAGGTTTTGATTATTTTTCTTATTGTGTCTGTAGTTCTGCCGTTGCAATTTCTTAGAATTAATAAACCATCATCCCTGTATAGACCTATATCTTTTTTTTTATATTTGCTAATTTATTGATAATATTATGCCACCGAACTTGCATACTTTTCCACTATCATAGCTACACATTGTTACATCAAATTTATTATTATTGTTTTTAGGCACTTTTTGGTCCATATTTTTTTTATTGTAGCGTAATATAGATTTTCAGCAGTGTTTTATTATATTCATATCTTCATTGGGGATAGTCATATACTGTTTTGCTAAGTTTATTAACATATTCTCATTGATAGATGGGTAGAAGACCAAATATTTTTATAGGTGCGACAGAAAAAAAAATAAAAGAATATTACAACCACAAAATGTCCTTTGAGAGAAAAAATACACTAACAATACAGCCCCCTCAAAATAGATATTGACCCAAAAAGAAAACAATATCCCCACCAAAATCAAATGGGAAATTATAAAAAAGGCCATCCCCATACATATTAAAAACTGTAAACTATGCTTAGAGCAAAAATTAACAATAATTAGATTTAGATACCAAAATAAACATAATACACAAGAAAATTGATATAATGGGTAAGTGTAGGTATATAAATAAATACTTACTTTGCCATCAAAGCATTAATTAAAAAATAAAATAAATATAATATAAACTTAAAAAATAAGGAAAATTAAATAAAGAAAATACAAAATATAAATAACATAAAATAAAATAATAAACAAAATAGAATAAAACTAAAGAAAATTTTTATTAAAAAGTGTAAATATCCATCATCTCTCTATCAGGTTTACACATTTTTATTGAGAAAATGTACATTCCGACAAATTTCTCTCTCTCTCTTTTAGTATTTTTATTGAAAAATTAAAAACTCTCTCATATTTATATAAGATTTACACTTTTTTCCATCAGATATTGCAGATACAGTCAACTTTCTCTTTGTCTTTTAATATTTTTATTGAAAAAAGTCAAAATCTCTCATATTCCTGTGAGATTTACGCTTTTATATTGAGAAATTGTTGATTCAGCATAATTTCTATCTGTCTTTTAAAGTTTTTATTGAGAAATCATAGATGCAAACAAATTTCTCTGTCTTTTTTATTGAAAAATGTTAAATTCTCCAATATTTATATAAGATTTACCCTTTTTTATTGATAAATTTTATATTCAGACAAATTTCTTTTAGTCTTTTAATATTTTTCTGTCAAATTTATATAAAATTTACACATTTTATTGAGAAATTGTAGATTCAGAAAAATTTCTCTCTGTATTTTATGTTTTACGTGAAACGTTAAAATCTGTCATATTTATATCAGATTTACATATTTTTAATTGAGAAATTGTAGATTCAGACAAATTTCTAACTGTCTTTTAATGTTTTTATTGAAATATGTTAAAATCTATCATATTTATATAAGATTTGTCTTTTTTTGACAAATTGTTGATTCAGACAAAATATCTTTTTTAATTTTATTATTTACTTCTATTATAAGTTGACGGAGTTTTATTGAGTAATTGTTGATTCAGACAAATTTATTTCTGTCTTTTAATTTTTATTGAATAAACTAAATTTATCTCAGATTTAACATGTTTTTATAAAAATTGTAGATTCAGACAAATTTCTCTATTTTTGAATGTTTTTATTGGAAAATATGATTTAATCTTTTTAATTGCAAATTTGCAGATTCAGACATAATTCTTTCAGACTTTTCATATTTTTATTGAAAAATGCAAAAAGATCTCTCTGTATTTATATAAAATTTACCATTTTTGTTAAGAAATGGTACATTCAGCAAATTTCTGTCTGACTTTTAATGTTTCCATTGAAAAATGTTAAAATTTCTCAAATTACATAAGATTTATCTTTTCATTGAAAAATGTTAAATCTAACATGTTTATATATATATATTTTTAATATTTACAATTTTTTTGTTGAGAATTCGGACATTTTTATTGAAAAATGACAAAATCTGTCATTTTTATATGAGATTTACACTTTTTTCATTGAGAAATTTCAATTTTTTCATTGAAAAATATTGAAATATGTACATTTATATATGATTTATTCTTTTATATTGAGAAATAATAATTCAGATTTCATTTTACGTTTTCAATGAAAATGTTAAATTTTGACATTTATATAAGATTAATGACTTTTTATTGAAAAATTCTAGATTCAAGTAAATTTCATTTGGTCTTTTAATTTTTTTATTGAAAAATGATAAAATCTGACATATTTATATAATATTTAGCATTTTTTTATTGAGAAATTGTAGATTCAGAAAAATATGTCTATATCTTTAAATGTTTTTATTGTAAAATTTTAAAATGTCATATTTCTATAAGATTTCCCTTATTTTATTGAGAAATTGTAGAATCAGAATATTTTCTATTATTTTTCATATTTCATTGAAAAATATTAAATATATGATTTAACATCCTTTATTGACAAATTATAGATTCAGGCAAATTTCTCTCATTCTTTTAATGTTTTTATTGTAAAACGTTAAAATCTGTAATATGTATATAAGATTTACAATTTTTTTATTGACATGGTAGATTCAGACAAATTTCTCTCTGCCTTTTAATGTTTTATTGAAAATGAAAGATCTGTCATATTTATATAAGATTTTCACTTTTTGGGGAGAAATTGTAGATTCAGACATCTCTCTCTCTCTTAAATGTTAAAATCTGTCATATTAAAATGTTAAAATACTTATATGAGATTTACATATTTTTTATTGAGAATTAGTAGATTCAGAAAAATTTCTCTCTCGCTTTTAATGTTTTTATTGAAAAAAGTAAAATATCTGTCATATTTCTTTAATATTTACTCTTTTTCTTTGCAAAATTGTAGATTCAGTCAAATTTCTCTGTCTTTTAATATTTTTATGGAAAAATTAAAAAATCTGTCATATTTTAAGATTTACATATAAGATTTACACATTTTATTGAGAAATTATATATACAGACAAATTTTGTCTCTCACTTTTAATGATTTCATTGAAAAATGTTAAAATCTGTCATATTTATATAAGACTTAACCTTTTTTATTGAGAAATTTTAGATTCAGGCAAACTTCTATCTGTCTTTTAATATTTTTATTGAAAAATGTAAAATATCTTTCATATTATGTACCATTTTTTTATTGATATTGTAGAGTCAGACAAATATCTGTATTTTAATGTTTTTATTGAAAAGTATTCAAATCTATCATATTTATATGTTTTACACTTTTTTTACAAATTATAGATTCAAACTAATTTTTCACATTCTTTTGATTTTTTATAGTTAAAATCTGTAATATTTATATAAGATTCGCCATTTTTTTAATTAGAAATTGTAGATTGAGATAAATTTCTCTGTCATTACAACATTAAAATCGATCATATTTATGTAAGATTTACTGTTTTTGTATGGTAAAATTGTAGATTTAGACAAATTTGTCAGTCTTTTAATATTTTTATAAAATTGTCTTATTTATATAACATTTACCCTTTTTTTGAAAAATTGTAGATTCAAACTTTGTTTTTTTTTTTTATTGAAAAACGTTGAACAAGAGTCACCTCAATCAATCAAGACTCACCCTTGTTTCTTGTTTAGGAACTTCCTCTCGTTCTCTCTGGCCTCTGCACTAGTACTGCCATGATTCTCCTGTGATGTGTACAGTCTGTGGCAATGCTTCTTCATTCTGACGGTACAAATGACAAAATCTGCTATAATTCCATTTGATTATAACAGATTTTGTTATTTCTCAATTCAAGATCTGAAATTAAGATTTACATTTTTTATTTTTTATATAAATATGACACATTTTAACCTTTTCAATAAAAATATTAAAAGACAGAGAGAAATTTGTCTGATTCTACAATATTTCAATAAAAAATAGGTAAATCTTATATAAATATAACATGTTTTAACATATTACAAAAAAAACATTAAAAAACACTAAGAAATTTGTCAGATTTACTAATTTTTATTTTGAGGATTTGTAGATTCACACAAATTTCTCTCTGTCTTTCAAAGTTTTCAGGGAAAAATGTTAAAATTTGGCATATTTATATAAGATTTACCATTTTTTACAAGAAATTGTAGATTCAGAGAAATTTCTCTGTCTTTTCATGTTATTTTAAAAGTTAAAATGTGTCATATTTATATAAGATTTGCCTTTCTTTGTTGAGCAATTGTAGATTCAGACAAATTTATTTCTGTCTTTTAATGTCTTTATTGAAAAATGTCAAAATTCATATTTATATAAAATTTACCCTTGCAAACAAATTTCTCCGTGTTTTTATATTTTCATTGATAAATTTTGAAATCTGGTATATTTATATGATGTTTACACCTTTTTATTGAGAAATTGTAGATTCAGACAAATTTCTCACTGTATTTTAATGTTGTTATTGAAAAATGTTAAAATATATCTTACAATTTTTTATGAGAAATTGTTGATTCCCACAAACTTCTCTTTGTCTTTGAAACTTTTTATTGATAAAGTAAAATCTGTCATACTATATAAGATTTATCCTGTTTTATAGAGAAATTGTAGGTTCAGACAAATTTCCGTCTTTCACAGTTTTAATGGAAAAATATTAAAATCTGACATATTTATATAAGATTTTGTTTTTGAGAAATTGTAGAGTCAGACAACAAGATAATTTTAATTGATTTCAACATTTTCAATTGAAAAATAGCAAAATCTGCTATAAATCTACTTTATTTGAATATTTTCAATTGAAAAATAGCAAAAATTGCCATAACGCCATTTGATTTCATAAAAATCATTTGAAAAATGAGTAAATCTCCTATAATACTACTAGATTTCAACATTTTCAGTTGAAAAATAACAGTTTGCTATAATTCTATGATGAAATCCAATAGAATTATAGCAGATTTCATTATTTCTCTATTGAAAATTGAAAATAGAAAAATAAAAAATCTGCTATAATTCTAATTTATTTCAAAATTTTCAATTGAAAAATAAAAAAATATGCTATAATTCCATTTGATTTCAACATTTTCATTTAAAAAGTAACAAAATCTGCTAACATTCCACACGATTCTCACATTCTGAATAGAAAAATTACAAAATCTGTTATAATTCTACATTATTTCAAAATTTTCGATTGATACGTAATAGCAGATCTTTATCTGCTATAATTATACTTGATTTCAACAAATAAGCAAATCTCCAATAATTAAATTAGATTTCAACATTCTCAATTCAAAAAAATAATAAAATTTGTTATAATTCTACTTGATTTCAATTAAAAAATAAAAAATTTGCTGTAATTCCATTTGATTTCAACATTTTCAATTGAAAAATATAAAAATCTACCATAATTCTATTTTCATAATTTTCAATATAAAATTAACAAATTCTATTTGATTTCAACATTTTCAGTTGAAAAATAACAATATCTGCTATCTTTCCATTTGATTTCAACATTTTCTATTGAAAATTACCTAAATACCTTTATTTCAACATTTACCATTGAAAAATGACAAAATATGCGATACATCATTTGATTGCAACATTTTCATTTGCAAAATAAAAAAATCTGCTATAATTCTACATGATTTCAACATTTTCAATTGAAAAATGACAAAATCTGTTATAATTCCATTTGATTATAACAGATTTTGTTATTTCTCAATTGAAAATCTGAAATTAAATGTAAACAGCACATTTTGTTATTTCTCACTTGAAATTTTGTAATACAGTAGAAATGTTGCAGGTCTTGTTATTTTTCAATTAAAATGTTGAAATCAAATGGAATTGTAGAAGCTTTTATTATTTCTCTATTGAAAATGTTGAAATCAAGTAGGGTTGTAGCAGATTTCATAATTTGTCTATTGAAAATATTGAAATCAAGTAGAATGATAGCAGATTTCATTATTATTCAACTGAAAATGTTGAAATCAAATTATAGCATAATCTAAAATGAAAAATAAAAAAAATCTGCTATAATTCTACTTTATTTCAACATTTTTAATTGAAATATAATAAAATATTCTGTAATCCCATTTGATTTCAACATTTTCAATAAAAAGTACCATATCTGCTAAAATTCTACATGATTTTCATATTTTGAATTGAAAAATGACAAAATCTGCTATAATTTTAGTTTATTTCAAAATTTTTGTTTGGTATGCAAAATGATCTATAATTATACTTGATTTTAACATTTTCAGTTGAAAATAAGAAAATCTATAATTCAATTAGATTTTGACATTCTCAATTAAAAAAAAATATTAAATTCTGTTATAATTCTACTTGATTTCAAGATTTTCCATTGAAAAATAACAAAATCTGCTATATTTTCATTAGATTTCTACATTTTCAATTTAAAAATAATAAAAACTGCTAAAATTGTAATTGATTTCAAATTTTGTACTGAAAAATAACAAATTATGCTATACTTCTATTTGATTCTATTTGATTGCAACATTTTCCATTGAAAAATGTTATAATCTGGACGGGGGATCACTCGCCTTGTCCGTCGATGAAGAGCGCAGCCAACTGTGAGAACTGATGTAAATTGCAGGACTCAGTGAACATCGGGGGTGGCGGCGCTGCTGGCAGCGATGTCGGTCGCGTCACGTCGCTTCTCGGGCGAAACCGCGGTGACGCAAGCGAACCCGGAGACGTCGCCGAGAGCCCGCACCTACGTCAAATGGACCCCCGAGGACCTTCGGTGTATGGCTGCGATAGAGCGCGAGGTGTTGTCCCTACGCGTGCATAACATAACATCAATACGGACATTGAATCCTGCATGGCACGCAGCAGTGATCAGATCAGCTGCAGGCGACTTAGGAAGGACTACAAAGACCTTCTGAAATCGCTTGAGAACTCCGCCCCTGTCCCGGCCCTGATGGTGCCCAGTCCTACGTGGTTCTCGGCAATTCTGCGTGCGACCGACCCCCTTAGGGGTGGGGCGCCGGCTTGACCAGCGGGCCCCGCGGGGAGGACTGGCCGCATCTGGTCTGGACTTGAGAATTAAAGCCCTTCCCTCTGCGCCACCTGTAAAATCGGACTCTGACTTGGCCCCTCTCCTTCCTGGCCGTTCAATCCTTGCCATTCGTTCCAAAAGGCGCCGCCTTCCTAAAGTCTCCCCTGTGGTCGGGGGTATGGTTCCTGCGTCCCAGGAGGTCTCTGGTGAGGAGGAGGATACAACGGAGGCTCAGCTCCCCAATGACGTCTTGTTGAGTACATCAACGGCCATTGATTTCCGATTCGGCGTTACAGAACAAGGCCGAGCGGGCCCTGGACAATCTCGACGGATTTTCATCGCTGTATTATGAAGTGTTCCCCCAAAACAGGACCGTGAATAAGCATGCGATACCACCGGTAAAGGCGGGAATTCGTAGGCGTCCTGCTCAACGTTCGATTGTCTACAACTTCTTGCAAAGGCTCCATGCGCATAGTCCGAAATAGGTCGCCGAGAGGGTCCTTGACAGCGATCTCTCTTATGAGGGACTCGTTGCTGATCGATCCTTCTTCGATGAGGATTTTCTGCGTAAGTGGAAACCGGTTTTCGAACGTGAATGTTTCGCGAACCTGGCCGGAGATGATTCCGGCGCGCCGTTGATTGCCCTCATATTCGTGTCTGATGTCACCTCTGTACTTGCATCAATGAAAGAGTCGTCCCCCGGACCTGATGGCCTCCGCCTCCACATCTTATGGGATATTCCCGTAGAGGTTATCACCCTGCTTTGTAATCTGCAGTTGCTGAAAGGTCCGCCTCCTTCCAGAGGTAAACCCGTTAACATCTACACCTCTCGGGTGACCTTCATCAAGAAGATGGAGGTGCCCGATGATCCACTGGAATTTCGACCTATTGCCGTTGAAAATTACTTTGTGCGTGTGTTCCACCGAGTGTTGAAGCATCCCCGCCGAATCATCAAGACCAAGTCGAGTTTCAGCGTTTTGACGGGATTGCTCACAATGACCTTAAGCTTCATGCGGCCATCGCCGAAGCCCGTTCTAAGAACTAAAATTTAGTGGTCGCATCCGTAGACATTCGTAAGGCGTTCGACTCAATCATGCACAGGGTTCTCCTTGGCATATTTCGGTAGAAGAGGGTCCCCGACCTCCTTCTGAATTACTTTCATTAATACTTCAGCACCAGCAGATTGCAGATCGGGAGGGATCTGAACCACCCCTGAGGGGTTAAAGAGAGAGACCCCTTATCCTTCTAGGTATTTAACTTAGCCATGGACCATATTCTAGAGGGGCAGGAGGAGTATGCCTTTTCCATCTTATGCCGACGATTTGGTACTGTTCGCCAGCTCCCCTGAAGAGTTGCAAAGACGGATTGACGTCTTCTGGTCGGCTTTGGTAGACTCGGACTTGAACTCGAACTTAATTAATAGTGTTATGTATTCGTGGGAACTTCCCTTTTCCTTCACTGTCGGGGGTGGGGTGGGGGTCTTCGGTCGGCCGGTGCTTTGCTCGTCCCGGTTTTTTCAGGTTTCGTCGCGACCGTCGAACCTGAAATACCTGAAATACCGCCACTTCCGTCGTTTCCTCGCTCACCCGGTGAAAAAGGTGACAGGTGGGGCCCTAACCCTAACTCTAACCCTGTTTGCTTGCGCACTTTCAAGCGGACAGCCTGCCTCGCAAGCCACATGTGGAAAATGCATCCTGCTCAGTGGAATGAGATAAAGAGAAAGCGCGAGGCCTCACGTCGCTCGAACGCCCGCACCTACGCACGGTGGTGCCGTGGAGAATTAGAGCGTATGGCTGAAAATGAAAATTTTCTAATGAAAAATAAAATCTGCTATCATTCCATATGATTTCAATATTGTAAATTGAAAAATAACAAAATCTGCCATAATTCAATTTAATTTCAACATTTTAAATTGAAAAATTATCTGCTATAATTCCATTTGATTTCAAAGTTTCAATTGAAAAATAAATAAATCTGCTAAAATTCGATTTTCTTTGAAAATTTTTAGTCTAAAAATAAAAGTTTTCAATTGAAAAACAACATCAGCTATAATTCTGATAGATTTCAACATTTTCAATTAAATAACAAAATACCCTATAATTCTACATGATTTCAAGATTTTCAATTGAAAATCAAATTATCTGCTGATCTAGAAATTAATTGAAATGACAGAATATTTTGTTATTTTTCAATTGAAAATTTTGAAATAAAGTAAAATTAAAGCAGATTTTGATATTTTTGAATTGAAAATATTGAAATCAAATGGAATTATAGAACATTTTTCTTATTTTTCAATTGAAAATGTTCATATCAAATACAATTATAGCAGATTTAAATATTTTTCAATTGACAATGTTGAAATGAAGTAGAATTATGGCAGATTTTGTTATTTTTCAATCGAAATGAAATGGAATTATAGCATATTTTAAATTGAAAAATAACAAAATATGCTATACTTCTACTTGATTTTAAAATTTTCAATTGAAAAATTAGAAAATCTGCTATAATTCCATTTGATTCCAACATTATCAATTTACAAATGACGAAATCTGCTATAAGTCTACATGATTTCTAAATTTTTAATCGACAATGACAAAATATGATGTAATTGCATTTGATTTCAATATTTTCAATCAAAAAGTACTTAAATCTGCTGTAATTCTACTTGATTTTCATATTTTCAAAAACAAAAGAATCTGCTATTTCTTCATTTTCAATTGAAAGGAATAAGATCTCTTATAAGTCTACTTGATTTCAACATCTTCCATTAGATTTCAACATATTCAATTTAAAAATAACAAATCTGCTATTATTCAATTTTATATCAACATTTTTTTCAAAACTAATTAGATCGGTTATAATTCTACATGATTTACACATTGTCAATTGAAAAATAAAAGAATCTACTATAATCCCATTTGATTTCAACATTTTAAATTGAAAAATAAAATCTGCCGTAATACTTGATTTCAACATTTTCAATTTAAAGTAAAGAAAATCTGCTACAATTCAAATTTATTACAACATGTTCAATTGAAAATTGACAAAACCTGCTATAATTCTAATTGATTTCAATATTATCAATTGAAAATAAGAAAATCAGTTATAATTACATTTGCTCTCAATATCTGCAATTGAACAATAACACAATCAGCTATAATTCTATTTTATTTCAACATTTTCAATTGTAAAATAAAATTTGCTATAATTCTTCTTTCTTTCAAAATTTCCAATTGAAAAATAACTGGCTGATATAATTCCATTTCATTTGAAATTTTTTCAATTGAAAAATAACAAAATCTTCTATAATTCAATTTGATTTCAGCATTTTAAATTGAAAAATACAAATTCTGCTATAATTCTACTTTATTTCAAAATTTTGTGATTGATAATTAACAAAATCTGCTATGATTGTACTAGATTTCAACATTTTCAATTGAATAATGATAAAAATCGGCTATAATTCCATTTGATTTCAAAATTTTCAATTGCAAAAATAACAAAATCTGCTATTATCCTACTTGATTTCAATATTTTCAAATGACAAATTCTGCTATAATTCCATTTGATTTCAAAATTTCATATTGAAAAATAACAAAATCTGATAAATTTCTATTTGATTTCAACATTTTCAATTGAAAAATAACAAAATCTGATATAATTCGACTTTTAACATTTTCAATTGAAAAATTAGAAAATTTGCTATAATTTCCTTTCATTTCAGCAATTAGATTGAAACATAACAAAATCTGACATAATTCTACTTTATTTCAAGATTTTCAGTTGATAAATACAATCTGCTATAATTCCATTTGATTTCAACATTTTAAATTGAAAAATAACAAAATCTGCTATAATTCTATTTGATTTCAATATTTTCAATTTAAATATAATAAAATTTTCTATTATTGTTCCAAATGAAAAATACAAAATCTGCTATAATTCCATTTGATTTCAAGATTTTCCATTGAAAAATAATCTGAAAATCAAAATTCCGAAATTGAAATAATTAAATTTCAACATTCCATTTTATTTCAACATTTTCCATTGAAAAATTGCATAATCTGCTATATTTTATGAGATTCAACATTTTAGTTTGAAAATAACACAATGTATTTCCATATGATGTCAAGATTTTCCATTAAAAATCCTCATAATTACATTTGTTTCAACATTATAACATATAGATATTTCTGTCTATATTTCTGAATGAGGTTTATGTACAGCCTCATCTTTGTCCTAACGTTTCGGCCGTTGTACGCTCCGGCCTTCTTCAGGTGGTTGGAATTTCAAACTGAACCCTTTATTTCGATCACTGGGGTAGACTGTTCTAGTTCCACGTGCCATGTTTGACGGATGTCAGTTATCTCCTGCTAATTTTCCCTCTGAAAGTTATCCACTGCCTTAACCGGGTATTGAACTCACCTTCTTTGGGTCTGTCACTGGATCTAACCAACGCCTTTATCCACTGTGCCATGTGTCCTTGGGTATGAACTTCTGGGTATTATAAACCTAATGTTTTCAGCAACTATTTTTTACCAGTGCTCATATTGCAATTTTTGCTGTAATTTACGCACTATAATTTTGGCCGAATGGGAAAAGAGTGGTGAATCTAGTCTTCGCTAACTATCCTATTCTTAGTTAATCACGATCATGTCGCATTCATCCAATAAAATTGCTCCATTTCCAACGAGAACTCATTCATCACCATTCAATACTACATATACCACAATACCACATACTCACCAAGAGAACCTGCAAAAACACCCCATAATATAAATATTTTAAATTCCTAAATACAAAATATATAAAAATTGCATGAAGCATGAAATGAGGTGGGAGGGAATGAACCCCGAAAGCAAAAAAAAAAAAAACAGATTTTAGTAAAACCCATCAACCACTCAAAATAAAAAGAATGGCTTCTGTACTCTGTCGACAGACAGAATCAAGTAGCACACTCACTAAAAAATAAATGACGGAATTGGAAAAATAAAGTCTGATCCAGCTGAGATGAAAACGGGGACCAAAATAAACTGGGGAGGTTGGGAATCTTGACATGGATCATAACAAAAGAGTGCCTGGAACAGGCCAGGAGTAATACTTATTATATTAACTAGGCAAATCAAGAGTGTCTGGCTTATCCAGGGGAAGGGATCACAGGAAACTGACCCGTTTTGATCAAGTGGACTTAAAAAAGAAACTCAATGTTAGCCTCTTTCACACAAACCAAACTCTCTACTTTTACCCACATTTCGCTGAAATCTGTCGATATCAAACGCTTTCTATCAGTTCTGATCTTCACTTTCAGCTGATGTTGGAAGAATCTGACCAGAGCCTGATGAGAATAGCGTTCATATCGCAAGATTCCCTCCATCAGCGACCTCCAAATCACCAGCGTCAGAAACACCGCCCGTTTCTTCCCAGAAAATGGGGGTGACACATTATCTCATACGTATGCGAGATCAATGACCACGAGGACATCGGGAGCGATACCAGCCATCAACTCATCGACATAGTCCCAGAAAGGGCGCATCTGAGGACATGGTAGAAGGCGTGTGAAACCGTTTCTTCTAAGACAAGGTCACACCGATGACAGTCAGGCAAATTCGCTCAGCCCCATCTGAATCAAGGTAAGCAAAAACTCAGGTTTACTGAGGTAACTCGCCGTTGGCGCCCAAGGCAAGAAGGAGCGCAACCCGGCCAACGACAAGCCGAGCCGCTCACAGAGAGTATCCTTCGCGACCAACTCCACTAATTCACGCTACAAGACCTTTCGAGGCTGTGAAAGGTCACTGGACCGAGGGAAGGCCCTCAAGGCCGGTAGACACTCGCTACGATGGCGCATAGACCAGGAAATGGGAGAAGTGATAGTAAGGCTAGAGAAGGCGTCCCTAACACCAAAATCGAATCCTCAGTCAAAACGCAGCGTAGGAAAGCCAACTTTGAAGCGTGTCGATGACTCACCAAGTGTGGCATTCCCAGCCCCCATGACACGGACGCTGGACACAGCACTCTTTGCGGACCTTCGGCTTGCGCCCCCCCAAGAGGGTGAACAACAAGCGCTCGATCGACTTCCGATGATCCTTTCAAAGAGGAAGTACAGACAAGCGATAAAGAATAAGTGGAAAGATGTAAGTAGCACACACCTCAGCTCTACACTTCTTCGAAGCCAAGTTGCGACCAACGCTCCAACCTTTGTCTGTACTTCTGACCAATTTTTCTCCAGCTTGAGGTCGGGCCCAAACCACACTCTGGGAATGCGGACAAGACCGTCCGTCCAACTGAAGGGCCCCGGAAGAAAGACCCCCCTTCCAAGAACCTAACGGCAAGCCGGAAGACTTGTTGCGATTCAAGCGCCTTCTGTACCAATTCAATGTCGCTGCGACACGACACGAAAATGGATACATCATCAGCGTACGCGGAAACAATGGCTCGAGCTCCACCAGGAACAGCAATTCCACGTAGGGTCGAACTGCTCGCCCCGTCCCTCAGCCGGCGAAGGAGAGGCTCCAACGCCAAAGCATAAAGTAGGGGCGACAGTGGACAACCCTGACGAACCGACCGAGTTCACCTGTACCACAGCACTGGGGGAGCGATACAGGAGGCTAATCCACTTACAGAAATCGGGTTCGAATCCGGCGGCCTGCAGGACAGCAGCCATTCAGGTAGATCGACCCAATCAAATGCTTTGGACTGATCCAAAATAATCAGTGCGGCCTCATCGTCGTTTTTGACTCCCTCTAATATATTATTGTAGTGTATATATATGTATATACAGTCACACACACACAAACACACACACACATGTATAGCTGCCACAAATAGATAAAAATAATTTTTGTTACCACTCATGATGATAATAAAAAGTAAAACTGAAAAATGGGCTAGCTAACCGGTTTCGAACCTCGCTCAACATAGCTTATACTGGAAAAAGAAAACAAATCCCTAAAACATGTGAACTTTGAAATCTAGAATGCTGCATAAGCAGTTAAAATGAACAATTGAAATGCTTTAAATTTACAGAAATATATACATACCTACAGACATCTTAACACCCTGAAGATGGTCTCAGATGAGACTGAAAGTATTTGGGAAAACTATTTGAAAGAAAATTTTAATATTTTTCTTAATACCAAGAAATTAATCCTCGAACTTGAATGGATTACAACGAAAACTAATCAACATGATATGTCTAAATTATTTAACTAAACCTGTTTGAATATATATATATATATATATATATATATATATATAGATACGCACACATATATATAGACACACACATATATATATGCAAACACATACACACACACACACATATATATATATATATATATATATATATATATATATATATATATATATAATATACAAGCTTTGTTTATTTATTTTATGGAAATTCCTTCCATGTCGTCTGATAAGCTGAATTATTTAATGAAACATGCGTCAATGAAAAATTCTGCCTAAATACACACAATATATGTTATATATATATATGCGGATATATATAAATGAAAAATTAATCTGTAGAAAAAGACAATATTTATAATAGGAAAACTGTATTATTAGTTTTGTCGCATTTTGTATCATGTTTTGTGTCGCGTTTTTAGTGACGCATTTTGTCCAATGTGGAAAAAAAATTTTTTTTGAAAAAGTCCACTTTGGACAAAATGCGTCAGCTAATAATACACTAATCCTATTGTCTTTTACCTTTATATATATATATGTGTGTGTGTGTGTGTCCAACTAGTGTATTCGGCCATTATGTGTGTATGCGTTTATGTGTGTGGGGTTATGATCTGTTTAGTGTTGGTTTAAATTTATCTATGAAGTTTTTTCTTGCATCTATAGACAAGAATAATTTTCTGCTTGATATATTAGCATAGTTTTAAATTTATCTTGATTGCATTTTTAGATGTGTTGTGATACAAGTTGTTTTCTGATGTCTGGTAATTTGATGTTGCTTTTGTGAAACGAAACTCTGTTGTTTAGTGCTTGGCTGATACCTGCATAGGACTTATTGCCTTTTGTGCCCTTGAGTGCATAAATCGCATTTTTGGAGTTGCAGTTTAAATTTTTATTTATTGTGAATGTTGTGGTGTGGTTTTCAAAAGTGTAGGAGTTTCTTTCTATAATAATATCACAAACCCCACATCTTTTTTGTTGTATTTTGTGACCTCTGTATTGTGTCTTGGCTAAATTTCGATGTGTTTTATGTTTTTTGATTGGCGTTTTCTTTTAACTGTTTTGGTTGTTTTTAGTATTTCATTTTATCATTCTTGTTAAGTAGGTCTAGATTTCTTGTAATTTCTGTAAATAGTTCTGGATTGTTCTTGTTCTTGTTCTAGAGTTTGTTCGACGTTATTTTTCTTTGGATTTTATGGTCTAAAGTTATTTTTTCTGCTAGTTCAAAACCTTTGTTGTGGGGTAGCACTCGTTTTTTTTTAGTTTTATGTAGGCGTGTTTTTCGAAAGTGTTTGTCAGCTACTATAGTGCAAACACTACGTGCTAGGGAGTAGGGGATGGATTTTAGACAGCTTTTTGGGTGATGGCTCTTGAAATGAAGATATTGTTGGGTGTTTGTAGGTTTGTGGTAGATATCTGTGATTATGTGGTTTTTCTAATGAAAAAATTATATTCGTGGGTGAATTTGATCTTCGGGTGTAAGTTTTCGAACAGAGTGTGGAATTGGCTAATATCGCCCCATGAGGATTTCTGGAAAATGGAGTAATCATCTAAGTATCGCTTCCAAGATTTAGTGAAGTGAGTTTTTATATTTTACGCTTTATCTTTTCATACAGGTTTTCCTCTAGGCAAGCTGATGTTACGGTGGCATATATTCGTGCCATTTTCGTTCTCATTGCGCTACCTAGTGTTTGGATATAATTTTTGCTGTCAAATTCAAAAGTGTTATTGTTAAGAATTAGGTCTATTTTATCGATAATAGCTTCCTTAATGAATAGTGTTTCTGGATATTTTTCAATGCAGAATGAGATTGCCTGTTTACCTGCTTCATTGGGTTTAATGCTATATTGGCTACTGATGTCAAACGTTGCCATAAGTGTTCCCGGATCTACTGTTTGTGGTTTGAAGTTAAGGAAGTGAATATTGTCTCTGATGTAACTTTTAATCTGTTTAGTAAATGGTTGTAGTATTGTGTCTATTAAGTTACTGAGTCTTGATAGTTGGACAGGCTGGTCCTGATACTATGGGTCTGAATGTAAGGACACTGAGGTTTTTTATGTTAATACATTCAGATTTTTGTGTCTGAATAGCTGCTTTTATTTCACTTGATTTGTGAATTTTTGGTAGTCCGTAGAAATTGCTTGTTTTTGGTATGAAGTTTTCTTGGAAATCCTTTTCTTATTTTATTAATATCTTATTATGTGTTGTGCAGAGTTTTGTAATTTTTTATATAATATTTTTGTCTATGTTAGTGTGTATTAATTTATAGTAGTGCCTCTAGAATTTTTGTTTTATAGTATATTTTGTCCATGATCATTATAGCACTGCTTTTGTCTGCTTCCTTTATAATTGTTACTTCTCCGGATGCTCTCTAAGGCTTGTCTTTTTCTGTATATAAGACTGTTGAATGGTTTTGGTTTTTCTTGTTTCGAGGTTCCAGAGTTTTTCAAAAAATAGATCATTTGTATTATTATTTTTGTTTGGGAAGAAATTGGATTTATTTTTTTTTTTTTACTAATGATTCATCTGTAATGTTTTCGTTATTATTAAATGTTTCTTTTAGTCTGAGTTTGCGTTCAAATTCTTCATGGTCATTTTTTAGGTTTGGTATATTGCCTTTCGGAGCAAGGCAGAATTTTAGGCCTAATTTTAATAGGTTGATTTCGTCCTTTGTAAGTGCATATGTAGATACAAAGGACGAAATCAACCCATATCAGCCTAAAATTCTGCCCTGTGCATATGTAGATAGAATAATATTTTGGGTTTTGTGTCATCTAAATTGGCCTTATTGTTCGGACTGGGATTTCTAAAAAATAATGATTGTTTCTTTCCACATTTTCCAGGATTTCTAAGAGATAACCTCTCTCTACAGGTTTTGGGTTTTCTAACCAGTGAGATTTTTGCTTGGTAAAATTGGGGTTGCTTTTTCTAGATTGATCTATATGAGTGTGTTTGTTTTTGTTATAAGAGGTGTTCAAGATGTTCCAGTTCAATAAAGATTTACTACTACACACAAAAGACAATGGTTCAACATCAGAAAACATAAGGGAAATTAATTTCTTTTAATAATATGTGAAAATAACCACACTTTGCCTGATGAAGGTCGCGACACCGGAAACGCGTGTAGCAAAAATATGGAAAATAAAGTATATATTTTAAAAAAATCCACATTATAAACGAAAAACTTTGCGACTTCCCTCTTCTCTTTAAAATATACACTTTTCACTCTTTGAAACAACTATAACCTCTCCCTTATAAATAACTACAACGAAAGAATGCCGCGAACAAAAAAGAAAACCATGGAAAAACTCATTGAGTTATACAAAATTACCAGCAGAAAACAGGAATTTCTGGAGGAATGAATACAGAAATTAAATAAAAAGATGGACACTATACCTTTACAGCTCACATCCCAACAAACCAGGGAACACAACTACAACACAGAAACACTGATGGAATTCATTGTGGATACCTAGAAAATATAAAAAATCGAACATCCAAGTGGAAGCGTACAAAACGAAGAAACAAAATCTCCGTATGTGGGACAACCTACTTAATCAAAGAAAACTAGCATTTTTCAAGGTCATCTAAAAAAAAAAAAAGACACCACAACAATATACAAAACATTCATAGAAATGGAGGAAAGATTTATTCCAAGGAAAGTTTGTAAAACCTAAAACTTGTAACTATGTGAAAACTTTTGAAACTTGTCAAAATCAATATTTTTCGATTTATACCATATCAATTTTCAATAATTTTATTGGTTTTCTAATGTTTTCAAAGAGCAAATTCAATATTAAACCAAGCATGTTTAACGTTCAAAAAGTAGCCAAAATAGTTTGACGTGAATTTCAATATTTTCCAAAAGTTTGTAAAACTTTAAATTTGCAATATTTTAAGAAAACTGTTGAAACTTGTCACAGTCAATATTTTTCGATCGATACCATTAATTATTTTTTGTTTGGGTTGTATTTTTTTTATATCCACTCTTTTAGGGGAAATACCACAAACTAGTTTCACGGTCAGTTTTATTACAGTGATGATATTACCCCCAAATTACCTAAGCTTAGTAAATAAATAATTACATAATTGTAGTGTTGTACTCAGAACCCCTTGCATAACGATACAATAACCAGTTGCGCAAATTTCTAAGTAGGATTTATTCACTCTTATGTATGTAAAGTTTAACATTAGCTTGTTCTTTTTTATGATTTTATCATAAAATCATGGCCAAAATTTCTACTGAAACATTGTGAATTTAAAGGGGAAGATGACTCTATGAGAAAAATCCAGGCCACTAGGAATGGTCAGACTTGCAATGAAACCATCTAAAAGATGTTTGCTACTACTGGATGAGTTTTAGATGCAAAGAAAACTGGAAGGTCATAAAAGTTAGGCAAGAGAGATGAAAGAAAGATTGTGAGAATCTCGTATGCAATCCAAAATTAATAGCAATCCAAATCAGTAGTGAATTCAGTTAGTTGATAATGTACACAGAGTATTAAAAAAAACTTGAACGTATAGCAAAAGAATTATTAGTCAAAAACATCGAAATACAATACTGAAGTGATCAAAAGAACATGTGACGTGGGATACTGGAAAGTGAAAAAAATAAATTTTAGTGAAGAATGTAAAATAGAGATACAATTGCAAGAGAATATTTAAGAAGAACAATGGCAGAAAGAAACAATGGAAGATATACCACAAAGTAAAAAATTACTGTGCATACGTAATGCTGTGGTGTTGCAAAAAATGGTTGATGGAAGCCTAAACTGAGAAAACTACATCAGTTTATGCTCTAATCTTCTGCTAGACTAAGAAAATGAAGAAATTTCTTCGCATGACAGAGCATGATATTACGTTCAACAAAAAATGTTTGTTGTGGATGAAGATGTTCATTTTTGGAAGACTAGGAAGACACGAATTACTGATCCAAATGTAATGAATTAGCTGAAATTGGCATAAATTTCGTCAAGTTCAACTATATTTTCCATGTTTTCATAAGTTAGTAAAAAAAAGCCAAAATTTTACTATCATTTTTTGCAAGCTGCCGAAACTTCTTAAAACCAATTGTAGTTGATCGAAAAGTCGATTTTCAGTAATTGCTGGTTTTTTTTTTAATGTTTTCTCAAAGAACGAATTACTTTTTAAAATAAGATTCAAAAAATGAAAAAGTAGTGGTGGTTGGCGTAAAATGGCGTCTTTGTCAAGTACCAGGCATTCATGAATTTTTGCTCTGTAGTGAACAAAACAAGATCTAGATTTAAAAATTCAAATACCAAGCACGGACTTATTGATTTTGTTAGAAATTAAAAAGACTCGAATTTACAAACTTTGCTTAATACACACGCAAAAGCCAATTCAAAACTCAACTCGTGAAATTTCACACTTTGATGCGAAATGTTTTTCGGCCAATAGAAAACTAGGAAACATCTAAAAACAAAATTCAAATAATCTTCAATTCTTAGAAACAAATTTATTTTACGAGTCGACGCGAAGTTAGTTCGTCGTTCAATAGAAAGGCCCAAATTATATCCGGGAGTGAACTCCCACATGACTTTTTCAAGCCCCTTTGTGGCGCTTGAAAAAGTCATTTATGAATTCAAAGACGGGCAAGTTCGCCTGTTACCAGAGAGAAGGAATCGAGCATACGTCAAGCAATCGTTATTATCTCTACCTTTCTCCCTCACCTCTTTTATACTTGATAAACGAACGGAATATTTTAAGACTGAGCGATTACTTCAAAGACATTCTTAACCTACGATAACGCTCATACATACATACATCCACACATACGTTCCTGCCTACGTACACATAAACTCATTTTTGCAAGGACTACTACGAACATTTTTGACGACCTTGTATCAACCAAAATACATTAATTTTATTTGTATAGACCTTAAATTATTTATATGAATATAAATTTGTTGTTTCACTTTACAAATTGATTTTTCTTGTTTTATACCCCTCTTATGGCGGGCTATCTAACTAACAAGGCCAATTCAAACTATTCTGTTTCAACACCCATATACTTCACTATAATTGATAACGCACTATATCTGAAAATTAAATTATTTTTAATATAACTTTGTGTAAGTTGTTTTAGGAAAAAAATAAATAGATCGATTTTCAATAATTTTAGGGGTTTTCGAATGTTTCCAGGCACCAAATTAAGTGAAATTAACGTGGTTTCACAGTTTAAGGTATCAAAAGTAATTGAAATTTGTGTAAACTGCGTTAATTTTAACAGAACTATAGTTTCCATATTTACATTGGTTTGTAAAATAAATTTTTAAAAAATATTAAAAAAAGTAAACTCCGTGTACACTGACGAAACTTGTTAAACTCAATTTTTTTCGATGGAAAACAAATCGATTCTAAATAATTTGGGGTTTTCGAATGTTTTTCAAAAAACAATTTTTTTTAAAAATTGACATCGTTTAAGCTAATAAAAGTAGCTGAAATTGGTGTAAATTGCAAACATTTTCAATTGTAAAATAACAACCCCTTCTATAATCGATTTTTAAATTTTCTATTGAAAAATAATAAAGTCTGCTATAATTCCATTTGATTTCAACATTTTCTATTGAAAAATAACAAAATCTGCTATAAATCAATTTTCTTTCATCGTTTTCCATTGTAAAATAAAAAAACTGATATAATTCCGCTATATTTCATCATTTTCAATAGAAAAAAACAGAATCTCCTATAAATCATTTAGATTTACACATTTTCTATTGAAAAATAACAAAATCCGCTATAGTTTTTTTTATTTCAACATTTTCAATTGAAAGATATCAAAATCGGTAAAAGAAAAGTACTTTGTGTAAAGTTATTTTAAAAAAAAAAGGTTTTTCAAAAATTTATGAATACATGGAAAACGCCATTTTATGCCAAGACATTTAACTTTAGTAACTGAAACAACGTTGAATTAAAAGGCAATTTAGTGTTTGAAAACATTTCAGACCCCATAAAAATCAATGTTTTCGATCGAAAAAGTGATTTTAACACGTTTTCCTTTAACAAAGTTATGTTAAAACATTTGATTTTTACAAACATATATGAATATTGAAAATATCATTTACATTATTTATATTATTCGGACTTTTATTCTCATCATCATTGCTATATTTACAACGTTTAGGCCGTCGTACTCCCCGGCCTTTCTTCAGACTGAAACCGAAAATCTAAATATGAAATACTTTGAGGAAATGGCATTAGAAACTACATCGTTAAAGCCATTTCCTACTGGACCATGTGAACTGAATAAGTAACATCGGTAACATTCACAATGGAGAGAGAAAACGACAACTCGCCTTCCTGGATGTACTAAAATCTCGAACAGATCATGGGTTCAAGACATCTGTATACCGCAAGCCTATATTCACCGGAAAATATCTCAACTTGAAATCCCACCACCCATACAATTTAAAGAAAGGGATCGTCCTTTTCTTACAATATGTAGAAAAAGTCAGGTGGCGTCTCTGTAACATATGAACATGGACAGTGTAAGTCAGTATAATCAATCAACTACCCGAGTACATGTCAGCGGCTCCATCAAACTGGGTACAAGAGGATAACAACACTTAGAAGCTTACAGCTTCAGTATGCCTACCCTATGTGAGGAAAGGATTATCGGAGAAAATCTGTGGACACTCTTCAAATGTGGTTCAACATTTCTGTTTTGAAAAATATTGAAATTCACGTCCAAAAGCAAGCTGAACCTAAGAATACAGAATGTTGGTAGCATGACTATGAATAATGCCACCATGAAAATTTTTCTAATGCATTTCCTTTTTATGAAAATACGAGACTTATAAAACTGAACTGTTGTAAAACTAAATTATTGTAAAACTGAACTGTTGTCTAAACAAACTAGAAACTCAGTGATGCTTGTGAATTTGCCACCCTTCTCAACTTTTTTCTGCAGTCGAATGAATTGAAGTAACATTTTGTTGATAATAATTTTAATTGTTTTTATGAGCCAAACAGTATTGTAATTAGAATTTGTTATCTTGCTAAATTGTTTAGTACACAACAGAAAATTTTGTGCAATTATTATTTTTTATGTCATTTAATAAATGTAAATTCCTTTCAAATTTTACAGCAGAGTAAAGGAGGTGTTTTTTTCATTTTTTTCATAATGTAATCATGCAACACCCTCCCTGGCTGTCCAAGAATTCCAACACCACGGCTGATTGATGAAGATCATTTCAATCTCAGACCTGCCCTATCCCATGTTGTGATTTAAGTTTGATCATAAGGAGGCCAAAACCAAATCGTCACAGGTATCTTTGTGTTGGGCTGGTCCAAGCAGGGCGAAAATGTACAGGAGGAAAAAATACTCAAATAAATTGAACAAAAGTAAATACTGTTTTCTTATCAGTCTCTCCATACAATAATTGGTTTATATCAGCGCAACCCGCATCTAAATCGCAAGTGATATTATGGCAAAATCTGGTTTGCTGTTGTTGGTAAGGTTTGAGACAAGTCTCTGGTCTTGGCTCCGTCTCTTCTGCCCTTTTCTCTCTTCTACTCTCTTCTATTGATTAATTCACTTCACTTATTCATATTTATGAACATGGTTCCTCCATCCTCCTTGATGTCTTATCTGCTCCTGCTACTGTGACCATTTTCCATCCAGGAAAACTCAGTTCCAAATTCAGTTGTTTACAAAATCTACTTTTTCACTTTCCAGCCCACATTTGCAGCTGTGTGTCAATCAACATTGCCCCCTAAGTTTGGGTCACTTTTCCATTGTTCAAACTGCTCGACATACAGTTCAAGTTGTTTATGTGTGAATTAAATCCTCAATTCTTCCCACTGGTTTTTGGTATTAACTCTTCTCATTTCAATGCCTCTCAGCACATAACACTTTCTTATGTTTTAACAAAACTTTCTTCCATTTTACCAAAGTAACAAATAGTATCACATTCCTCCCATACTTCTACAGTCATTTACTAGTAAATTACATCTCAAACCCAAATCTACTAGTATACTATTTTTCATGCATACTAAGTCATGCAGTAATAATAGAAAAAGAATAATTTTCATGCAACATTTCTATATGTTATGCAATGTTTCTATTGGTCCTGCTACATTTTTTTTTTATTTATCATGCAAAGTTTTTTTATTTATCAGGCAACATTTTATTTATCATGCAACATTTCTATAAAAGTTTTTTTCCCTATGCAAAGTTTTCATAAGAGTCTTTCTCCATATTTCTTTTCATGCAAAGTTCCTTATTGATGTAATAGAATAACCTGTAACTACCTATAAGTATCCGTAAGGCAACGGACTACAGGAGTCTGGCTGGGATCTGTTGAGTAGGACTCAGACTTACCTGAGAACTACCAACCTTCCAATAGCAGCACTCACTACTGGAATGACTTGTGACAATCATGCGCATAACTGTTACCTTATTTCTTATTGTACTGGTTTTACAATAAACCTTTACTTATTTATCCACCGTGTTGCTTAAGTATATATTCCTATTAGCACGGAATATAACACTTATGTTTCTGTTGTGTAGGTGTATGTGTTTTATGGTTTGTTTTTCTTGGGCATCATTCTTGGGTTGAAATGTCTCACGGACACTGAGGCATCACTTACCTGGCTGGTGATTTGAGGGGCACTCTGGGTCGCCAAAAGACTTTGTGCGGCGAGTTTGGTAAAGTCACCAAACTGCGTTCGCTACAGTGGGGAGGTGTAGACCCTGGGTCACGCCTTTTTTCAGTGTAGTGTCGTAGCTCCATTGTGTAAGTTTGTTGAAGACATCATGCTTCGCATGCTGCGCGGAAAGTTTTTTGTCCTCGGGTGCAGTTCCGTCTGTAGCAATATAGTACCATGTTGACTAAGGCTGAGCACTATGTGTTCCTTTGCTTACTGGGGGTTATGCGAGTCGTGATATGGACGACGCGACAGGAGGAATTTCATGGGCGCGAGAAGTTTACCTCTTCCTATCAGCTTAAAGTCAAGATCAAGACGGAAAGGAAACGACTCCGTCCATTGAAATTTGGTGAAAGTCTTGCGCGTCTCTGCCGAGTGAAAGGTGCTGGCCCTATTTTTCTTTCTTTTGTTTAATTCCCCATCCCTCCCATCGTTAGGTGGTTAGTGATATCAGTTCTCTGGTGGGTGCAGGGCGCCTTTCGTTTCGAATGTGTCTTTCGTATTTTTTGTTGTGTTTGAATGAGTGTATGTTTTTAGTGAGTGCATTGCTTGTACGAATATTTTAGTTTTCTAAAGTCTCGCATTGATTTCGCCCAGTTAACTGATGTTTCCGTCACAGTTAGGGCTGTGGGGGGTTTACTACTAACAAAATTTTTGTTTAAATTCTTGTATATAGTTTTGTACATATATGTAAATAATCATTGGGGTTTTTTAGATTTTTAAATTGTTATTTTTATTCCCCCCCCCACAAACTATGAATTGTAAATGTGGGGACTAGTTTAGGAGTTTATGAGGCATTATGGTGGTTGAGGTAAGAATGGTAAGTAAAAATGCGTTGTTTTGGTGAAAGGAATATTGTTTGTATGCCTGGGTTAGTGATTGTAACTGTGCTCAGTTTAATCTTAAGACAGTTGATGACCGTTATTTTCCTCATCCCCCACCTTTTGACCTTGTGCCGCATTTGTACAGTTACAATTGTTTCACAAAATCATATATAAGGAGAGAGGTAATTTTGAAAAAAAAGGGAATTATGAGTCATGTCCTTTGTCTTGATTATCTGCCAAACACAAAAATTGGGTCGAAATAAAAAAATTGTTGCATTTTTAACTGAATTTCAAAGACAATATTTAGATATTTGTACATAGATCTATTCAACCACATATGTGTCATTTTGTTTTGCTATCATTTGAGACCACTTCATGATTCCATCCAGATCTTGTCATCTTTCTTGGTGGTAGACTTGTGCTAGACCTTCCAACCAAGTATCAACAGATAGACAATCAATTTTAACGCCAGCAGAGTCAAGCAGACCTTTGCCTGTACTTCCAAACCACACTTCGGGAATGCGGACAGTACCGTCGTCCACGCGAAAGTACATACGTCATTGGCGTACGCGGAAACACTGCCTGGAGCCTCACAAGGGATAGCGATGCCAGGTGGAGCCGGAATGCACGCCCTGTCCCTCAGTCGGCGAAGAAGAAGTGTCAAAGTTAAAGCGTAATATAGGGGTAACAGTGGGCAACCCTGACGAACCGACTGTCCAAGCGCAAAAGCGCGTGACCGCTTTCCGTTCACCTGTACCACAGCACTGAGGGAACTAATCCACAGGAAGTAATCCACCGGCAGAACTCGGGGTTGAATCCGGCGGCCTGCAGGACAGCAGCCAGGTAGCGATGGTTGACCCTATCAAATGCCTTGGACTGATCCAAATTGATTAGCGCGGTTTAATCGTCGTCTTTTACACCCTCTATGATCGTGCGGATCAGATGCAGGTTGCGTTGAATGGTTCAGCCCTTCAAAGAACGTCTGTTCAGGTCCCAACGAAGTACTTTTCACAGCATTGATAAGGTCCTCCCTCGCACCCAGGGTACGTTTAAACAGCCAAGAAACACCTGTGGCCAGTTGGTCCCAATATGCTGAATAGACGACAAAGTCGTTAGACAGCACACAAACATCAACGTTGTAAACAAAGTAAGTTTCCTGGATCACGGCGACATCTACACCGAACGATAAGAGGTCACGAAGCAGGCGGTGCAGATTTACTCCGATCCCTCAAGCCATTGGCATTCAGGCTGGCTATCTTGATAGACATTTTTAAATCTGAAAGAAAAAACAACAATCATCCTATTCACATACTGGGCGGAAATCTGCCGGGGTAAGGACCCCGACGGATTGTCCTAGGCACCCATCTTCGACGCCAACCGTCCATCTATGACAATACCGCCAACGTCCATAGGATATGTTAGCTTTAACGCCCTATATAAAGAGGGGTGGAGCAACACTGTAATTCTCCTGCACAAAAATCTTTCAATTTTTTTTTCAGATAAGGAGTGCCCATGCATAGTTCTGGAACGGCTTTTAGCCTCAAATACCAAACTCTTAGATAGTTCCTCGTATCCCCAAAACAGGAAATCACTCCCGGGGCCCGAGGGAAGTTTCTGGGATCCTGCACAGACTTTCCATCAACTGAATAGATCTTAAAAAGGCGACCCAAGGGAACCTTCTTTTTCGTTCTCTTCTATGAACTTTACAAATGTCATCGTATTTGGAGTATGAGTATATGGGGTGTATCTGACACACAGAGTTTACTAACTATTCTGTATTAGGTAGAATAACGCGTTCTAGCCTTCCAGTAGCACACCGATACTAATATTATCATTAGCGTAGCCATTGATACACTAACACTGAGTGCGAATATAAAAAGACGAAATACGCGAGCGTAACCAACAAAACATTTAATATGGCAAGCAGCCTTCGTACATATATACACAAGATTTATACATGTCCCAAAACGAATAATTGTCCTCTTTTGAGGAAGGGGTATTTTTTTTGTAAGCCGGACGGTGTGTGTGTGTGTGTAAAAAGAAAAAACTGTGCAATTTTTATGACCATTTCGGATCAAGATTTGCCGCCAAAATTGTTGCCAAAATCGTTTGACAAACTTTGATTTTCTTGTGTAAAATTTATGACCCTTTCGGATCAGGAATAGCCGCCAAAAGTGAAATTTAGAAAGGCTTTTTTCATATATTGGCCAATGAAAATTGAGTTTTCGAGGCCCGTAGAGATTCCGGATGGCCCCAAGTGGAGCCGACTTTTCCAAATAAAAGAGAGGACATTAAGAAACGATCAGTAGAAGCATTATAACGAAAGGGAACAAAGGCAGAGACGACCCGCAGTTCGCAGACCACTTAACACCAACACTCTACATTGACCGGCAAGTGGGCCATAAATCAGCCTTTCTCCAACTACCTAACCAAACCAATCCGGCCTGCTGTCAATGAAAATTCTTCAAAGAAAGTAGAACCAACCTTTTCCAAACCAATCCGGCCTGTAGTCAACGAAAATTCTTCTAAGGAAGGAGGTGGGTGCCTTGCGTTCTGTCCCTTTATTTTATGTACTTTTGTAAAAGCTCTAAAACTTTGTCCCTTTTTTTTTTTTTTGGTATTGTTGTAAAGGGTCTGAAAACTTTATCCCTTCTTTTGGTGTTTTTTGTATTTTTGAAGGGTCTGAATTTTCAAAAACCGGAGTTAAAGTAAACATTTATTAATTTCATAGCTTGTTTCTGTGGGTATTTCCTTTTTAGAAACCCCAGGAAAGTATTTTTTATCCTGCCATGTTAGGCGCACAGAAGGAAATTTTTGTGCAACCTTTCTTGTCCTTGTTTGTACCTTTGTGATTATTGTAAAGTAATTGTACAATAAATGTTTTTTTACTGTTTTAAAATTTTACGCAGTGATTTGTCTTGTATTTTTAACTCGAGCCTACTAACGGCAGTTATCGTTTATTCTGCCAACTAAATTTTGTGTCTGACACAAGGAGTTGGTAGGAGAGTGAAAAGAAAGAAGGAAACAAAAAAATTTTTATATTTTGCACAAAAAATGATATGATAATGCTGTAGCTTTTGTAAATGCGCTTACTAAATTCCTGAATGCAAAGAACAAAATTTGTGTTCGTTTTTACAAGACATTTCTGCGTGATTTTTTAGGGAAATATTTCTTTGTACAGTCTGGCTGGATAACCTTTCTCATCAGGCTAAATCCTAAGAAAAAATTTTTTTTAACTCGAAATAAAACGTAAGGGGGATTTCTGCTTTCCCTTAAAATTTTCTAAACATTTTCTTAAAAGTTTAGCGTAGTCTTGACTTAAAAAGCGAAGGGGAATTTGTGTAAAATTCCGCCTTTAAAAATTATATTTCGAACCAAACAAACGTAAATTCGGTATTATTTCAAACAAAAATTCTGTTTTGAAGTTATCGGAGGAATTTCGAAGGTGAATTTCGGCCGTAATTTCTTTAAAAAAATATTCTTCAGTTACTGTGACTGAATTAAACTAAAAAATGTTAAACGAATGTTAACTATAAAACAAACTGGAAAATCTATGCGTAGGTTTTGCCTATTCCTTTAAAAAATTCAAATGTCCTTTTTCCTCAAAAATTAATATCCAGTATTCTCGACTGGAGTTATCGTGTTAACCGAGTGTTAACGTTAAAATAACCTGCAAAATTTTGCTTTTCATTTCATTTTAAAGAATACATTTATGCGAAAATTCAGTATTTACTGCTGAAATTAACAAAAATTCTACTTCGACGTTAAATTCCCAGAGCATTTCGGGTCCCAATCGGTAAAAATTCCTGACTTTAAATTTTAAAATAAATTGAGGTGTATTTGCGGGAAGATGGAGGAACTTAATAGACTTTTTAAAAGAGGCGTCAGTTGAAGGGAAGAATTGAGAGATCTATAAACGCGCTGAAGGCCAAAGAAAATATTGTAACGGCCCAGCTCACTACTCATGAGCAAACGATATTTAAGTGGTTGAAAACCATGGAAACGGTTACTGACCAAATAGATGATATCTACCTCGATAGTAATATCGAAGAGTCAGAGCCGGAGGATTACTCCTTTGAACAATTTCAATGTGATACTGTGGAGGCTCTAGCTAAGATAGGAGAACGAATCACAAAAAATAATGAAAGTGATGTTGTGAAGGTAGATGAGGCTTCTAATTCCGGTACGTGTTCTTTCGCTCCCAAACTTAATTGTCCCAAATTTAGTGGCAAAAACTGTGAAGACAAGTTCGCCTTCAAAAACTTTCTTACTCAATTTCAAAACTGTATGGTAGCAGTGAAATGTAAAGCTATCAAGTTACAATACCTAAGAGGATATCTAGCGGATTACGCTCTGCAGATTATCCAGCATTTAACTATTACTAACGAAAATTACGATGTCGCTATTCAGTTGCTAAAAGAAGAATATTGGGATCACGAGTATATTGTGAATGAAATTTTGAAGCAAATAAGTGAAAATAAGCCTGTACTGGACTCTGAATTTGAGGGAGTCAAACAGTATTTAACCAAGGTTAGAGCAGACTTGTTGGAGTTAAAAAACTCATTCGAACTAAATTTCCTAGAAAATAACACACCCGGAAATAAATATGTGAGATATACTATTTTTTCTAGGTTGCCCAGTGTTTTGAAAAGGGAGATCATTCGTATTGCTGGGACTAATTATCCTTCTCTGATGCATATTTTTGACAAATATAACGAAGTGATCAAAACTCTCGCCATAACGAGATTTAAGTATAACAATAATAAAGAGGTAAAGTTTAGATCAGATAAGGTATCGAATTTAAACAAATCTTGTTCTGCGTTGCAAAATTTCAATACCTATGTAAAACCCCCAATTATATGTAAGTTTTGTGGCACTGAAAATCATTCTAGCACTTCGTGTCCAAAGTTCTCTTCTCTGGAATCTAGATTAGCGAAATGTAAGGAAAGAAATTTATGTTTTCTTTGCATGAGTCACAGACATGGGAGCCAAGAGTGCATTGCAAAAAATAACGCCTTACCATGGGAATGTAAACTTTTGTAAATCCAAAGGACATGTCTGTGCCCTTTGCCCGCTAAAATTTAAGCAAACTAAAACTCTAGCCACCAATATGTGTTACAAAAACAGCAGAAAACAACAAGATTTAATTTTACCTATAGTAGCTATAACAGTCTTTAACGGAAACAAACCTTATAAATTCAATTGTTTGATGGACACAGGAAGTCAGAGATCTTATTTCTCTCAATCTGTGTTAACAAAGGTGAAGGGCAAAAGGGAATTAATTCCATCTTCAGAGTTTAGTGTAAAAACATTTTTAGGAACCAAACAGAGGAAGCTAAGAGAAGTAATGTTTGATGTTGGCTTCAAAGATTTTCATCGCTCCTTGCCTGTTCTGGTGGATGATGAATTTGATATTGAATTTAATCTTAATGGGTTTCATAATGTTGTGGAAAATCTCATAGGTTTGAACTACAAATTGGCGGCCAATTTTGGGGGAGGTAAAGGTCCCATTCCAATTCATGGTCTTCTGGGTGTGGATTTAATCCAGTTCATGGGACCCATGCAAATGATTAAATGCATGGGTGGATTCGCTTGGCAGATTCCTGAGGGGGTAATTCCATTTGGGAGTATACAAAACTTTTTGACTCCTAATCAAATGGTTATTTCCAAAACCCGTAAGAGAGCTACTGAAGGTAATTTCTGTACGGTAATTTCTCAGTATTCTTCTTGCCCCATTACACATGTGAATTTCGTATTAGAACCAAAGGGGGGACACGTGGATCCTTTTGCGGAAAATTTTAATGAAAGTTTTGTGGAACGCAACCTGGAGAAAATGTTCAGTATAGAGTCTCTGGGCTTGCCTAATGAAGACCCAGTTAGTGATTATGACAAGGAGAAGATTGAGAGGTTTGAAAAGTCTATTAAACATAAAGACAATTGTTATTATGTGAAGTTGGCTTGGGATGAGGATAAAATTAAATCTGTCCCTTCTAACCATGCTGTAGCCCTTAATGTACTAAATAGAGTAGTAAAGAAGCTAGAACAGCAGAATCTGTATGAAGAATATGCTGAAATATTTAACCAGCAAGAAGAAGAAGGGATCATAGAACAGATAGATGTTGCTCCTGATAAGTTTCAAGACCACATTTGGATACCTCATAGACCTGTGTTTAAGTCTGAGGACCAAACCACTACCAAAACAAGACCTGTCTTTAATTGTTCACTTAAGACAAATGGGGCCCCTTCATTGAATGAAGCAGCCTACCCTGGTATAACCTCATGGGAAACATGTTGGAATTATTGTTGTTGTTCCGTACCAACCAATATGTACTTCTTGCTGACATTAGGAAGGCCTTTCTTATGATAAAGCTTGAAGCCGAAGAAGATAAAAATAGGTTTTGTTTTTTTATGAAAAGGGGACAAAGTTTGGTTTGTTACCGCTATACCACCTTAATTTTTGGATTTGTTGCCAGTCCATTTATCTTAAATTATGTGATTAAGCATCATGTCAATAAGTTTCCCAAAGATGAATGCACTGAAATGTTGAAAAAGAGTTTTTACGTTGATGATTTGGTAAAAACTAGTAATTCTCCGGAAAGGTTATTGTATCTTTATCAAGAGTCAATAGACAGAATGAGTGCAGGAAATATTGATTTGAGATCTTGCAATAGTAATTGTGAAGAATTGAAAGCTCAAAATGAAGAAAGATGGAAATTTTGTTGAGCATGGTTGCGAGTTGGAAAAGGTATTAGGCTACAGATATAATCCTTCTAAGGATACTATACAGGTTGCTAATAGTTCTGTTAATAAGCATGCCAAAACTAAAAGAAACATCTTATCACAAATTTCTGGCATATATGACCCTTTTGTATTTACCTATTACAATTAAAGGAAGAATACTTGTTAGTGAGTTATGGCTTCAGAGAATGGATTGGGACTCTGTCATCTCTGCAGAAAATCAAACTGCTTGGTCTAGTTTATCCAAAGATTTGATTCAACTGGACTTATTAAAATTTCCCAGATGTGCTGTGGATGAAACATATCCTGCAGACTTGTACATATTTTGTGATGCCTCCAAAAAGGCTTATGGGTTTGTGGCTTATTTCGTTCAGAATGGGAATTCTACTTTAGTTTTTGCTAAGGCAAAAGTAGCCCCTTTGAAATCCAAAACCTTGCCCACTTTAGAACTGCTTGCCGTATTCCTGGCAGTCAAGTGTTTGGGAAATATTTTGGAGATGTTTTCAAATATTTCCATCAAGAATACCTTCGTGGCTGTTGATGCCCAGATAGTGTTGTCCTGGTTACTTTCCGAAGATGTTAAAACCAAGAATCAATTTGTTAGAAACAGGCTAAAGGATATTAGTAAAATGACTACTGAATTAGTAGGTAAATTGTCCATGCCCCTAAATTTCAAGTATATACATGCTCTGCAGAATCCTGCTGATTTAATTACCAGAGGGTTGTCCTTTGAAAAATTTAAGCAAAACTTTAATTTCTGGGTTTCTGGACCTGAATGGCTGAAAAAAACAGCCTGTTACTTGGCCTGTCTGTGGTTTGGGTTGTTTGAGTACTGACAAAAAAGAAACTGTTAATTCCGTGGTACTGCATAACATGGTCTCAGCACATACCGAAAACCCCATTATTCATTTCGAGAAATTTTCAAAGTTAACAAAACTAATCAGAGTGATATCTCTGATATTTAAATTTGTAAACAGACTGAAAGGTGTGGTTGCAGACCATACCGAGTGCGCTAAACAACATTTGATAAAAGTAATGCAAAAACAGTCATTTGAAAAAGAAATTAATTATCTTTTACAGCCCCGAAAAAGCGAGGCTCCTGATTTAGTTAAAAATTTAAACTTATTTTTGGATAAAGAAGGAATTATCCGTTCAGATGGCAGAATAGGTAAAACCTCTGCTTTTGAATATGAGACAATTTATCCTATTTTGCTTGCTAAAGACAATCACTTGGCCAAACTTATAATCAATGACTGCCATGACAAATGTAAACATTTAGGCATCGCTGCCACCTTAAATAAATTGAGATTATCTGGATTCTGGGTTCCTAAAGCTAGGCATACAGTGAGAAAGGCTATTTCAGAATGCTACTTGTGTAAAAAAATTTAACGCCTTTTCCTTTAGATACCCTAAAATTACTAATTTGCCTAAACACAGAGTGAACCTTGTCAAACCCTTCCTTCATACGGGAATTGATTATACTGGACATGTTTGGGTGAAGGATGATAAAGACGTAAGTAAAATGTATTTACTTATTTTTACTTGTCTGAATATACGAGCTGTACACATTGACTTGTCAAAGACATGAGCACTCATGCTTTCATTCTTGCTTTCATCCGGTTTACCAACATTTACGGTATACCCTCTCATATTTATAGCGATAATGCCAGATCATTTAATGCTGGATGTAACCTTCTAGAGGAAGTTTTTACTTCTGACGAATTTGCTGCCAAGTTTAATTCCTACAACATAAAACATCTTACAATACCTTTGTACTCGGCATGGGTGGGCAGTACTTGGGAACGCCTGATAAGAATCATAAAGTCCTGTCTGTATAAATCTATTGGACGTTCAAAAATTGATTATTTTGACTTACTCACTACTCTGTCTGATATTCAAAATGCAGTAAACGCTAGACCGCTAACCTATAGATGTGCATCGGACTCAAATTTGGAAATTATTACGCCCAACAATTTTCTTCGTCCTAATGTTAATGCAAGCCTTTTATTCAAAATGAATGGCCAAGACATCCGCTGTTCAGATCCTCCTTCCAGAAGAGATATCATTAAGAGTATGGAAATTCGCGACTCCATGTTACTCAAGTTTCGGGAACTTTGGTATGAAGAGTATTTACTGAACTTGAGAGAGCAATGTAAGGACCTTCATGAAAATAATTTTAATAATGTCATTAAGGTTGATGATGTAGTCCTTATTAAAAATCCAATTAAACCTAGACCTTATTGGCTATTGGGAAGGGTTCTAGAACTTATCCCTGGTGAAGATCATAAAGTCCGGTCTGTAAAAGTAAAGAGAGGTGATGGATCAATTCAGTTGCACTCTCTCAAACATTTATATCCTTTAGAGGTATCTTTAACTCCTGCTCACCACCCCCTTGTCGAGCCGAATAGGGAAGAGGATTCGGGTGATGTGAATAACACTAAAATTAATTCATCAGCTAATGAGGATACGAAGATGTCCAAGGGAAATGTAAGATCTGTATCCAATACCTTTAAATCTGGAAGGCCTAAAAGAAAGGCTACAATGAAAGTCGGGAACCATCGCCCTGATGATCCTTATAATTTGGTATTGAAACTAAAAGTCATACACACTTTGTGTATAAAATTGTCTACAAATATGTTCCTCATATTAAAAAAAAATGTATTATTTATTGATTTACTGTGTGTAAAAATTTTCTTAAATATATATCTTGTGTAAAGGGATCCTTTTCCATAAAAGTGTTTCTATAAATTTATATAAAACAAAAAAACTTGCAATAAACTAGATTTGTTTATTGCACATTCTCTTGAGGGGAGAGTATAAAAATTTTATTTTTTTTATTTAAAGAAAGAATTTTTAAAAAAAAGTCAATTTAAATGTAAGACCGTCTAGGTGTTGTTTTTTTTTTTTGTTTTTTGTTTATTTACACGCCTTTTGAGGAAGGTGTATTTTTTTTGTAAGCTGGACGGTGTGTGTGTGTGTGTGTGTAAAAAGAAAAAACTGTGCAATTTTTATGACCATTTCGGATCAAGATTTGCCGCCAAAATTGTTGCCAAAATCGTTTGGCAAACTTTGATTTTCTTGTGTAAAATTTATGACCCTTTCGGATCAGGAATAGTTGCCAAAATTGAAATTTAGAAAGGCCTTTTTTCATATATTGGCCAATGAAAATTGAGTTTTCGAGGCCCGTAGAGATTTCGGATGGCCCCAAGTGGAGCCGACTTTTCCAAATAAAAGAGAGGACATTAAGAAACGATCAGTAGAAGCATTATAACGAAAGGGAACAAAGGCAGAGACGACCCGCAGTTCGCAGACCACTTAACACCAACACTCTACATTGACCGGCAAGTGGGCCATAAATCAGCCTTTCTCCAACTACCTAACCAAACCAATCCGGCCTGCTGTCAATGAAAATTCTTCAAAGAAAGTAGAACCAACCTTTTCCAAACCAATCCGGCCTGTAGTCAACGAAAATTCTTCTAAGGAAGGAGGTGGGTGCCTTGCGTTCTGCTATGTGTTGGTCTCTCTAAAAACTCTGTCCCTTTATTTTATGTACTTTTGTAAAAGCTCTAAAACTTTGTCCCTTTTTTTTTTTTTTGGTATTGTTGTAAAGGGTCTGAAAACTTTATCCCTTCTTTTGGTGTTTTTTGTATTTTTGAAGGGTCTGAATTTTCAAAAACCGGAGTTAAAGTAAACATTTATTAATTTCATAGCTTGTTTCTGTGGGTATTTCCTTTTTAGAAACCCCAGGAAAGTATTGTTATCCTGCCATGTTAGGCGCACAGAAGGAAATTTTTGTGCAACCTTTCTTGTCCTTGTTTGTACCTTTGTGATTATTGTAAAGTAATTGTACAATAAATGTTTTTTCCTGTTTTAAAATTTTACGCAGTGATTTGTCTTGTATTTTTAACTCGAGCCTACTAACGGCAGTTATCGTTTATTCTGCCAACTAAATTTTGTGTCTGACACAAGGAGTTGGTAGGAGAGTGAAAAGAAAGAAGGAAACAAAAAAATTTTTATAGATTTGGCTAATTTGGAATACTTTTTGCATGTTAAACACAGTTGTTTAAATATTTAAAAAGCTATTTGAAAACATTAGAAAACAAATAAAATGACTGAAAATCGATATGGTATGGCTCGAAAACTATTCATTTTAAGTAGTATCAAGTATTACACAAAATTGTATTAAATATTTTGTGTTGTAGAAAGATATGAAATACACTGAAATTGACATTCAAAAACAAGCTGATTTGGCTAATTTCCAGTACTTTTTGCATGTTAAATATGGTTGTTTGAAAATGGAACTTGCGATTTGAAAACATTAGAAAAACAATAAAATTATTGAAGATCGATGTGGTATTTTAGCATCCCGATACCACTTTCTTATCAATGTTGAATTTTGTACAAATCTGTGCTTCATACATATTTTCAGGAAATCTCAACTATTAATTGGTCAATAAACACAAGTGGGCGTTGCAATCCAGCACGTGAACAAATCAAGTTTTCCCGCTCTTTTTCCAGGAGCCTGTTATGTGATTAAGTTAATTATAAATACCAGAGACATGTTCGTTCACTCTCTTTTCTTTCATTCGCCTATGAAAATGTAACGTTTAGGAAACTGCGTGCGATCGAACGCTGAAAACATATTCACATGCACATACGTATGAAATTTTCCAAACTACATTACAAGCATATGAAACATTTCTAAACAAGCAACAAGAACTTTTCTCTCTTAAAATACTCTGATCTAGCTTTAGCACACAACATTACAAAACACAATAGTAATATTCTGCATAAAAGATATGTTGTTTCAAAAATATCATATTTGTCGTAAGTGAATATCGTTAACATTTCATTTTAATTTAAATTAATATTTGTGGATGTTCACAAGATTCAACAGTTTTCACAAAGTTATATTACAGTTTTTATGTTTTAAAAAAGTTTGGAATATATTGAGTTTTACTTGTAAAAGCAAACTGTTTTGGCTACTTTTTGAACGTTAAACACGCATGCCTGAAAATTAAAATTGACATTAAAAAGCCACAAATTATTGAAAACCGATATGGTATCGAGCTATATAGATTTTCACATGTTCCAACAGTTTTCACAAAGTTATATTACAACATTATGTTTTACAAAGTATTAGAGAATATTGAGATTTACTAGTAAAAGCAAGCTGTTTTGGCTACTATTTGAAAATTAAACACGGTTGTTGGAAATTGAATTTACTATTTAGAAATATTAGAAAACCAATAAAATTATTGAAAATCGACATGGTATCGATCTAAAAATATTGATATTCAAAAGTTTCAACAGTTTTCACAAAGTTATATTACAGATTTCATGTTTTAAAAGATTGGAAAAATATTGAGATTTACTTGCTGTTTTTGGCTGGTATACGTTAAAGACGCTTGCTTTAAAATTTAAATTGCTATTTCGAAACATTAGAAAGCCAATAAAATTATTGAAAATCGATATGGTATCGATCAAAAAATATTGATTTTAACAAGTTTCAACAGTTTTCACAAAGTTATATTTCAAATTTTATGTTTTACATAGGTTTGAAAAATATTGAGATTTACATGCAAAAGCAAGCTGTTTTGGATACGATTTGAGCGTTAAACACGATTGCTTTAAATTTTAAATTGCTATTTCGAATCATTAGAAAGCCAATAAAATTATTGAAAATCGATATGGTATCGATCCAAAAATATTGATTTTAATAAGTTTCAACAGTTTACACAAAGTTATATTTCAAATTTTGTTTTACAAGGTTTGAAATATATTGCCATTTACATGCACAAGTCTGCTGTTTTTCCTACTTTTTGAACGTTAAACACGCTTGCATCAAATTTTAAATTGCTATTTCGAAAGTTTAGAAAACCAATAAAATTGTTGAAAATCTGTATGATATGGATCAAAAAATATTGATTTTAATAAGTTTCAACACTTACACAAAGTTATATTAAAAAACTTATGTATTACATAGGTTTGAAAAATATTGAGATTTATATGTAAAAGCAAGCTGTTGTGGATACTTTTGAACGTTAATCACGCTTGCATTAAAATTTAAATTGCTATTTCGGAACATTAGAAACCCAATATAATTATTGAAAATGTATACGGAATCCATAAAAAAAATATGGATTTTGAGAAGTTTCAACAGTTCCCCAAAGGTATATTACAAATTTTATGTTTTATGATGGTTTCAAATATACTGAGGTCTTTGCAAGCAGTTTGGTCAATTTTTGCTTAAAAATTTAAATTTCTATTTCGAAACATTAGAAAGCCAATAAAATTATTGAAAATCGATAGGATATCGATCAAACAAATTGAATTTTAACAAGTTTCAAGTGTTTTCACAAATTTCTATCATAAATTTTATGTTTTACCAATGTTTCAAATATATTGATATTTTCAAAGTTAAACACGCTTGCTTCAAATTTTAAATTGCTATTTCGAAATTTGATAAAGCTAATGAAATTATTGCAAATCGATATGGTATGGTTAAAAAAATATTGATTTCAATAAGTTTCAACAGTTTTCACAAAGTTATATTTCAAATTTTATGTTTTTAAAAGGTTTGCCATTTACATGCAATAGCAAGCTGTTTTGGCTACTTTATGAACGTTAAACATGCTTGCTTTAAAATTTAAATTGCTATGTGGAAACATTAGAACGACAATAAAATTATTGAAAATCTATATGGTATCGTTCAAGTTTCAACAGTTTTCACAAAGTTATATTAAAAAATTGATGTATTACATAGGTTTGAAATATATTGAGATTTATATGTAAAAGCAAGCTGTTTTGGCTATCTTTTTGAACGTTAAGCACGTATGATTTAAAATTTAAATTTCTAGGTGGAAACATTAAAACGCAAATAAAATTATTGAAAAGCGATATGGTATCGATCAAAATATATTGATTTTTACAAGTTACAACAGTTTTCACAAGGTCATATTACAAATTTTATGTTTTACAAAATTTTCAAATATAATGAGTTTTACATGCAAAAGCAAGCTGTTTTGGCTACTTTTTGAACGTTATTCGCGCTTACTTGACAATTGAATTTGCTATTTGTAAACATTAGAAAACCAACAGAATTATTGGAAATCGGCATAGGCTCGATCAAAATATATTGATTTTAACATGTTACAACAATTTCAACAAGGTTATATTACAAATTTTATGTTTTAAAAAGTTTTGAAATATATTGAGATTTTGCATGCAAAAGCAAGCTGTTTTAGCTACTTTTTGAACGTTTAACAAGCTTACTTGAAAATTGAAATTACTCTTTGTAAACATTAGAAAACCAATGGAATTATTGAAAATGCATATGGTATCGATCAAATTATATTCATTTTAACATCTTACAACAATTATTACAAGGTTATATTAAAAACTTTTTGTTTTACCAAGGTTTGAAATATAGTGAGTTTTACATGCAAAAGCAAGCTGTTTTGGTTACTTTTTGAACGTTAAATCGCTTACTTGAAAATTGAAATTGCTATTTGGAATCATTAGAAGAAATCATTTTACACAAGGTCATATTACAAATTTTATGTTTTACAAAGTTTTGAAATATAGTCTGTTTTACAGCAAGCTGTTTCGGTTACTTTTTGTACGTTAAACACGCTTATTTGACAATTAAAATTGCTATTTGTAAACATTAGACAACCAATAGAATTATTGAAAATCGATATTGTATCGATCAAAATTTATTGATTTTAAGATGTTACAAGGGTTTTTAAAAGGTTATATTACAAATTATATGTTTTACAAAGCTTTGAATATAGTGAGTTTTACATGCAAAGCAAGCCGTTTTGGTACTTTATGAACGTTAAACATGCTTACTTGAAAATTTAAATTGCTATTTGTAAAGATTAGAAAACCAATAATATTACTGAAAATCGATATGGTATCGATCAAAATATATTGCTTTTAACATGTTGCAACAGTTTTCACAAGGTTATATTAAAATTTTGAAATATAGTGATTTTTATAGGCTAATGTTAGCTGTTTTGGCTATTTTATGAACGTTACTTGAAAATTTAAATTGCTATTTGTAAACATTAGAAAACCAATCGATCAAAAGATATTGATTTCAACATATTACAACAGTTTTCACAAGGTTATATTACAAATTTTATGTTTTACATAGGTTTGAAATATAGTTTTACATGCAAAAGTTAGCTGTTTTGGCTATTTTATGAACGATAAACACGCTTACTTGAAAATTTCAATTGCTATTTGTAAACATTAGAACGCCAATAAAATTATTGAAAATCGATATCGTTTCGATCAAAAAATAATGATTTTAACAAATTTCAACAGTTTTCACTATGTTATATTAAATGTTTTATGTTTTACATAGTTTTTAAAAATATTGTGATTTAGATGTAAAAGCAAGTTGTTTTGTCAACTTCTTTAACGTTAAGCACGCTTGATTTGAAATTTATATTGCAACTTGGAAATTTTAGAAAGCCAATGAAATTATTGAAAATCGATATGGTATCGATCAAAAAAATATTGATTTGAACAAGTTTCAACATTTTTCACAAAGTTATATTACAAATTTTATGTTTTACGAAGGTTTCTAATATATTGAGTTTTACATGCAAATGCAAGCTGTTTTGGCTACTTTTTTACCCTTTTTTTTCAAATTTTAAATTGCTCCCTTGAAACTTTAGAAAGCCAATAAAATTATTCAAAATCTGTATGATATCGATCAAAAAATATTGATTTTAACTAGTTTCAACAGTTTTCACAATATTATATTACAAATTTTATGTAATTCCAGAAATAAGTTTTTTTCTCTTTTTTTTTTTCTCTTAATTGTTTCTGGGTTTGAGTTATTAGTTAATTAAATCCAGAGTGATTAAGAGACGGATTCGTTAAAGTAAAGTTTGTGATAAATGGCGAATTGGACTTTTGGGTGGTCTGAATGGCGGAATTCAACCAGACGGGATAAGTGGTTTTGGCAAAACTTAAGTAGGCGTTGGCTTCGGAATACCTAGCAGGAGGTCCGAATCCGATTTTATTATCTCTTGTAAACTGGGTTCCCGCTGTGTTTCGGGGACCTGAAAAGCTTGCATGGTGGTCAAAGGCGATTTGCATATTAAAATTCGGGGGCGATGCCTAAAGATGGTTTAGCTCCGCCTCTCTCTATGTAAGCTGCCCGCACGCTTGAGTTAGTGAGATCGCAGATCGGAGAGAACGCGGACTGAGAGCGGAGAGATGCGGCGGAAAACGGCTTGCTGGATTTTGCTGGTCTTGTCCTGCGTCAAGAAGACCGATTCAAACCAAGAGATAGAAATAGACCCCATACGAACCCAGATAACTTCCTCAACAAAGCTGTGAGAAAGCAGACTGCTATATCGTAGGGTGCAGATGAAGATCTACGTATTATATCCCTTAGATCAGCTGAATTCCTATCAGCATAATAATCGTCTTTCTCTCTCTGTGACTTTCCGACACAAACGAGTGAATCTCGTTACGACACGTTGTATTCGTGCAATTTTTAGTGACCTAAAAGCAGTAGCCTTAAAAGGCTCTTGTACAGGAACCGAAAGAGTTGCATATGCTTTTTTTTCTTTTTCATGTTTTTGCGGCTACGACAAGAAACTTTTTTGCATGAATAGTGAGTTCCTTTCAGCGTAATACCCAGCCATTTAATTCATCCTACCTC
>CAHIKZ030003458.1:105000-117054 GCA_903632075.3 Acanthosepion pharaonis | reverse complement strand
AATTTATTCAATATTTGCCTACTCACATCAACCACATTGCCTGAAGTATTAAATACCACAGATGTAAAATGAAAGGTCATATGTCATAGGTCAGCAAGTCCACATCCATGACGACCCACAATAATCTATACCCACCTGTACTGCTACCAGAATTTTTGGTCATTTCTCTTGACCAACCAGTTCATCACCCAGAAAGATGGCAAATTCTTGGAGGATGGTATCATGAAGCTACCTCAAAATGACAAAAAGGTAGTGCTACAAAATCCCACATATGTAGCTGAATAAATCTATATAAAATATTGAAATATTGTCATTTTTAAGAAAAAAAAAAAACACTATTACCAAACCAATATATCACATGGTACTATAAAAGCCAATACTGAAAGATTATGTTCTATGAAAAAAGTTACAGGGAACCAAATTTGAACTGTAGCAGAAATGGTAGTCAGATCTTTGTCAAAATTCTGCACAAAATTTGAAAAATCTAATTGCTCAGATATTGTGAATGTGACAGTCACATGGTATACAAGTTCACTACTCATAAGAGAGTGTCTGTTCAAATTTAGAGTAAGGTCTGTTCTGATTGGACAAATGGTTCTCAATATATTCAAAATAGCGAGATAGGTTCCAGTCAGATTTCATATATGTGCATATACATATGAAAAATTTAAAATGTGTTGATGTAGATAGCAATTTTAAATTCTAAAATCTGATTGAAACTGAAATAAGACTGTGGATTTTTACTGCTAATAATAGTGATGTTTCATTTCACCATCATGTCTCAAAATCTAACAGACTCATTCAAAAATTCTGAAATAGAATACACTTTTCGCGACTTTCATTTATACGTAGTTATTGTTAGAAAGAAGCAGCTTACTTATGCCACTGCTTGCAGATGGTTCCAATGAGCTCGCCAACGCGTTCTTCCCTGGAACCACTCAGCAGACAGATGACCAAATCATTTCCTCCTTTCAAGTGAAGAATGATGAGTTGGTCTGAATCAGGAGTCACACTCAAACCAGTCAGCTGACAAAAATAAAATAAAAACATGAATTACAAATAGAACAAATACAACTTTATTCTTTCTACAATTTCATCACATCATCGTAATGGATGAAAGCATTCTCTAACATTTTGAACCTCACTTTTCTATAAGAAATAAATAAAAATGGAGTTAAATAATTTTCTGAGGGGACTTCAGACACAGACAGTATATAAAACATGGTACTGAAAAATGAGAAATTTTCAGCACCTCTTTTGTGCGTCTTGTTCCCTTCCTAGAATCAGTATTTCAATCATTGAACATCAGAATACCAATTTGGGGATGTGGGTTAAATTGTGAATTTTTCAGCATTAGCTAATGAATGGTTTGGAAATTCAAGTATATGAAATAATGTTGAAACATACCAGAAAATCCAAAAGCACATGAGAATGAAAGATGCTTTTAAGAAATTAAACAGGCTTTTAAGTGATACATTAAAAACAAAGAAAGGAGTGTTGGAATGCTATATAATGTCTGACTTCCTTCTGCTGTTTTTTGATTATTTATATTGGAGATGCAATCTCTCAAAAAATAATAATTTCTAAACAATACTGTTTTTACATCAGAGGTGGCACTTTTCCAGCCCAAATTTCTAAAGTTCTTACAGTCTAAATATAGTAGACAGAACTAAGAAGCTTCATATTAAATTCATGCAGATATTAAAGATATAAAATTAATCATTAAATTCTTTTTGTAATATTTCTAAGTTAAATGTTTGTAGGTAATCAATATTTGAAAAAATGGCTTATTTTTGTTAACACTTTGATGTTTATTTATATATATATATATATATATATATATATATAATGTTGGGGGAGTGTATGGCAAAGTGGAAAAGGCTTTCTAGTATTTATTTCTTCACAAGAAAACTTTCTCCACTTTGTCATACGCTTTCCTCCAATATTGTTCTTTATATACAAAAATATATCATTATCTTATTTATATTCTCATGAGACCATTAACACTGAAAGTAACTTATTACATTTAAATAATTAGAATAAAAGAACAAAAAATTATAAATATGAGAAACTTTTGAAAGGTTCTATTGAAAAAAAAATCTCATCTTTGGTCAAATGATTGGGAAGTAATTTGGACCGAGAACTTTTCAGCATCTCCTTATAAAAAAAAAATAAAGATAAGTAAATAATAATGAAAGCCACAAAGGACAGAGACAAGTGGTGGTTGTCATGACTCCAGATTCTAGGAAATCAGAAACTGGTAGAATTTAGTAAAAATATCAAGAGTAAAATCAATAGAAAAAAAAAGAAAATACAGACTAATTTTAAAGCAGACATTTTTCCAAAGGTATGAGTTATCCTCAAGTTTTTCACTCCTAAAGAGAATATTTTTTTTAATCAATTCACCCCATGTAAAGTGATAAATACCACTAAGATGCAAGGGTCTACTAGGAATGAAACAGGCAAACAAGGATAAACTTCTACTCTTGTTCAAAAGAGTAGGGAATAAGAAATATTTAGGTGGAGGTGTTAGACATATAGAGTTGAAAGACTTTAGAAGGGACCAGAAACCCAACCCTAAACAGGGAACAAAGGATAAATCTCTACTCCTGTTAAAAAAACAGAGACAGATGTGACCCAGACTAATTTTTGTAAAATGAAGTGGTCACTAAACATAGCCAAAAGACTTGCTAACTAAAAAAGGCTTGCAAAATTTAATACTATATGATGACATTTGTACATTTTGTAATTAAACTACAATTATATTTAAAATCAAAAAGCTGGGGACTTCTTCTTTATTATGAAATTTCACCCAATACAAAGCTCAAAAAGCAACTTGACATTGATAGATGGTCACCTCTGAAATAGTATAGATGAATAAAGTGTGAGATATGAATGAAAGAGTAGGTGGTAGAAAGTGACAATTATGAGAATAAGGACAAAAGATAACAATTGACCCTTGATTTAAAAGAGGTCAACATTGAAGTGCTCATGGAAGCATCCAAATGGATATCTGTTCCACAAAATCCTAGTTCTTGGGACGGTGATGGGGCAGCTGTCTGAGTGGAACTTTCTTCATAAAAGAACAGCTTTTTTTTTACACCTGAAACATCAAATAATAATAATAATAATAATAATAAAAGTGCTTACATCCAAAAATGAAGTGCCTGGTCTCATTAATTTGAATTTTTCTTTGGATCCAATTTGTAAATGTGTTGGTTTGTAATCACAATCGAACGATCAAAGTTTTGTTGTTTTTGTTTACCTGAATTAAACAAAAATAAAAGGACAAAAATCTCTTTACACATTTCAATTAAGAATCTCTTCTTATTTTACATATAAATATCAATAGCGTAGATTAATATATATATATTTATATATATTGGAGAAACAAGTAGAAATTTTAAAAAATGCATAAAGCACAAAAGATACCTCACAAAAAACAACTTAGCACATACATAGAAATAATTTCAACCACAATTTTGATTTTAAAATGCTACACTCATAAAAAAAAAAGATAACTGATTCAGAAGGAAAATCCTCGAGGGTGCCATAATTGAATATTACCCAAATATTAATCTATGCCCAGACTTTTTTCCCTATTTCACCTTTCTTAACAAATTACTACTCTCCCAAACAAATGTACACAACAGTATCGTGAAATCAAAAGAAAATGGTTAGATTTAACCATTTTCATCAACACAACAATAATAACAATATCTCCACACATGACAGTAATTGACATAATTTTCAGTTAAACAGTATGAAAATAGCATTCTCTAAATTCTTCCAGTTGCTAAGGATGTTTTGTTTTTGTTATTATTAGTTACTTTGTTAAAATAAATTCATTTCGTTTTTTGCCTTGAAAAAGTCCACATTGGACGAAACGTGTCAGCAACAATTACAGTTTTCCTATTGTCATATATATTATTATTTTTTTTTAAAATATAATTCCTTCACTACCATCATATTTTTATGTCTAGGAAGTTTACTCTTTTTTAATTTAGTGTTGACTACTGTTTTTAAATTTAGTTTTCCGAATTCACTATAAATTATCTTTCTAATTTTATCTGTTTTAAAATTTGTGAAGCTCCTCACTACCATTTTCCCATCATCTCTGTGTAGCCCAATGTCCTTAATGTCTAATTCACGGTTGCACAGTTAGATTGTACAGTAAAAATAGACCAACAACCCTAAGTCAAACCACTCTCCATCTATAATTAAGCATGTACCCACATCAATAGAGAAAAAATTAGCATGAACTCAGCTAATAGGAAATATTCCAACAACACAGTAATTTTTTTAACACAGCCCTGAAAAATAGCAGATACAAAACACTGACATAAGCTATAAAAACAATAGTACTAATAATAAGAAAAATAGGAAAAAAAAAGATCATCTGGTATACCCTCCATTCAACCAAATGGTCAGTACCAAACTAGGGCATAAGTTCCTAGCTTTAGTTGAAAAACACTTTCCCACTAATAGAAAACTTAAGCGAGATCTTTAATAAAAACACCTTTAAAATTAAGTTACAGCTGCAGTGAAAATCTAGAAAGAATCATAAAAAGACATAATAATAAAATCCTGAAAAACATGCATGTCAAAACAGTAATAAAGCTACTAAACTGAAATTAGATAAAAATAACAAAAAATTATGTGATTGTAGAAACCCTAAAGACTGCCCGTTGGAAAATAAATGCCTCACAAAATCCGTGGTATACCAATGCACTATCTCATCCATTGAGAGTCCTAACACTGATAGGATATACATAGGGTCAACGAAGAATAAATTTAAAATTAGATGGAGGCAACACAAGAGCTCCTTCAACAATATTCAAAATAGAAATCAGACATCTCTATCCAAATATTTCTGGCATCTAAAAAGAAATGAATAAAACACCAAAAAGTAAAATGGAAAATAATAAATAGAACAAGAACTTGTAAAACCTGGGATGAACCATGCCCTTTATGCCTACATGAAAAACTACACATCATTAAGTTTCTAAATAATGAAAATTTATTAAACCATAGACATGAGTTAACGGTTTTTTGCCGACATCAACAAATTTTCGCATTAAATAATTAGCATTAAAAAAAAAAAAAATTAGATAAATAAATAAATTCCATAGTTTAATAAAAAAGTATTAAAAGCAACCCAATCATTAAATAAAAAAAAATCCTTTATGAAGTCGTCAAAAAAAAAAAAAAAAATTGTAGTTCAGTGCGACGCGTTTGTATACAAAACAGCCATTTAGAAAAAAATAAACAAATAAAATAAAAATTAAAAAATAAATAAATAATTAAATAAAACCAAAACATCACCATGAAATATCATTCGAAAAAAAAATTAAACTTCGCTGTGTGACCAGACGATGACCGCCACCATTAGCTTTTGAAATAGATACCCCAACCTACCTTGACATAACCTCTTTCCGAAGACAAATTTGTAGATAAAAATTAACTGTCTGACCACCTTACCAAAATGGTTATTCCCCCAATTTCCATAGTAATTAATGTTGCAATGGACCAACATGCTTATAAAATACACGTAAACCACAAGATAGTTTATTCCTAAATTTTCGCTTTAGGATGAAACAGGGCTTGATACTTTAATTCAATTTAATTTTAATAATTATATTGAGGTTTTCAACTCGTTTTTTTGAAACATGAGAACTCTTATGTAGCGAAGGAATCATATTTTTAAATAATTATATATATATATATATAATATATTTATATTTATTATTTGTATCAATAAAGAGTTGTCTTGCATTGGGTTTTATTTATATGTCAGTTCCTAATTTTTTTTTTTTTGTGTATATATGACGCATTTCTTTTGCTTGCCATTTTTGTTTTTATATCGCCATTTTTAACCTCTCTCTCTCTCATCTGATAACCTTTGGGAGAATTTTTTAATATTTCCTTTTCGTTCCTGCTTAAAATAGCATATATTCATATAAATATAAAATAAATTGTTCTTTAAAATATGACAAACTCTTGAAATTCTTTTAAACAAAATTCCTCACTGGGAAATTATTATAATTATAAAAATTATTTTTATATTTTCTCATTCAGAAACTATATTATATTGTTTTCATTAAACTAACATTCTTTAAAAAACACAAATTCTTATCTTTCTATTTATATTCATGAAATTTCAATATTAAAGAGAAATTTCTTCTATAATATATATTTATTTATATATATATATATCAATACATACATTATATATATTTCTGATATTCTTAATATTCTTTATAATATTTAAATTTCATATTTAAATATTTGTATTTTTATTATCTTTATTTTCTATAGATCAAAATTAGTGTGAATATATTTTTTAATATTTAACATACTCGGAAGACTGACGTAATGTTTTGTTTTTTGGCCCACGTTTTTTAAGGGTTGAGATGTTCTTATGAAATTGAAAATCAAAGTTAGAACCTTATGACACCTGTTCAGCTATATGCGTCAAGATAATCTAATAAAAAAAAAAGTTAAAAGATTCAATTGAAAATATCACTGGTTCAACATTTATTTATATATATATATATATATATATATATATATATAATATATTTTCTTCGGACTATTGTCCTCATCTTTGTCGAATATTTATTACAATCTAATCAACTTCTTCAAATTGAAAAATCGTTTTGAACCCAATCTTATTTCGTTTAAATTGGGGTAAACTGTTTTAGTTCCAAAAATGTTTAATGGATGCAATGATACCTTATCTCCTAAATTTCCCTCTGAAAGTTCTCCAATGCCTTAAATGGGTATTGAACTAAAACAATTTTTTTTCCCTGTCAAACTGAATTTAATCTAATTTATAAGATATCCATTTTATCTGCATATATATATATATATATTATTTTTATTAAATGGATAGCGGCAATAGATTGAGGAATCGGTGAGACTAGTTCGAATTTTTAGTCGAAAAGAAATTACATATAATTAAAATTTTTTTAATAACCTTGGGAAAGATATGAGACCTCCTAATCCCCACAATAAGCTATGGATAAATAGCAGGACAAACCGGTTCTATAATAAAAAGCATCTGGTTTAAATTTTTAAAAAGAAATGGCAACCTCCTATAACAAAAATTATTCCATCGTCAAAAATGTAACGAAATATTGATTGAAAAAATATTTTTACGTATGTGGCACCTATAACTGAAAAAACTATTAATGAATGAAAAAAGTTTTTTATTTAAAAGAATAAATTTCTCTCAAACATTTATATAGACCTTTTATAAATTTTTTAATAAGCCATTTTCAAATGGCCCACTCTAAAAATAAGTATTAATTTGTACAAAAAATTTTTAAATTGTAAATATTTTCCTGTTGAGAAATCTTGATTATATATTTTACATACTGACACACACTTTTAGTATTTTTAATTTCCCCATACGTTCGGTGTTCTTTACCCTTTAAAAATCCAAGGGTTTATTTTCAAACAGAACAAGCCCTTCTAAAATTCAAAATTGTTAACAAATAAGTTTTTTTGATTTAAAGCAATAAATCTACATGTTACAAGAGGTTACTGAGTTTGGTATTCTAATAAATATTCTAGGATCAGTTTTCAAACCATTTTTTTTCAACTTAAATACTCAAGGGGGTCCAATTGAATCAGAGTTCTATAAATTGGTAAAAATAAATAAAAGTAACATCATACTTATTATAAAAACCCAGGTTGTGTGTGTGTGTAAGTTTATATATTGGATCGGATTTCCTACATTTTCAACCGATTTCAACAAAACTTCACAGGACTACGTAAAATTACCTTGCGATGGTTCTGACAGATAATAAATTTGAAAAAACACAATTGTTTTGCAAGAAATCAATTTGAAAACACGATTAAAGCAAGAATATAATTCTGTCGCCAGAATGAAAGGGGATAACTCATAACGAAAACCCATACTTATTATAAAACCCAGGGTTTTTGTGTGTGTGTGTGTGTGTAAACACTTATATATGGGATCGGATTTCCTACATTTTTCAAACGATTTCAACAAAACTTCACTTTTTTTTTTGGCAGGTAGTTTTCTTATTGTCTTGCACATTTTTTTTTTATTTTTACATTCAGAATGCTTTAAAAAATTCCATTTACAAGACAATTGTTTATAATAAAATTCTATTCAATCGATAGACTCATAACGATTGAAAACAATGTTTTTTTTTATTGAGTTTGACCAATTGAAAAAAAAAAAAAAAAAAAAAAAATAATTAAGACATGCGTGTCCGTCAACCTTAAAAAATAATCTTTGTCAATTTATTTTTCAAATAGTCATTGATGGTCGATACTTGATCTATCTCTTACTTATTACATTCCCATCAACGCCGGGCTCTACTGTAGTGTTCTATATTCTGTGTTTTTTCATGACATTAAATTTTATAAAATTTATATTCCTCAAAACCATTTTTAGCGCTAAATAATTTTCTCCTTCCATTTCTCCTTTTTTCCATCCATTAAAAACATTTTATCTGATTACGCTTGTTTCCATATGTTTAATGGGTATTTAAAAATATAGCCCTTTTCCTCATTATTGCCGATTTGGAAGTTTCCTTTATTCCTTTCAATCACTTAAATTTGTGGATGCAGTTGGGAAATATATATACATTGTGATATCTATCTGTATATTGTATATTTTTTATGGATAATGGCTCGGAATTGTTAATCATTTTATCAGTTCCAGTAAATGATTTCGTTAAATTTCATCAATATGCAAATACTAATCAAGCAAAATAAAAATTAACCTCTTCTCCCAAATATATTGAAAAATTCAGTATTTCTCAATATTTTAAGTTTTTCGACATCTATTTGCAAATGAAAAAGGATCACGATTTTTTAACAAAATGTTTATGTTTACATTTAAATTTTTTTTAAATAAAACCATGGATAAAAAAATCATTATGGTTTTGATCTGAAATTTACTGGTGTTTTTTTTTTTTTTTTTTATGTTTTTTTTCGAAGGTTAAATAAAGATCCTTTCATTTAAACTGTCAAGTTTTCGATAAAATTCCACAAAGTTAAGAGAATCATAAATACACTAGTAGTGCAAATTGATAAGATTTTTTTTAATAACTTTTTTACGAATGATCCCCATGTATAAACATCATCCACTACAAAAGCCTAAAATTGTATTGAAAGTGTTTTCATGCAATTTTTTACTTACGCATAATACGCAACCCAAGTTTGGTAATCAAACCCTATAAATTGTATATTTAATTTCATTACAACCATTTTACTATTCATATTTTAAAAAAATGGTTTTAAACATGGTATATTATTCTAATTTATCATTTTATGATAGTTCTTATTTTATTTTACATTTTTGAAGTATTATTTTATTCATTGTCTTTGACATATTTTTCATTCGCAGTCACTAATTAATGTTAGTTCAAATTGTCATTGTTTGTTTGAAATAATTTTTTTGCAACTCAAAAGCCGACAAAAAACGTTTACATTTTTTTTAAAGAAAAAGATAAAATAATACTTGAAATTTTTTTATTTAAACAAAAAATGCGTATTATACATGGGGAATTACGGTAATTTTAAATTCAAAAATTGTTAAAATATTTTTAAATTTTCCATTTAAAAATCTTTTTTAAAAAAAAGATTTTTATTGAATTTAAAACCTGTAAAGACGTTTTTTTGTGTCAATTTGAAAAATGATTTTAAAAAATTGCAAAATTTTGACGGTTTTCACATTATCTCATTTTATATAAATAAAAAAGCTGCCGCCATTTTCCACCCTTGATTAAGAATGTTTTATTTATCATAACAAATAAAATGTAATTCTTTCTCTCAAAACATAAGAAATTTGAAATCTTTCCATTAAAGTATTTTTTTCAATTTAAATCAAACCATAAAATTGAATTTTACTAGAATAATGGCATTTAGGTCCCAAACAATCTTTTGTTGAAATAATTAAATTCGACCATTTAACCTCTGATCAAACAATCAATTCTTTTATGCACTTCCTGCCTCTGTTGGAACTCTTTCTGTTTATTTGTTTCTGGATAACAACAAAATTTAAAAATTTAATTTCTTTCATAGGATAAATTTTTTGTCTTTCATTTTTTAGTCTGATCAATATTTGGGATGATCTTTATTTCTGGTTTTATATTCTGTTTTTTTCTCCTTTCTCCACCTTAAAAAAAAAAACCTGGGTCATGGATGTATATGATGTTAAACACTTCTTGGGGTTGAAATGATTAAAATATTATGGTTTTTAAATAAAACAAAATAAATGTATCCAGGTAAATGATAGGCGGAACACGACAAATTCTTTCGTTGAATTATTCTAAGCATTTTCTTAAATTTTTTTTGCCATGTTTTTTTGCAAAATAAGGTGATCAACTGGCTCTCCAAATTTATTATCCATGATCAACAATACATTTTCATAGCAAAAACCAACAACATTTTTATTTTAAATGACTTTTAATACATTTTCATAGCTAAATGAGATAACAATACATTTTCATAGTTTTATGACCAACCCAATTTTTTTTTGTAAATACCAACAGTTTTTTTATATAAAAAAACCAACAGTAATTTTTTTTATTAATGACCAAAATACATTTTTCATACAAAAATGACCAAAATACATTTTTTTTCAGAAAATAAGACCAACAATTCATTTTCATAGCTAAATGACCAACAATACATTTTCATAGCAAAATGACCAAAAATACATTTTCAACAGCAAATGACCAACATTTCATGTTCATGGTTAATTTATGCCCAATTTCTATAAATTTTTTATACCTAAATGACACAATTATACATTTTTATACCTTTTTGAAAAAACAATACATTTTTCATATTGAAAATAATATCCACTAAGAATAAATCTTACAGCTTTTATGATTATTAATTTTTTTATAACTGACCAACTAAATTATTTTAAGCATTTTCTTTTTTTTTTTCTGTGCCATGTCCTTTCAAGACGGAGGTGATCATTTTTCTCCACCTCTTCTTAGATCCCTTGCAGCTCTTAACAATTTCTTTCCCTCTGCCATCTTCCCCAGACTATGTTCTATCATCCATTTGCTTAAGTCCGCCAGGTATGTCACGCGTTGTTTTCCTTTGTCTCTCTTTCCCTCTATTCGACCCGAGAGTATCAGATTCTCCAGGCCCTCCTTTCTCATTATGTGTCCCAGAAACTTTTATTGCTCTTTATGATGTTAAGTATAAGCCTCCTCCTTGTTTGCATGCTCTCTAAGACTTCATCGTTGCTCACACGCTCGGTCCATGATATCCTTAGCATCCTTCTGTAGAACCACATCTCCGTCGCCTCGAATCTTTTCTTCATCTTTGAGGAAATCCTCCAACGTTCTTTGCCGTAAAGAAGGACAGATGTCCCGTAATCGCTCAGTATTCTTTTCTTTGTTACCAAAGAAATTCTCCTGTCTCGCAGTACTCTACCCAGCTTTTGGAATGCGTCCTTGGCCATCCAAATACGTCTACGGGTCTCAGTGTCGCACTTACCGGCCTCTGTCAAAACGCTCCTCAGATATTTAAACATCCGCGTCTGCTTGATTCTAGTGTTCCCGACCTGCAAATTGCATGTCGGGCTCATCCTTTCACAGATGAGCATGCATTCTGTCTTCTTGTAGTTTATGCTTAGTCCTTCTTTCTCACTATCCTTTTGAAGGACAGAGAAAAGCAGTGAAACGGTTCTGCAACCTCGCGATCGACAATTATAACTAAAAGAGTTACTGACATTTGCACATGCATTTCGTTATAACTTTGAATCTATTTGTGAGTGTTTGACTTAAATTTTTATGGTACCCCTTCATGAAAGAAAGCAACACTAGTTTGGCTGCTAGGTCCCTTAATTTCACTGTTGAAATTTCTAGTTTTAATCGAAAGTTCTATATCAATAGAATCTCAAGAAGTCCTCGTTTGTTGGACAGTCTTTTGACTTTATTCTTCCTGTCACTGTTCTTCAAATATTTAAAATGTCTATCGTTATCTTCTGTCTTCTGGGAGCCTGTTCTTTTATTGTCCTCTCAGTTTCTTTCCACTGTCGTTCATTAACGA
>CAHIKZ030003458.1:90000-100000 GCA_903632075.3 Acanthosepion pharaonis | reverse complement strand
ATGATCGCTTGATGTTTATCACGCATGGCAATAACAAACTTTTATTCAATTTGCGTATAAATAACCTTGGGAAATCAGAACTGAATCCTCACTGGGTTCCAAAGCTATGGGTAAATAGCAGGACAGGCCGGGTTCTATATTTTTTTTTTTGGCAACTGGTCAACCGCAGAAAGAGGTAAATAGCAGGACAGGCCGGGTTCTATAGCCTTGGATGGCAACTGGTCAACCGCAGAAAGAAATGGTAACCTACTGCGGGAAAATAATCGTCTAAGCGTGTAACACGCATGACACATAACTGACTGAGTGACAGGAAGGAAGAAAACCAAAAGCCTGTCCCATAAACGAGAAATGCTGAAGATTTATTGGCGTAAAACATACGGTTTAAACTATCAATTTCGACAATGACATTAAGAGAACTAGCTACCAGTTTAGTACGGCACCACACAGGTTTCTTCATTTTTTCTTTTTCTTTTTTCTTTTTTTTCAGCCCAGACATTGACAATAAACGCAACTAAGATGCAAGGGAGTTAATTAGTGAGAGGAAGGGATTTGGTTGATTTTATTTAGCGGTGTATCAACTCAGCTATGGGTTATTTAATGACGAAATCAAAATATTTGGGGTGAATTTTTTGTAATTTCCAAAAAGGTATGTTATTTAAATATATATTTTGTAGATCATAAAATGTATTGTTGGTAATTTCCCCATAAAATATATTCTTTATGATTTTTTATAACAAATGTATTGTTGGTCATTTTATTATAAAGATGTATTGTTGGTCATTTAGCTATAAAAATTTACTGTTGGTTATTTTACTATGAAAATTTATTGTTTGTAATTTAGGTATAAAAATGTACAGTTGGTTGTTTTACAATAAAAATATACTGGTGGTCATTTTACAATAAAAATATACTGGTGGTCGTTTTACTATGAAAATGTATTTTTGGCCATTTAGGTATAAAAAAAGTATTAGTCATTTTTCTATAAAAATGTACTGTTGGTGATTTAGGTATAAAAATGTATTGTTAGACATTTTCTATAAAATGCACTGTTGGTCATTTTACTATAAAAATTTACTGTTGCTTTTTGTTTACGGTTCACTATTTGCCCATAGCCGGACCCCTAACAGCTGCTACCACCCTGGTTTAGAATGAACATGGGGACAAAAGCAATAGGCTCCTCAAAACCTCCAATCTCTAAATCAGAGCTCTTACTACCGGGCGTAGCTTATCTTCGTACCCAGAACGAGAGAGAGAAAGAAACTGAGAGGACAATAAAAGAAAAGTCTCCCAGAAGACGGAAGATAACGATAGACATTTTAAATATTTGAAGAACGTGGTGACAGGAAGAATAAAGTCAGAAGATTGTCCAATAAACAAGGACTTTTATTGATATAGAACTTAGGATTAAAACTAGCAAATTCAACAGTGAAATTAAGGGACCTAGCAGCCAAACTAGTACTGCGCTTAAATTCGTGAAGTCGCGGTACCATACATGTTTAAATCAAACCCTGCATAATAGAGTACAGTTGGTTTAATATTTGCTAAACATAAAATAACGACATTCATGTGCTAAAGTCAGTAACCATTTTAGAACCTTTTTACAGATTTACAAATCTTTTCTCTGTCCTTCAAAATGATAGTGAGAAAACAAAACTAAGCATAAACTGCAAGAAGACAGAATACATGGTCATCAGTAAAAGGATGAACTCGAAATGCGAACTGAAGGTCAGGAACACTAAAATCAAGCAGGTGCGGAACTTTAAATATCTGGGAAGCATTTTGACAGAGGAGGGTAAGTGCGACACCGAGATCCGTATTGGGATGGCCAAGGACGCGTTACAAAAGGATCAATTGGGATGGTCAAGGACTTAAGTGCGATACTGAGATCCGTATTGGGATGGCCAAGGACGCATTCCAAAAACTGGGAAAAGTATTTGACATCTGTCATCCTTTACGGCAGCGAATGTTGGACAGTCAACTCAAAGATGAAGATACTCGGGGCGACGGAGATGTGGTTCTACAGAAGGCTGCTAAGGATATCATGGACGAGCCTGTGAGCAACGATGAGGTCTTAGATAGGATTTAAACAAGAAGGAGGCTTATACTTAACATCAGGAAGAGGCAGTTGAATTTTCTGGGACGCATAATGAGGAAGGAGAGCTTGGAGAATCTGATACTGACGAGTCGAATAGAGGGAAAGAGAGACACAGTGGAAAACAATGCATGACATACCCAGCGGGCTTAAGCAAGTGGATGACAGGGTGGGGTAGCAGAGGGAAGGAACTGCGAGGGACATAGGAAGAGGTGGAGAGCTATGATCGCCTACGTCCTGAAAGGACACGGCACATAAAAAGAAAGTCCTTTTGTGTCGCGATCAATGACCTTTCTTTCCTTCTTGGCATGTTGAAGTGTAGACATATAAAATGTTCCCCCTTGATAGACAACTTGGGGCATTTTTTTTTTTTTTTTTTTTTTTAAAGAAAAATTTCAAAGATACAAACAGACTCGGAGGAAGAGTGTTCTCTATCGAGGCTGCTCTAACACTAAGCATGAGGTGGAAATTGTCGCACGTCAAGCCAGGAAACGCTAACGCTGCAAGAGACGGAACAGTCACAGTCAGACATACCAATTCGCGGTTGTAAAGTCGAACGAATAAAGTTTATATGTCATATTTTATCTTTGGAAGTCCTGGGTAAGACGATAAATTACATCAGGCAGCAAACCTCTGACTGAGAGATTGGAGGTTTTGGGGGTGCGGAGAATCACCTCTTAATTGCTGTTGTTCCCAGATTTGCCTCGGCCAGGGTGGCAGCACCTGTTAGGGTCCTAGCTATGGGCAAATAGGTAACCTTGAGACAAAATCAAAACAATATGAATGTATAAAAATATATTTTATAGTAAAAATACTAGCAATACTTTTTATATAAAAATACCAATGTTACATATTTGTAGGAAAATAATTAACAATACATTTTATCTGTAGTTGTAGGTATACAACTTCGTTCAAAATATTTAGATTTCGGCATTAAATAAGACTGACCAACACGAGATTGGTGCCAAGTAGCAAAAAACATTTTTGGCTTTTTTGATTGGTGCTGATTCCAAAAATGACCTTAGTTATTCATGGTTAGCTACTATTTTTGCTGTACTGAAATTGCTCATTTTTGGAAAAAAAAAAGATCAATTTACGATCTTGGCTGATCGCAGAATATAGTTAAAGGTTGTAGAAACCAATCAATTTCGAGATAGGTCAGCAGTTTATGTCAGCCACCTAAAATAAACTATTTTTATAAGAAAAAAAATGTCTTGAGTCAAAAATGTTAAAATAGATGTATCAAAGTTTTCCTATTTATCGCCAAAATTCAAATTAACTGATAAAGTTTATCAATAATACACTTTAGTAAACCTGATAATTAAGTTGACATAAAAAATGAAACCCTAAAATCTTCTGTTTGATATTCTTAAATTTATCTCATCACTAAGAAAGGAAACCAAGCACATTGAGAGCATTTTGTTTACACAGTTGGAAAGAAACTCCAACTAAAGATATCCCAATTAAATGCACCTATTCCATTACACATGATACTGCTGGAGTATCAAAGGGGACTTAAATAATATTGAACATGCCAATCAAGAAAGTGAAATTTTTATCGTTAGTCCTTAAGTTCATGAAGGTTTTATTTCCGCTGTTAGTTTATTAAATGATTTGATGAAAATATTTGTTGGTCTTGGTATATACAATCGTGTTATTTTTAAAGACATGTTATTGTTAAAAATAGTATTTCTCAATAAGCAAACCAATATTTGTTGGGTTTAAATACGAATTCAGAGGTTTCTATTTTATTTTGAGAAATATTGCCATCGGTCAATATCACATATACAGAAAATAAATATTTTTTTTCCAAAATTGAGGAATTCCTTTATCGCAAAAAAAGTAAGGTCATTTTCAGATTCAGCGCCCTCAAATTAGCTAAAAAAAAAGATTTTTGGTGTCTCGACACTTTCATTTTTTTTTTTTTTTTTTTGTTGACCAGTGTAATGTTTTTGATATGCCGCTAAACAAAGTCAATTGACCCTTCTCGTTTAATCGGATTAGATAAGTCTGGCTTCGTAAATAAACGTTCGTACGCTAAAATAAGTTCGATAAGAAAACTGACTCTGCTATGTATTGTGTTCTTGCAGCCAATAAGTGAAAATGTTGACATATTTGTTTAATAAATCTCATCTGTCATATCCCGGTTTTACATAGACAGCTGACGACATATTTTCGCAAAATCTACTTTGAAATTGAATAATAAGACATGAAAAACGAATTAAATTTCGAAACGCAGTTTCTAACCAAACAAAGGATTAAATTAGACAAAATTAAATTTAGTTAAACATTGCCCGAGAAAGGATTCGGGACAGAAGAAAAATGAAATATTGTCTGCATTTGGGAAAGAAATTTAATAAAGTTTCCAGTTTTTCAGAAATTCTTAAGATTTTTCCTGATTTTAAATATAAAGGCTGTGGGGAATGAGGAGAGAATTTCATTTTGAAAATAAAATGCTGAAAGATAGACAGAAAGGAAGAAAATCAAGTGGAACAAAGAGAAGGAAATCAAATGGGAAGAAAAAAAAAAAGGAAGGAAAAGACAGCGAACGAAAGGAAAGAGAAAATAGAAAAAGAAAGAAATTACTGAGAATATCAAGGAGAAAGAAATAAAGTGGACACAGAGAAAATACTGGAAAGAAAAAAAAATAAAAGGGAATTTTAAGGAGACAAAAGAAGAAAGAGAAAGGCCGTTACTGATCTAGCAAGACAAGCTTGCTAACCATTACACCAAGCCGAGGTGCCCTAGTGATTTTCCAAACGTAGCTTAGATGTGGCACAAGGCCGAAAGTATGGGACACCTAGTGAGGATCGAACTCACTTTTCAGTAGTAACTGATCTACCGAGACAAGCTTACTAACCATTACACCAAGCCGCGGTGCCCTAGTGATTTTCCAAGCGTAGCTTAGATGTGGCGCAAGGCCGAAAGTATGGGGCACCTAGTGAGCATCGAACTCACTCGTAATTGTTTTAGCGAGACAAGCTTGCTTAACGTCGAGGTGGCCAAGTACGTTTTTTTTTATGATCACTTTTTGTACGTAGAAAATTAGGGGTTCGCACTATACACAGGTAATTATTTCTGGTGGGTTCAAATACATGAAAAAAATATTCAGAGGTCGCACGATACATGATATATTCCAGACGATTCCATTATTACATATGCTTAAGTGCTAATACCCTTGGGAAAGGTATGAATCCACTTCTTCGCTCCCCCACTAACTATGGTTAAATAGCAGGGTAGACTGGGTTCTATAGACTTGGATTGCAACTGGTCTACCGCAGATGGAAATATCAATCTGCTGCGAAAAAGAAAATCTGCGTCGTCAGTCATGTGTCGAAAGATGAATGATCGCCCGTGCGTGTATCATACATAGCACATAAGTGAGCTGATATTCACTTACGTGCTAAAGCGTTTGGTAAAGGTATGAATCCTCTTCTTCTCCCCACCCTAATGTGTAAATAGCAGGATAGACCGTGTTCTATTGCCTTGGGTGGCAACTGGTCTACCGCAGAAAAAAATGTCAATCTACTGTAAGAAAAAGAATTCCAGTCGAGTTCATTACATTCACTTACGTGCTAATACCCTTAGGAAAGATATGAATCCAATTCTTCTGGTCTGAAGAGGTACGGTGGAGTAATGAATTGCGACTCGGATTGAGGAATAGGAGAACCGAGTTCAAATTCCAGTCGAATCCATTACATTCACTTACGTGCTAATACCCTTGGGAAAGATATGAATCCAATTCTTCTGGTCTGAAGAGGCACGGTGGAGTAATGAATTGCGACTCGGATTGAGGAATAGGAGAGCCGAGTTCGAATTCCAGTCGAGTTCATTACATTCACTTACGTGCTAATACCCTTGGGAAAGATATGAAACCCTTTCTTCTTCCCTCCCCCAGCTATGTACAGACCTTGGATGGCAACTGGTCTAAAGCAGAAAGAAATGCCACAATACTATGAGAAAAAATCTGCCTCGTCAGTCATGTATCGAAAGATGCATGGTCGCCTAAGCATGTATCACGCATGGCACATAACTGACTGACTATACATGAAGTCGGACGAGTTAACGATTACAGTTAACACTTCGGGCGGAGAGGAACACCGACGAGGCTATGTCGAAGGGGAGAGTCTCGTCTGGGAAGGTAGACAATTACCCGACCTCGTGTATACGGGGTTTACGGGCAATTTTTGCCCGAGCTTACAGGCTCGGAACACTCCTCGTAAAAACCCGGCATTATGCCATATTTCGCCCTTGTTGTGAGATCTCAGATAAATACCGAAGTCGTTTTATACACGAGTATATACGGAAATTGTTTTGGGCTAAAATAAGCGAGATGTTTGTATCAATGAGTAAAAGTCATAATTATCATTATCGTTCTTTTTAGTTACTTTGCTTTCCAAGAATATTCTGTTTTGTTTTTTTTTGTTTTTTTATTATAGTTTTCAGCACCCTTTTGTGGGTGGGTCCACGTACCAAGAAGCAGCTTTACCAACATTTTATTTAAATTTAAATGAAAAGATTTAAAAATTACACAATTTTTATTTTTAAAAAAACTAAATGTCTGATTTATGAATTTTTGGACGCACCTATTATTTGGATTTTTGTTTTCGGACATTTTTTTTCTTTTTTTTTCGTTTGCACTTAAGCTCCTTACTTTTTTGACTTTTTTTTCTGAACTTTATTTCTGATTCTATCAAGATTTCTTCCTCACCTGTCGTCATTTTTCTCTCCTTCTTTTTAGCCTTTTCTCTTTCTTTCTATATAGTTTTTCCATTGTACCTTTTCTTTCTTTCATTTTGACCCAGTGACGGATTCCGTCTCTTTCATTTTGACCCAGTGACGGATTCCGTCTCTTTCATTTTGACCCAGTAACGGATTCCGTCTCTTTCATTTTGACCCAGTGACGGATTCCGTCTCTTTCATTTTGACCCAGTGACGGATTCCGTCTCTTTCATTTTGACCCAGTGACGGATTCCGTCTATACATTTCTTCACTTTCTTTCTTTTTTGATACAATGACGCAATTTCTTTTTCTTTGTCTTCTTTTTATCCTTGACATTGCTTTCTTTCTTTCAATTAATTTTCCTTCCTTTTTGTTCCATGGCGTATTTGTTTGTTTCTTTTTTTTAAACGTTGTTTTTTTTCCGTTTACACTATTTTTTCGTTCTTTTTTCTTTATTTCTGTCTCTGTTTTTAATCCAGTGTCATATCTCTCAACACCTTTCTTTCTTTCTTTCTTAACCATTATAATTTACTTTTTTCTTTCTCTCTTTTCCATTTACAATTCTTTTTCTTTTCCTCTAACTTCATTTCTTTCCACTCCCCACCTCCTCCCAAAAAATCAGATTTGATTAATGCTTTTTCTCCTTGACCCCAACCAGAAATTTAGACTCGTGCTCTTGAAAAACAGATAACGTTTGAATGGTAACGTAAGCATCGAGTCGATGGAGGCCCAGCTGATAGAAGCGATGGCTTTAAAAACAATAAAAGTGGGAAAAAAAAAAAAAAAAAAAAACGTGATAGTCCTTATTAAAGTGATTTCATCACTCATGATGATGACGACATTTGTTGGCGATCATAGTGTTCGGGTTGAACTGAATTCTCATCCAATAATATACGTCTCCATATCTTCCAATCGGTTTTATCGGCCTTTGCGAAATAACGGAATCTAAATGTTAGAATGAATAAATGAGGATAGTTATAAAGGGCTGAGTCAAGTGTCTTGCTCAAAATTGTTACATTACCGCTCCAATAAGTACCAGACTTCTCCTGGTCTCCTTTACCTGTACAAGAGCCAGATCAGACCGGAGATGGTTGTACTGTTGCCATTTTTGGCTGGGAGTTGTCCAGTCTTCATTTTCCACTCTGGATAGAGTCCAAAAGCATCTCCACATCCTTGTGAGTAACGAATTATTTTCCACACTGCAAGCTCTTTTTCCTACAAACGAAATATCGCCAGCCTCTCGTAACTCTATCGCTATTTCCGGGTAAAGTGTTCAGACGAACTCCATTTCTTAGTTCCAGTGGTCACACCTAGAATGCCACGCCCTTCGTAAAGAACCATCCCCATTCCTTTCCTATTTCAGTGTAAGTGCCACTGGAACAGCTTCTTCCAAAGAACACCTGCTTCATGGAACCGACTCCCAAGAGGATGTTTCCTCAATCACTACAATCTTAACGATTAATTTTGAGCTTGAATAGGTTATGTTCCCCACATATCCCCTTAAACTGTACTACTTACTCTGTAACCCTCTTCCTTGAGTGGCTCTTGGGCCTTGTACAGGGTGAAGATCATTGTAAAAAAAAATTACACATTTCTTTGGGGACGATGAATTATTTTCAACCATAAAACGCTTTTCCCAACAAGCGAAAAATTTCTAGCATATCTCTACTCTGTCGATAAATAGATATGAAGAGATTGACATATATATATATATATATATATATACATGAAGTGAATGAAAGTGAGATAGATATGAAGAGAGAGAGATAGGTAAACAGGAAGAGACTACTCTATCGGTAGATAGATATGAAGATAGATAAACATATAAGGAGACATGACAAGAACTCGGATAGATATATGAAGAGATTGTTTTGTTTTACGGTATATCAACCTCAATGTGTTATTTAATACCGACAAGATTTTTATTGTTGGTAATATTTTTGTTCAAATATTTATTGCTGGTAATGATGTTTGTTTTGTTTTATGGCATATCAACCTCAATGGGTTATTTAATGCCGACATTTTTTTCCTGGTAATAAAAAATCTATTTCTGGCAATACTTTTTTTCCCCTCAAAAATGTATAGCTGGTAATATTATTTTAAAAAAATGTATTGGTAGTAGTATTTTTTTTTTTCAAAAATATATTGCTGGTAATAGTTTTTTTCTTCAAAAATTCATTTCTGGTAATAATTTTTTACAAAGTATTTCTAGTATTAAAAGCTATTTTTACACTTTTATAGTTCTTTTTACCTCAGTTTCGGAGTTAACTATTTACCCATAGCTGTGACCCTAACAGGTGCTACCACTCTGGGTCAGGGTGGATCTGGGAACACCAGGCCTTGCTGTAGGATGTAGTTTTTCGTCTTACCCTGGACGCGGATGTAGTTTATCGTCATACCCAGGACGAATGAAGAGATATACATGAAAATACTTAAATTGATTGATCATTAGGAAAATGCTGAAGGATATTAAAATTGATTGATAGTAATATACTGAAATTGATTTACAGATAGGAAAATGCTAAAAATTGATTGATACATATATAAATAGGAAAATATTGAAATTTATAGTGTTATAGCTATTCTATAGCTAATAGACTCGCCCACCTATAATAAGTAGGAGTCGTTCAGTGAGTCGGTCAGTCAGTCGATGTCGGACGACCGGCTGAACGGTGAAACTCTCTGCCTTCGGGCGGGGAGGAACCCGAACGGGGCTACGCTGAAGGGCGGGGTCTCTTTCGGGGAGGTAAACCGATCCTGAACCCGTTTATACGGGTTCAATGGGCATATTTTTGGCCGAGCCCACGGGCTCGAAGAGCCCACGTTAAAAAGGCCTTGTGCCACATGACGCCCTCGTGGGTGGGGGGTGACTGAATATCGTCAGTCGATGTCGGACGACCGGCTGAACGGTTGAACTCTCTGCCTTCGGGCGGGAAGGAACCCGAACGAGGCTACGCCGAGGGCCGGAGTCACATTCGGGGAGGTAAACCGGCCATGAGCCCGTTTTTACGGGTTCAATGGGCATATTTTTGGGCCGAGTCCACGGGCTCGGAGAACCCACAATAAATAACCGACCTTGTGTCACATGATGCCCCAGTGGGGGTTGGTGACTGAATATTCAGTCGATGTCTGACGACAATCGAACTCTCTGCCTTCGAGCGGAGAGGAACCCGTACGAGGCTATGC
>CAHIKZ030003458.1:0-85000 GCA_903632075.3 Acanthosepion pharaonis | reverse complement strand
CAGAATATCACCGCGTGGTGTTGGCCTCAGTGTCCACTTTCAGATATATGAATAAGGTATATTTAGGCAGAAAGTATTTTTCCAAACAAGTTTGATTAAAATACAACAAGAATACGGTTAGCACATTGTGGCTTTGTTCTTAGTTAATATTCGGAAATTAAAAACATCCCTACCACACACTAAAATATACACAGTTTACCCTTTTCAAATTAGAAGAGACAATTATCTTTAAGTTTAGATTTTTAAATTCACTAAATATAATTTTTCTGATTTTTTCTATCTTAAAACTAGTAGAACTCCTCACCACCATGAGCCCGTCATCTCTATACAGTCCGATGTCCTTAATATCAATTTCGCGGTGTGCCGTTAAGTTGTACAGTATTAAAAGACCAACAAGGTCAGAAGACTCTGCAGATGTCAAATGATAGTGATGTCAAACAGGTCGTTATTGTTTTTTATCCATTGGTCCCCATTATAAATGAGGACCGATTTCTTTGCGCTGAGGATTATATCTGTTTCTTCCTTTGTCAGGTTAGAATACACAGAAGCAAAGTCCAGGGCGGTCGTAAATAGATCCTTCGAAATTGATGGGTAGTTATCCACGATGTCGAACTGTATTAGGGTGCAATTCGGTTTATCATCAATATAGTTTAACTAATTGATGACATCTTTAGTATTGATCCATAATTTTAATTCCAGTTGTTTTTTTATTTGGCGGGTAATTTTTTCCAGGATCCTTTTGCTGATCTTTCCTATGTCGGGTCGGGTAGGGTTAATTATTTTAGTTGCAGGGTTTTCCAAAAAGTCATGCTTATGGTCCTTAAGAGTTATGTAACATTCCTTTTCAGCAAGTTTACCTACTCTATCGCTAATTTTTAATTTATCAGTTATTTTTTTACTAGCTCTGTTTATGCTATCAACCATATTTATGTTGTTGCAACATATATATATATATATATATATATATATGAATGAAAGTCTTCTTTCAAAAGTTAAGAAGTTATATATCAATTCAAGCTTTCAACAAACGTTTTACAAACATTTATTTGTGGTTTCTTTTCCAAATCATTGATTTCTGTTTCCTTTTCTTGTTTATTTTCGTTTCACCTGTATTTTACTCCGTTTCATCTTTCTTATAAATATTTTGTCCACCGAAAATTAAATCAAAGGCACCGACGCTGATTTACACGGCTGCCTGCAGTTTCTTGGATATTCTTTTAGGCAAACAAAAAACAAACATAAAATGGAAGAAATACCTTTTAGCATAAAACCACGTACCGTTTCGGCTAGCTCCCTCCCCATAAAAAATGTAAATAAATATTCCAGTAATGTGTATATTCTTTTCATTTTTTTTCTCTCAAAGGACATTTTTATACATTCCTGTTTTTTTTTTCTTTGCTAAAAAATTTCAACCCGTTCAAGTCTTAAGAGCCTCTCAAAGTAGAATATTACTGAATGTGGTTTGGGATATGCATGCAAGAGAATGTAGAAGCTAAGTGTATAAGAATGAGGAGGTTAGATAACTTGTTTGACTTGAGCAGGTTAAGATTGTAGTATTCAGGGAAGTATCCACGTGGGAGTATTGTTTAACAAACAGCTATCTGAATGTAATTTCCTTATCGTTGGAATACGGGGGAAATGAAGATGATTCAACTACATGGATGTGGTAAGGTAGGTTCAAAATCTGAAAGCTCTGAACTAGTGGAACTAAAGAAAGTTTAGAGAAAGCAGCAGTCAATAGCCCAGCATGCTCCTTAACGACTATTCCATTCTTTGTGGCGATCCAGATTAGAGATGAAACTATGGGAGGGATTATATGGATAACAGAGATTAAGGTAAGATGAAAATTAAGGCATTTATTATACAGTTTAGAGAAAACAGGAACCAATCCGAAAGCACCCGGGTATGACGATAAGCTACGTCCGCGTCCCGGGTATGACGATAAGCTACATCCGCGTCCCGGGTATGACGATAAGCTACATCCGCGTCCCGGGTATGACGATAAGCTACATCCGCGTCCCGGGTATGACGATAAACTACATGCGCGTCCTGGGTAAGACGATAAACTACGTCCAACAGCAAGGCCTCTGATCAGGTTTTGAGGAGCCTGGAACTACCTCTTAATTGCTGGTGTTCCCAGGTCCACCCTGACCCGGGGTGGTAGCACCTGTTAGGGTCTCAGCTATCGGCAAATAGTTAACCCCGAAACTCGGGTAAAATGCATTATAAAAGTGTAAAAATAGGTTTTAATGCCAGAAATATTTGGTAAAAAAAATTATTACCAGAAATAAATTAAAAAAAAAACTATTACCAGCAATACGTTTTTGAAAAAAAATAAATAAATAATTACCTGAAATACGTTTTTGAAAAAAAAAAAAAAAATAATTACCTGAAATATGTTTTTGAAAATAAATAATTACCTTAAATATGTTTTTGAAAAAAAATAAATAAATAATTACCTGAAATACGTTTTTGAAAAAAAAATAATTACCTTAAATATGTTTTTGAAAAAAAAATAATTACCTGAAATACGTTTTTGAAACAAATAAATAATTACCTGAAATACGTTTTTGAAAAAAAATAATTACCTTAAATATGTTTTTGAAAAAAAATAAATAAATAATTACCTGAAATATGTTTTTTAAAATAATATTACCAGCTATACAATTTTGAGGAGAAAATATTTCCAGAAATAGATTTTTAACAAAACAAAAATTTTACCAGGAATAAAAGTTGTCGGCATTAAATGACCCATTGAGGTTGACATGCCGTAAAACAAACCAAACCAAACCACACTTCTTAATGACTATTACATGGATAACATGATTTGGGTGATCCAGATTAGAGATTATAGCAGAAACTATGGAAGGGTTTATATGCATATCACTCAACAGAGACTCAGTTCGAAATGGAAAGTCAGTCAAGTGTTGTGTAGAATTTAAAGAGAATTTACAAGCAGAACATTCTCCTTTGTCAGTATAAGTTAACAGCTCAAATTGATTGAGGAGAGGATGGATAGAAAACTTTATCTTATTTAATACATCTCTCACGAGAGCCAGGGTTGTTAGCTGAAATACAGTGCCTCAGTCACTCAGCAAACAAAGACATACCTCCTTCGTGAACACGTTTACAAATTATTACGAAAATGAAGAAAGAAAAAACAAACAAACGTAATTATCACTATCTGTCGTCAGTGGCAATATAAGTTAGCCAGAACGTGGCTGAGACTATAGCTTGATGTCCCTTCGGGGTTGCCCGCCGGGAAGACATGCAGAGGCACCTGTTAATGTGAGACATCACACTACAAATATCTCGATATTAGGCGACTGTTGATCAGAGCAGGCTCTGCAAGCGCTGCCAAAGAGTTCGGCCTCCTTATTATAAGTCGGATGCAGCAAACTGCCAACATTTAAAGCATGCATCTGTCATATCACGTACACGGTCGAGTGAGCTTCGTTCTCTTCATATTCCGTTAGTCAGGAGGAAGTGTATCTCAGGCAGCTTCTTTCTGAAAACCGCTACTTTATGAAACAGAACCACCCTATCGCTACAATCTTAACTTCTTCAAATCTATATTTGTCTATCCTACATATCCTGCACCTATTTTCTCCTCTTACGTCCATGCAACCTCATTCAGTAACACTCTACTTTGAGTGAATCTTGAGCCTTGTAATGAGTTAAATTTTTTGTAAACAAAAAAAGGTGACTTATCGTTGGTGCTTAGATGAAATATGCTTTGAACTAAAGGTCTGTAAACATACAGACTTTTTATTTTTATTTTTTAAGCAAATTCCCCCAAGCAAGGAGGGAGTGCCCCTAGCACGCAAGGGGTTACAGGGAGTGGGAGAGTAAGAGTAAAGAGGAGTGTTTGGGGAAAAGGATAAAGAGAAGGACAGGGTACATTATTTACATTATTCGGACTATTGTCCTCATCTTTGTCGCCATATTTATCACGTTTCGGCCGTTGTACTCTCCGGCCTTCTTCAGGTGGTTGGAATGTCGAACTGAACCCTTTATTTCGCTCACTGGGGTAGACTGTTCTAGTTCCACGTGCCATGTTTGATGGATGACAGCTATCCTGTTAATTTTCCCTCTGAAAGTTCTCCACTGCCTTAACCGGGTATTGAACTTACACACTTTGGGTCACTGGATCTAACCAACGCCTTTATCCACTGTGCCATGTGTCCTTGAGGACATCTGGGTATGAATTTCTGGCATAGTCCGAATAATGTAAATAGTGTACATAATACTTCATCTCAGAAATATAGACAGATAGTGAAGGGGCGAAACGTTGTAATAAATATGGCGACAAAGATGAGAAGAATAGTCCGAATAATGTAAATAGTGTACATAATACCTCATCTCAGAAATATAGACAAGGTCAAAGCATCAGAAGATTTCAATTGACATTACATTTGAAGATTATATCTATCAGGGAGGCAAGTGATGAGAAGAGATTTCCACTGATGGGACGAGCGAGATAAGAAGCTGTTGTAGAAGAGATGGCTACATTTACTCGTTTCGACAGTGAAAAGATTCCAACCTAGTAGTACGCTTAGATTCATGCAGTTTCAGAACCAGTGAAAGTAGCTCGTCGAAGCAGTTGCCATGAAAATACTTTTAGAAAAGACAGAGGGAAGCCACAACACGTCTCTAAGAAAGTGACTGCAGTCGTAATGCCAGATCAGGACCAAACTTGGGAGTAAAGTTCTGTAAGATACCTTTGATAGCCTAATATATAGTAACGTTATAGTATAGTCATAGTCTTTTTTATATATATATATATATATATATATATATATATATATATATATATATATATATATATATATAAAAAGATAGAACAGTAAGATATATAATCCGGTGTTCATATAGATATTTTTACAAAATAGTGCTCAATGTAAATTTACCGAGCATTAATATTATAAATTAATTGATTTAAAATATATATATATATATATATATATTGTTGAGATGTTGAGAGTTTTCCCGCGTGTGGGTGTACGAATCAAGACAAATACAGCTGCAGGGGAAAATACTGGTATATTTGTAAAAGCAATTAACAAAAGAGTGATTAGTAAAACGAAGGTCGGTTAGTACGAAACAATATCCAAAGTCTATAGTCCAACGGTATGTAACGGGTAAGCTTATCTGGACTGCTGACGCTCTCCCTGTCCTCCCTCTAGAGCTGACTTATATAAGAGGGACCAGTCCATTTCTAGTTAGAAGGTGGGTGCGCCCCAACATATATATATATATATATATATATATATATATATAACTATTTTTAAGTAATTCCTCACAAGCAAGGCGGGTTACAGAGAGTGAGAAAAGGATTAATAGGATCAAGGCATCAGAAGACGTCGATTAACATTACATTTAAATTTTTGAAGATTATATTTATCAGAGAAGCAAATAAGAGGAAGGGAGTTCCACTATTTACATTAGTCGGACTATTGTCCTTATCTTTGTCGCCATGTTTATAAATAAATTAATATATATAAATATTTATAATAAATATGGCGACAAAGATGAGGACAATAGTCCGAATAATGTAAATAATGTACATAATACCTCATCTCAGAAATATAGACAGACTCGGGAATTCCACTGTCGGGAAGTGCTAGACAAGAAGCTGTTGGAGTGGAAGAAACAGTTACATATTTACGCATTTCACCCCAAGGTAGGCGGCAGTGTCACTAGCACGCAAAGTGTTACAGAGTGTGAAACTAAAAGTAAAGAGGGGGTGTTTAAGGAAAGGATAAAGAAGGACGGGGTTCAAGATCAGTGCATCAGAAGATGTCGATTGACATTACATTTACATTTTTGATGATTATTTTTATCAGGGAAGTAAGTAAAAGGAAGGGAGTTCCACTGCATGGAAGGAGCTTTGGACTAAAGCTCTGTAAAAATAATTTTGATAACCTAATATATAGTATAATATAATGGAGCCAGTTTTGAATGTGTATATAAAATAACCTTTGAAGTAAAAGTCTGTAAAAAATGAAAACGCTTTTGATACACTCTAATATATAATAATAATTATTATGTAGTTGGGTTATGGAGGATCTTTAGTTGTCTACATGAAATAATCTTTAGAGCAAATGTCTGTAAAAAAAAAGGTTTGGCTTGGTTTGTTTAACTGCATATCAACCTCAATGGATTATTTAATGCCGACAACATTTTTAGGGTAGATTCGTATGAATAAAATATGGATTCTTTGGTTTAGATTGGTTTGGTTTTTGTTTTACGGCATATCAATCTCAATGGGTTATTTAATGCCGACAACATTTTTTGGATAGATTCGTATGAATAGAATATGTATTCTTTGGTTTAGATTGGTTTGGTTTATTTTGTTTTACGGCGTATCAACCTCAATGGGTTATTTAATGCCGACAACATTTTTTGGATAGATTCGTATGAATAGAATATGTATTCTTTGATTTTGATTGGTTTGGTTTATTTTGTTTTATGGCATATCAACCTCAATGGATTATTTAATGCCGACAAAATTTTTAGGATAGATTCGTATGAATAGAATATGTATTCTTTGGTTTAGATTGGTTTATTTTGTTTTAAGGCTTATCAACCTCAGTGGGTTATTTAATGCCGACAAGATTTTTATTGCTGGTAATATTTTTTCCACAAAAACGTTTTGCTGCTAATATTTTTTTGTCTTTCCTCAAAAATATATTGCTGCTAATATTTTTTCTTCAAATATTCATTACTGGTAATATTTTTTTTTTTTTACAAAAATATATTGATGGTATTAGAATCTATTTTTACACTTTCATAGTGTTTTGACCCCAGTTTGGGGGCTAACTATTTGACCATAGCTGGGACCCTAACAGGTGCTACCACCCCGGTCCAGGGTGGACCTGGTAACACCAGTAATTGTGTGGTTCCACACTCCTCAAAACCTCCTGATCAGAGGCCTTGCTGCTGGATGTAGTTTATCGTCTTACCCAGGACGCCTCATTCAGGGCTTACCTCTCTGCTGAGGTGCCGTCGGCGTATTCTGAATCCCCAGCCGACAGGGCAGTGTTTAAAAAAAAAACAAAGAAAAATATTTATATTTTACCTTAATATATATATATTTACCTTAATGGAGAGAGAAGTGGTAGAGTTTTTAAATAAATATAGGTATGTTTAAATGGATATAAAACAGAGGCGGTTTGTGGTCGTAGCAACAATGGCGACCTGTTGGTTTCACTGGAAGTCAATTTTCTGAAAGCCAAATATTCACTCAACAAGCTGGCCTCTATTAATGGGAAAGGCCCCGCTGATCATCACCGTAACCATTGTTGGCTAAGCGTTTCACTGCTTACCATTGGAAGCAGTGATAAGTTAAACATTGCAGCTATAAAGTTTTTTTTTTTTGTTTAAAGATTTGTGTTGCTTTTTGTCGAAGGTAAAAAAAAAATGAGGTCAACTATTATTGAGGACTTCAGCTTCATATCTTGACGAACAAGATAAACAAGGCGGCCTCTGAATTATTTTTGAAAAATGCTCAAGTCAGTAGCTTCTGTTCCATTTTCGGTCAGCCTTATTTTTTTTATTTTTCATTTTTTTTTTTTTTTCGTTTTTGTCTTCCGCCAGTGTTTGATCGTCAGATTTATCGATGGCTGTTCAGGCTTTTCAAATGAAAACGCAATCGAGTTTAATGCGACATTATCAAAGTTCACCTGAATTCTATTCATATTTAATATTACCGACTTCCTTCTTATATTGGATCGCCCTTTTTTTTAAATACTTTTTTTGTCTATATGGTTACGATGTTTTTCTTTTCTTATACGTTTATTTCTCTTTTTGCTTTTTGTTGTTTTTCTTTCTTCTCTTTCTTTTTTCTTGTAAATCCTTTTCTTCTTCTTCTTCTTGTCCATTTTTCTTTCTATCTTTTTTATTCATTTTCTTTTCTTTCTTGTCTTCCTTTCTTTTATTGCCTTTCCTTTTGTCACCTTTCTTTTTATTTCTTTTCTTTTTGTCTTTTTTTTTCTTCTTGTCCTTCCTTCACTTTTGGTCGTCATTATTTTCTCTTTCGTTTTCTTATCTTTGTTGTCACTTCATAAAACCTCTTTATCTCTTTCTTTCTCCCTTTTCTTTGCATCCTTTTTTTCTCTTGACTTTCTCGCTTTTGCCGTCTTTCTTTCTGGCGTTTGCCCTTTCTCCTCTTTCTTTCTTGCTTTTCTCGTCTTTCTCTTTGCTTTTTTCTTTTTCATTTCTTTCTTCCTTGTCTATTTACATTTTTTGTATTTCTTTCTTTTCTCTCTTTTTCGTCTTTCTTTCATTGTCTTTTACTTGACTTTTTCTTTTTACTTTCGCTTTCATAATTTTCTTGTGTTCTTTTCTTTTATTCTCTTTCTTCCTTGCTCTTGTGCCCTTTTATTTTTTTTCTTTGCTTACTTTTTTTTTGCCTTTCTTTCACTTTTTGTTTTCTCTTCGTTTTTCTTCTCATCATCCCAATCCCACTTCGTAAAAACCTTTTTATTACTTCCTCTTTCATTCCTTCTTTCTTTTTCTTTCTATCATCCGTTTTTTTTTTTTTTCCCAATTTTTGCTTTGATATTTTCTCATTTATTTAATTTTTTCTTGAAGTATCTTTTTTCATTTTCTTCCTTTCGTATTCATTCTTTTTTCCTTTCGTTTTCATTCTTTTTTCTTTTTGTTTTCATTCTTTTTGTTTTCATTCTTTATTCTTTTCGTTTTCATTCTTTATTCTTTTCCTTTTGTTTTCATTCTTTTTTCTTTTCCTTTTCGTTTTCATTCTTTTTTCTTTTCGTTTTCATTCTTTTTTCTTTTCGTTTTCATTCTTTTTTCTTTTCGTTTTCATTCTTTTTTCTTTTCGTTTTCATTCTTTTTTTCTTTTCCGTTTGTTTTCATTCTTTTTCTCTTTTCCGTTTGTTTTCATTCTTTTTTTCTTTTCATTCTTTTTTCCTTTTCGTTTTCATCCTTTTTTCCTTTCCTTTTTGTTTTCATTCTTTTTCGTTTTCATCCTTTTTTCGTTTCTTTTCATTCTTTTCTCCTTTTCTTTTCATTCTTTTCATTCCTTTTTCCTTTTCTTTTCATTCTTTTTTTCTTTTGTTTTCGTTCTTTTTTGTTTTCCTTTCGTTTTCATTCTTTTTTCCTTTCGTTTTCATTCTTTTTTCCTTTCGTTTTCATTCTTTTTTCCTTTCGTTTTCATTCTTTTTTCCTTTCGTTTTCATTCTTTTTACTTTTCGTTTTCATTCTTTTTTTCTTTTCGATTTCATTCTTTTTTCTTTTCCTTTCGTTTTCATTCTTTTTTTCTTTTCGATTTCATTCTTTTTTCCTTTTTTCTTTTCCTAAACAAAAAACAAGGGATAAACCCCTATTCTTGTTCAAAACAACTATCAAATATGATACCAATATTTTAATTTTAATCACCATTTTTAATAACATTTTTTCTTCTTTCTCTAATAATAAAATCAGTGATGTATACAAAATACATAGCAAAAATCAGTTCACCCCAGGTAAGACAATAATGCCTCTAATGTGAAAGAGAATGAATAGAACAGGTAAACCAATCCTAAAATGAAAACGAGGGATAAACCTCTACTCCTGTTCAAAAGACAGTCAAGGAGTATTAACCATATGATAGGTGAATCTGTCTATTTCTATTGAGGTAAAAAGTAAAATGGAATTAATAAATAAATCGTAAATAAAATTTCAGAGTTTATGTGGAAACGTTAGAAATATAGAGTGGAAGTAGATGTTAGAAGGAACCAAAACCCAATCCTAAACAAGAAACAAGGAATAAACCTCTACTTCTGTTCAAAAGACTGCAGAGTATTGTGAACCTATCTACTCCTATTGAAGGAAAATAAATAGTAAATAAAATTTAAGGGTTTAGGCAGAGACGTTAGAAGGAACTGGAAACAATGGAACTTATCTAATCTTATCACAATTATTGTTTAATTATTACGTTTTGCTGGAACGGCTCTGCGAACTTTACGATGGCTGAAAAATTCAATCAATTTGCTTGTATCATTTTTTTTTCTTGTGAATCTACCACTGACACCCGACAAAAGGATTCTATTGAACGTTCTTTAAGTCAAATAGATTTATTTTATTTCATTTTTATTTTATTTTTACTGGCACGTGCGTTCGAATGCCGGTCTAGTTTTAGGACAGATATTAACCAGCGCCTAAACAAGAAACAAGGCATGAACCTTTCACCGGACGATAGGTGAACCTATCTAATCTTATAACAAAAGAAATCTCCATTCTTTCATCAGGTAGAAATATCTATCTGCCCACTTCCACCAAAAAAAAAAAAAAAAATCGGTTTTATTACGAATTCTCGTTTTTACTGTATATTTGCTTCCTTCTTTGCTTAATAATTGTATACATTGAGTCTTTTCTTCGCCATATTAACAAATCTTAAATGTTTTTCTACTTACAGGTAAGTGTACATTTCCTGTCTTAAACTGTAAGTACCCTTTTCACTATTTCCATAAAAAGAGACAAAGATAAAATATACAGGGTCGTATCTAAATGTCGTCAGACTGTATGAGTTCTGATTAAACCGTTCAGCACAAATGCGCGCGCAGGTAACGATCATCAATACCCAAACTATTGAGTCCGTCTGTCAATATATTATTCTTCTCGGTCTATTAATATCTCTCTATTACCTTCTTTTCATATCTATCTAGCATATTTTGTTTCTATGTCTGTCACATTCTGTTTCTGTTTATTCGCATATTCTGTTTCTGTTTATCGCATATTCTGTTTCTATGTCTGTCACATTCTGTTTCTATGTCTGTCACATTCTGTTTCTATGTCTGTCACATATTCTGTTTCTATCTATCTGCCTATCACAATCTGTTTCTATCACATTCTGTCTATATTTATCTATCACAATCTGTTTCTATCTATCACATCTATCACATTCTGTCCATATTCATCTATCACATTCTGTCCATATCTGTCTCCCTATCACATTCTGTTTCTATGTCTACCACATTCTTTCCATATATCACCTTCTGTTTCTGTCTATCTACCTACCTACCTATCACCTTCTGTTTCTGTCTATCTACCTACCTATCACATTCTTTTCATATCTATAAATCATTAAAAGGAGACTGAGATAAAATATACAGAGCCTTATCTGTTCGTGATCGTGTAGCATATCGGGTTGCTATATGAGCTCTCCAGCTATGCAATCACTGAAGGGCTCTTTTTAATTATCAAGTCCTTCCAAATGAGTAAGGCTTGTTTATTGGCCCAACCATCTTTCTGCTTTATATTAATGATCTGCCTAAGAATATATGATTTGTGAATATTTATGCTGATGATACAACGGTGTATAGGTGCACCTCCAAAGATCTACATGACCAGAGCCCGGAAACTGTAACATAGTTGCAGTATAAACCACAGGTGAGCTCTGTGGGTGTTGAATAAACACAAATGCACCTGAGCAAGCGTCTGCAATAGGGATTGGCTAGCCGCCCTAGTAGACGGGTATCTCGAATATGAGTGGCCAGCTATACATATACAAAATGCAGTTCTGTATTGATAATTCAATTAAAAACTAAAAAACCTCCAAGAGCTGTAATTTAGAGGGAATACCTTAGAGTGATATTGTGTTGAAATACCAGTTCTTGTTTGATCACCAAAGTTAAGCAATATTAAGCTTGGTCAGTCGATAGATGTGTGACTGCTTAGGAATACCATGTGCTTTAAGTTTGGATGTGAGTGGTGTGATGGGTAATGGCTTGGAATGAGAAATTGGAGAGCCGAGTTCAAATTCCAGGTATGAATTCATCTCTTTTCAAAAATTAGTCTCTGGAGAAAAAATTATTTTTTCTAACACCTGGTTTTATTTGAAGGAGAAGGTGGAACTAAGTGTTAAGGTAAAAGTTGGGTACAAAAGTTTGTATTGGATTAGGTTTGTGCTGTTTTGCTTTTCTTGAGTTTTGAATAGCACTTTGTATAGGAAATTAAAATTTCACACACAGAGAAAGATATATGAAGTGATATTAGCACAAAAAGTGTTTGAGATATTTTGATAGATTCATCCTGAATTTGGTAATTAGAATGGAAATATTGAAGATCTGAGGAGGTGTGTGTAAAATCTTTTATAAACCATAGTGCATATCATCTCTCTAAAGAATAGTGTGTAAATTGATATATATATATTTTATTTCTTTTGATTTATGGACCTTGTATCACTACTGAGTAATGAGACATTGTGTTATTAGCACAAGGCAGATAAGAATGATGCCGGTGAATGTTCATCCCTGTCTCAATATTGGCTTATCAGCATCCTTGGTGTCACCAACAAACCCACTTAGGCTATCATCAGCAAGGAGGTTGTTGATCGGTTCATCACCCACAAGGCCACATAGAAGCTTTAGAACTCTATCGAGACTGTCAAATGAAGACATTTGTACCACCATCCCAGATATGGCAGGAATACTCCATTTTTTGCTCTATTTCTTGTAAAGATAGAGCATGCCAGAAGACGCCAGATACTTCATCATCATCATCCTTTGACATCCCTATGGTTGGTCTGAACTCCATGGACAATCCCTTTCCCTATTGTTCGGTCCTGCATTGCTGTCACCAGATCCCCAATATCCAACCCTAGCTATGGTGTCAGGGAAAGGCACTTCCAGAAGGATGCCATTGCAGTAAGGATGAGATGATTTCTCTTTCCGCTCGATGGCGGTGGCCAGTAAACTCTAATCGTTTTTGTTTCCGTAAATTGTGTTAATCTTTACATGGGGGATCTCCAAATGATGTTCTGGATTTTTTCTAAGTCGATTTGTATATTTTCCATCTATTCGTCTTTCAAAACGAAAAGATAATGTCCACATTTCTGATCCATACATTAGGACTGGTTCAGTCAGTCTTCTCTCTCTCTCTCTCCTTGTTTAGATGTCTCTCTCTCTCTCTCTCTCTCGATCTGTTGTTGTTGTTTAGATGTCTCTCTCTCCCTCTCTCTCGATCTGTTGTTGTTGTTTAGATGTCTCTCTCTCTCTCTCTCTCTCGATCTGTTGTTGTTTAGATGTCTCTCTCGCTCTCTGTTGTTCATCTCTCTCTCTCCCATATATATATATTGAACAATAAAAAAAATTAAAAAATTAAAATCTTTAGACACACTGGGTTGTAGATTAATATTCTTTCGTTTTTTTTATATTATTATTATTCCATTTAGATTCCTCGACTAGTTTCGACCCAAATGGCCATCATCAGGAGGAGAAATTTTTCTGCTTGCACTAAACTACAGAAATGAGTCTTTTGTTGGAGAAATATATATATATATATATATATATATATATATATATATTTGTTTGGTGTTGTTCATACCTCCCTCTCTAGTTCTGTTCATCTGTCTCTATTTCTCTCTCTCTTTCTGGTTCTGTTTACACACACACACACACACATATATATATATATATATATATATATATATATATAAAAAAAAAAAACATATATATATATATATATATATATATAACTCTGTTAATATCACTCTCTCTTTCTCTATCTAGGTCTGTCCATATCTATATTATATATTTTTGTTTTCATTGGTTGCGTAGACTTTACGACTTTATCCTATGCCGTTGGTGCTTATGTGCGTATCAATTTGTAAATTCTGTTCTTGTCCTGATTTAGAAAATGTGATTATAAAAAATTGAATTTAAACCCAATTTTTAATGCACACTGAAATACTATAAAATGTCACGAATCAAATATAAGAATAAACGCCATTGTATACACACGTGACGTCTACACAACCAATGAAAACAAAGCATGGAATGTAAGCATTGAGACATTACTCAGCATTATTTCATATTCCAAAACCTCTCTAATAAAGCTAAATTAAATAGCGAAACATCTTAAATTTATGAATATCTTTCCTAGTTTCCCTTATTTAATCTCAATTGTAGTATGTAATAAAAATGTGGTGTATCATGCTTTCAAAGAAAATAAGGAATAAAAGTAATATTTTTTTACGGTGATGTTCATCCTTTACATTCCTCAAGTGTCATTCGAGATCGAATTTTACACAGTAAGAGGCACAATTTTATGCGGATACCTGGAGAAGATAATGGTTAACCCTAGACTTGAACAGTTTAAGATTGTAGTGATCGCAGAAACATCCTCTTGTGAGTCTGTTCCAAAAGCAGCGATTTGGTTTGGTTTGGTTTGTTTTATGGCATATCAACCTCAATGGTTTATTTAATACCCACAAGATTTTTACTGCTGGTAATATTTTTTTCAAAATGGTAATATTTTTTCATTTTTTTTTTTTTTTTTTTTTTGGCTGGTAATATTTTTTTTCAAAAATGTATTCCTGGTAATATTTTTTCCCAAAAACTATTGCTGGTAATAATTTTCTCTTCAAAATTTATTAGCGGTAATATTTTTTTTGCAAAAAGGTATTGCTGATATTAAAACTTATTTTACACGTTTTCACTCCAGTTTCTGGGTTAACTATTTGCCCATAGCTAGGACCCTAAAAGGTCCTACCACACCGGGTCAGGGTGAACCTGGTAACACCAGTAATTAAGAGGCGGTTCCACGATCCTCAAAACGTCCTGTTCAGAGGCTTTGCTGTTGGATGTAGTTTATCGTCATACCCAGGACGCGGATGTTGTTTATCGTCATACCCAGGACGCGGGTGTAGTTTATCGTCATACCCAGGACGCGGGTGTAGTTTATCGTCATACCTAGGTCACTGATGTAGATTATCGTCATACCCAGGACGCAGATGTAGTTTATCGTCTTACCCAGGACGCGATTGTAGTTTATCGTCTTACCCAGGACGCGTATGTAGTTTATCGTCATACCCAGGACGCGGATGTAGTTTATCGTCATACCCAGGACGCGATTGTAGTTTATCGTCTTACCCAGGACGCGGATGTAGTTTATCGTCTTACCCAGGACGCGGATGTATTTTATCGTCATACCCAGGACGCGGATGTAGTTTATCGTCATACCTAGGTCACTGATATAGATTATCGTCATACCCAGGACGCGGGTGTATTTTATCGTCATACCCAGAACGCGGATGTAGTTTATCGTCATACCCCGGACGCGGATGTAGTTTATAGTCATACCCATGACGGAAAAAGCAGCGGTTTGTGGGAATAAGCTGCCCGGATGGAACTTACACGGCGGGATTTTAACGACTAATACTGAGTAGCCTTCGTAGCCTAATCGGTTATACAATTGTCTCGTGATCGTGAATGGTAGCTCAACACTAGCTTTATTATTTATTTCCGATCTAGTAAATATCTTAGAATGACAATTAGAAAATTGCGATAAAAGGAAAGTAAAATTAAAGGGAAAGAAATTAGGCAATGATAATAATGATAATAATAATTTTCGCAAGGTTCTTCTGTTCTCATAGTTTCAGTGTTCATTTTCCCCTTCTTCCTCTTATTTTTCTCCCTCTCTTCACATCTTTTCTCTTCTTTTATTAATGACCTCTCCCCTTCCTATTACCAATTCTCTCCACACCCGCACCCCTGCCAATTGTTTACAAGAGTCTCTGCATTTTTTGTTGTTTTTGTATCCCTTTTCCACTGCCCACCTACGTTTGCCAGATAACCTTTTGGCACTATTGATAATAATAGTAATAATATTTCTTATATATATATATTAGTAGGCTTTTTGACTATCAGTTCTTTTATAAGTATATATATATATATATATATATATATATATATATATATATATATATATATATATAAAACAAATTCCCCGAAAAATAAACGCCACTTTATCTTTTTACAAGCAGCATGGCCCGGCGTTGTCCGTGCTTGATTCAAAAATCGTACGACTCATACAGCAATCGCTATCACTTGACTTAAAATATTTTTGCCCTTCCTTGCCTTTAAAGGAGTGCCCTTTGCCATGCTGATGTTGCTACATGCCTTACTTCTTGCCTATCTCACACTGCGAATTTTTTCTAAGCTCTATACTAAACATTAAATCTGTTACTAAAAAAGAACTAAACAAAATGAACACAAAACGATCAGCTTTAAAAAAGGACTCGTAACTGGAAAAACCGAATGAAAAAAGAATGTTAACAATAAATACTTTTTTTCCAACCCAGTTCTGCGGAATCAGAATCAACATTGAGTTTAAGCAAGCGAATGAGCCAATTGAAGTAAAGTGCCATGCAGATTTAAATTTTTCCCACTTGTGACGAATGCAGCTATCGATTTTTTTGCACGCTAGCATGCTAGTTAACATTCATGTAAGTCAGCTGTTGGCTCTCACGCTGGCCAATAGAATATTCCTGCCTATTCGTGGCAGCCAGCTATAGGCTCTCACTCTGGAAAGTAAAAAATGGCCGCATACTACATGAAAACTGACGTAGAAGCATGAAAAAATGGATTATTTCCACTATCGATGGGAGTTGGGAAATGCAAAGTCGGTCTTAGCCTTCCCGCTAACTTGGAGCATGTGCATGTAAATTTTGGTGCAAATTGCGGCCGTGCATTCATTACACACACACACACACACACACACATATCCTGCCTTTTATAGATAGTGATTTTTTTTATTTCTTGTCTCGTTGAGAAAGGACACAGGCGTGTCCGAAAATTCCGATTTTAAAATCTTTTTCACACATGCTTCCATTTTGTCAAAAGGCCGACTAATATACAATAAATATTATTTATGTCTCCAATTTCTTGCCGGTCTTATCCCCTGACCGGTGGAAGGAGTGATTGCTGCAGGGTCCGTCTACGAAACTGTAGATTCGGAAAACTGAAGGTAGCAACAACAACAACAATAATAATAATAATAATAATTTTCACAAAGTTCTTCTGTTCTCATGTTTACCTTGTACATTTTTTCCTTTCTTTCTCTCCTCTTATTTTTCTCCCTCTCTTCTCAACGTTCCTCTTCTTTTACTAATGACCTCTCCCTTTCTATTACCAATACTCTCCCCCACCCACATCAATTGTTTACGTGGGTCTCTGCCTTTTTCGTTGCTCGTCAGTTTGTCCACCATTCCCAACCCCACCCTGCGTTTGCCAGATAACCCTTTGGCAGTATCGTGGCCCACTCCGCTGCTCACATTCTCCGCTAGGTGGCGCTCTGCCACTTTTTGATCATTGCATTTCCCGCCAAAAGTCCGTCAGCAATGACTAATCGTTTTGAGGGAACTCGTGGTAAGAGCAGTTGAGAGAGGAAGCGGTGGCTGTTTGGTTTAGGTAGGTAAATTGGGGGGGTTTAAATAAAAAGTGATAACAGTAGGTAGGCAAAAATTGGACCCCCTGGTGTCTGGGGCTTGAAACCACGCGAAGTGCGTGATTCTCGAGATGCTGAGTGAAGGAGATTACAATTCTTAGATGTTTATTTTGATTGGCTTAGTTTATTTCTTTCTTTAGAGAATTCTATTTGTTTATTAGATTGTATTTTTTTTCTGTGTCGGCGTTGGAAGGTTCGTCTTGGATTGCGATGCGAACAAAATTAACTAATTCTAATCCTGGAGAGATACAGATTATTTTAAACTAAGGATTGACGTAATTATCTTTTAAAGCTTGTGCTTGTTTTCGTGGATATATTTTTAACGCGAGAAAGGACGAGATTAAATGAGTAAATAGTCGCAAACAAACTGAGATACATGAAGAAAGTATGCATATCTGTCAGATTTTATTATGCAAATTAGTGTTTCCTAAAGATATTATATTTCGAAACTCACAATACAATTACCGTATTTGACGGGAGTATAAGTCACACACCAATTTCAGCAGGGCAAATCAAGAAAAAATTAGTAATTAGTAAAATTATTAGTAAATGGTACAGCCTAGGCTATATTTATGGGGTATTATTTTGGTTAAACAAACCAAGATTACAAATAAACAAAAAATAATAGGAAAAAAGAAAACACGCCTATAAAATATTATTATTATATCCAAAGGTAAGAAAACAAAGCAATTATTACAATTGAGCAAAACAGTACAGTTACCATTTAAAATTTGATTCATCTTCAAATCCATAAAATTCGTCGCCTTCATTATCAAAACTCTGATACCGTCATCGTCATTAAATATCGCGTCATCGAAGTTCGACCGATTATCGCGAATTTTAAACCTACATAAGACGCAAGGGAATTTTAAAAGATGTTTTTAGTACAAAAAAGTGCGACTAATATGCTGTCAAATACGGTACTTTTCTAAATATATTGGTAAAAACAAAAGAAATAGCAGAAATACTCATTCGATCTGATTTTAAAATGGGCATAAGATTTCCGAGGGGGGGGGTATTTTAGTGTAATTTCTGTAAATGTAAGATTATCAGGCATTGCAATCCAAGTGTTTCATTGCTATTAATGTCTTTGTCTAAGCTAATAGGAGTTGCAAGGTAGCTAATTTCAGCCAGCCATCGCGAATTCTAAACCTATATATGGCATATCAGACACGGGGGAATTTTAAAAGATATTTTTAGTAAAAAAAAAAAAAAAAAGTGCGCCTTATACGCCGTCAAATATGGTACTTTTGCAAATATAAACATATATGGTGTATTACTGACATGGGTTGGTAAATAGCAGTTTTATTATGCAAACATTTTACATGAATAAACAATACATAGATATAATTATATGCGTGTTATAAGAGGAAAAAAATATCCGATTTAATCGGTGTGGAATAATTTCAAATCCAGCAGACGTTAATGGCTTCCATACGGTGCCAATACTGGTGGTAATATTTGATAAAGTTATTTTTACCTCTTCCTCAAAATTCCAAAGCACTTCCGTTACGCATTAATTTGTATGTCATTCCGTCTGGATGGAGCCTGCCATAAAGAAGCGAAACAACCAGATAGATAAAAACATGATTTGTAAATAAATGCTGAGGGAAGAGAAGAGTTTAGATGGAGACATAGATACGTAACTATAGATAGATAGATACCGAAAGATAGATAGATAGATACCGATAGATAGATAGATACCGAAAGATAGATAAATATACCGAAAGATAGATAGATAGATAGATACCGAAAGATAGATAAATACCGAAAGATAGATAGATAGATACCGAAAGATAGATAAATACCGAAAGATAGATAGATAGATACCGAAAGATAGATAAATACCGAAAGATAGATAGATAGATACCGAAAGATAGATAAATACCGAAAGATAGATAGATACCGAAAGATAGATAGATAGATAGATAGATAGATAGATAGATACCGAAAGATAGATAGATAGATAGATAGATAGATACCGAAAGATAGATACCGAAAGATAGATAGATACCGAAAGATAGATAGATAGATAGATAGATACCGATAGATAGATAGATAGATAGATACCGGAAGATAGATAGATAGATAGATACCGAAAGATAGACAGATAGATAGATACCGAAAGATAGACAGATAGATAGATACCGAAAGATAGATAGATACCGATAGATAGATAGATAGATAGATACTGAAAGATAGATTGAATAGATAGAAATGTAGATAGATACGGAAAGGTAGATATATAGATACGAGACGATAGAAAGGTAGATAGATACAGAAAGAGATCGAGTGGTGGATAGATACGAAAGATGGCTAGCTAGCTAGACAGATTGATAGATACGGAAATAGATACGAAAGATAGTGAATAGATAGAAATGTCGACAGATACAGAAAGATGGAAAGGTAGATAGATACGGAAACATAGGTATATAAATACAGAAAAATGGATTGATGGATAGGTAGATAGAAAGTTAGATAGATACAAAAAGATAGCTAGGTATATATTAGATTGGTGCAAAAATAATGACGTAATAATGTCGTTTTTTGACGTTAAAAAATATGAAAGGATAGATTGATAGGTGAATTGATACGGAAAGGTAGATAGGCATATATGAAAAGATAGAAAGCTAAATATCTACCTAATGATAGGTACATATATATATATATATATATATATATATATATATATATATATATATATGGAAAAGAGTGATTGATAAATAGATACGAAAGATGGATATAGATAGACAGATGCGGAAAGATAGATCCGGAAATAGATACGAAATATAGTGAATAGATAGAAAGAAAGGTAGATAGATACGAAAGATAGATTGATAGAAAGGTAGATAGAGAGTTGTATAGATATGTAAAGGTAGATGGGTATATAGATACGTAAGGAAAGGTAGATAGGTACAGCCGTCCTGGTTATAACAATAAACTACATCCGCGTCCTGGGTAAGACGATAAACTACGTCCAGCAGCAAGGCCTCTGATCAGGAGGTTTTGAGGAGCGTGGAACCACCTTTTAATTGCTGGTGTTCCCAGGTCTACTCTGACCCGGGGTGGTAGCACCTGTTAGGGTCCCAGCTATGGGCAAATAGTTAACCCCGAAACTGACGTAAACAGCATTGTAAAAATGGGTTTTAATACCAGAAATACTTTGTAAAAGAATTGTTACCAGAAATAATTTTTAAAGAAAAAAAAAACTATTACCAGGAAATATATTTTAGAAAGAAAATATTACCAGGAAATATATTTTTGAAAGAAAATATTACCAGGAAATATATTTTTGAAAGAAAATATTACCAGCAATACATGTTTTACAATAATATTACCTGCTATACATTTTTGAGGAAAAAAAAATATTACCAGAATAGATTTTTGACAAAACGAAATATTACCAGGAAAAGAAAGTTGTCGGCATTAGATAACCCAATGAGGTTGATAATCCGTAAAACACAACAAACCAAACTAAACCATAGACATGGAAGGATAGTAAGATCGATCGATAGATAGATAAGAAAAGATGGATGGATGTATAGATAGATATAAAAAATATTAGACAGCTGTTACACACATTGTCAGCCTTGGTGTTCGACTTTGTCTTCTAGAAGACCGAAGAAGGCATCCTCTTTCTGGTGACCTCTGATTGATGTCTCTTGGTGCAAGTCTTGCCTGCTGCAGCGGTTATATATGAATGCTAAAAAAATAAAAACAGAACATTTGACTTAATCCATTCGTTCTTCATAAATCATATAATGAACATCGTGTTGAACGGCCACCCTTTTAGATCATCTCCCGCTAATACCGGGGATCCTGTAGGTTTATCTCCTTGACGCTACGTTTATCAACGACCTTACGAGTGTAATCAATTACGAAAGAAGTATTTATACTGATGACGCAAGTTTTTACTCCAGTCTTTAATATCAAGTACGATACGCTCGACAGCATAAAACTGGCAGCCGCTCACGAAAATGACCTACAATCAGTTGTTAATTGGGGCAAGAAATGGCTTGTAATTTTGTAACCTTTTTTTTTTTTTTTATATTAGAATGGCTGATGCTAACCTCCGGGAGAGTAATTCATTGCGCCATCTTGGTCTCGTGTTTTCCACTGTCGTGAAGTGGAGCGATTATATTAAAACAATTGCTAGATCTGCTGCTAGAAAAGCTGTTTCACTGCGTCGTGCCAGACAACTTTTCACACCAGAATCTATCTTACAGATTTATAATTCTGCCAATCGTCCGTACCGCCATAAATGGTCTGGTGGCCCCTGCTGTATATTTCGGAAATCGCAACAAAATCCAAAGAATGGTCTGCAATGTAATAGGCCCTGACCTGGCATCTCGGCTTCAATCATTTTCCCACCGCCCCGGTGTAGCTTCCCCCTATCTTTTCTATAAATATTTTCATGACAGTTGCTCTAACGAGCTCTCCTCCTTGGTACCTTCGCACATGAATTTAAGCCTACTACTTGACTGGCAGTTAGGTCTCTTTGTTTTACTGTTGAAAAGCTGGATGTAACCGGAGGTTTTATCCTAATAGTTTCTTCTATCGTACTTCTCGCCTGTGGAATTCTTTTCCGGCTTCTTTGCTGCCTTGTCACCTACCATCTCCAAAGGTTGCCACACAGGGTACGTCAGTTATAAATTGAAAAGTTCGACTAAAGGGAGTATAAATTGCAAAAGAAATTCCAATAAAGCTTATCTATGATTAGGGACAGAAGTGTACATGCGTTTAGAGAATGTGTGTTTAGTGTTTAAAATATTTCCTGTTTACACAGAGGGTGGGGATTTCTCCGAAAGTACAATCTGTTATAGCAGCTTGGAGGGCTATCTGGTCCGAGTACACAATCTATAGCAGCCCGAAGAACTATCTTTCCTGCTAGACATTTTGTACCAACCTGGAGAACTAACTTGTTCTGTTACACACCCTATACCAGCCTGGAGAGCTGTCTTGTAACATTCGCCCTCCAGGCTGCTATAGAATATCTGTCTTATTCTGTTAGCCCTCCAGGCTACTATAGAATGTCTAACAGAACAAGATAGACATTCTATAGTAGCCTGGAGGGCGAATAGAACAAGATAGCTCTCCAAGTTGGTATAGGGTTTGTTACAGAACACGATAGCCCTCCAGGTCGCTATAGATGTCTATCTTGTTCTGTTAGCCCTCTAGGCTGGTACAGAATGTATATCTTATTTTGTTACACTTTTTCAAAAGAAACACACAATATCATGAGCGGATGAGCTTCATATCAAAGCTAGGAGTTAGGAGAAGGAAAATTTCCTTCCCCCGCAAAAAAAAAATAAAATAAAAAAGCCTGCGATAATTCACTGCTAAAAAAAACCAAAAAAACAAAAGACCTGAAATTGTGGAGGGCTATGATCGTTGACGTCTTGAAAAGACTAGGGATAGAAAAGAACGAGGGCGTTGGTTCTCTGACAGGCACCCGCTGGTCCTTAGTGGTGATGCATAGATAAACAGAGCCCGTGCATCCTGTGTTTGCTCATACATACAATTCCAAGCATTGATCAGTCCTTGTGAGTCAGTGAGCTTCCAGGCCTTGATTCCTCTTCGCCTGCATAAATGATTCTACATCGATATGGAATCGATCGCACTTGCTAATTGTGCCTCCGTACTCAAATGTACAAGTGTGTACGCGGTCTTTTGTAAAGGCGTCTCAAAATAGGTTCCCCACCCCGTATAATAAAAGAAGAAAAAAAAAACGCCATCAAAAAACATTCCAATATGAAATAACGATGCTAATAGCCACAACAACAACGACGAATACGACGACGAAGAAAACAACCACAGTAAAATGAAAGGATAAATAAACAAAACAAGAGTTGTCGTAAGAATGATTATTCTTCCCTTTCGCGCGCCCCGGCATAATGGAGACATTTCGAACTCCACCTCCTCCTCTTTTTTTCTTCTATCTTGCTTTCTACCACCAACACCACCTCCTCCTCATCCTCCACCAACATCTGATCATTTCTACTTTCATTTTTGCTTTTCCCGCCTTTTCTTATCGTTAAGGAATTGCGCTTTCAGCAAAATCCATCGTGCGTCGGTCTCTGCGCGCGTGCGATCCGACGTACGCATGTGCTCGTGTAGCTCAGTAAAAAAAAAAAAAAATGGCGGAAGAGAGGGGCGGCAGCCATGCAAAGAAACCGCTCTTCTTCCTGTACATGTGACCGCGTGCCTCTGTGTCATGGCGAGCCTCGGCATGCTCCCATGCTTGTTTCTGTTTGTGCAATCAGTTATTGTGCATTTATCATGGGGCTTGGAAGTTTGCGAACGCGTGTAAATGAAAAGCGTCGTGGGGGAGAGGGATTGGCAAGCGTGAAACTGTGATGGTTGGTGGGTGTTTTTGTCCGTCCTGTAAGTCTGTCTGTCTGTTTTGCGATCTTTTGTCGTTGACATTTGTTTCCTACTTTCTGGTTTTGGACATTATCCTTATAATAATGTAATGTAGCATATATATATATATATATATGTGTGTGTGTGTTGTGTAAGTGCGTGTATAAAAATGGATGCCTAATGGATACCAACGAATCGTAAACAAATCACGATAGGGGGACATGATGGTCACGGATGAGCAATTATTGTAAGAACCAAAACTGTATTTGTATGTCATGCAAAGACAACACAAACTCTTCCTCTCTCACTCCTTCTCACCATATATATATATATATATATATATATATATATATATAGATATATATATATATATATATAGAGAGAGATAATTACACCATGCATTTACTTTACAAATATACATATATATCTTTCATGAAAAATGAACAAGGAATTTCCTTTATATATAGACATATGTATATATAATATATATAAATATATATGCACACACACATATCTATATATATATATATATATACATATAATTGTTTTTGTATGCGTAACAGTGCTTATGTATGTATGTATGATCCAATTGACCCAAATATACTGTGCAGCCGACAAAATGGAAACAACGCGCATGCGCGAAATTTAAAATACTAAATGGCGACAATTTACCCATCGCACCCAATATATATATATATATATATATATATATATATATATTGTGTATGTGTGTGTATATAATGAGTTTTAAAGTTATTTCAAAAGTTAAGGGGCAAAAATAAATGACAAATTACCAAATGCTGCTCTATGCTTTTGCACTGAGACAATTATATATATCTGTGTTTGTATGTGCACACACACACACATATATATATATATATATATATATATGTATATATATATATATATATATATATATATATATATATATATATTACATATATGTGTGCAATGATGTATAATTGTTAAATTGGACTACAAATTAACGCAATTATGCTGCAGTGTTTTCGTTGTAGAAATGCATCTTTCTATAAACATGTAATTAAATAAATTACTACAATTCTTCATTCTGGAATGTGTCCACGGATCCGTATTAACGGCTTTCCTCATGGAAGTTTTACTAAATATCACATTTGCTTTCTTTCCTTTATTATTATCATATATATATATATATATATATATAGAGAGAGAGAGAGAGAGAGAGAGACCGTGGCAATCATTATCTAAAACCGTGTGCTTATTGTGTGATAGAAAATATTTTATTGTCTACATAATGAGTTTTGGGAATAATATATATATATATATATATATATATATGTATATATGTGTGTGTGTCTGCGCGGAATTACATCTGATGCAGTTCAGTTAATGAATCTCGTAATTTAGTTTTGTGTGGATATATTATTGAGGCGTCATCTTTATCGTGAAAGAATTCAGCATCTTCTTTTGGGAAACTTTTTAAATGTACGAACGTCGAAGAATTCTAAAAAGTGGCTAAAGCAAAGAAATAAATAACATTTTCCCATGTCTTGATGACATATATAATTAAATTAGTAAATGAAAAAAAAATTAAAGGTAAGGGTCTTTGTCTATTCAGCATTATCGCAGTGGAAATTGCAACCTGTACTTGTTTCTATTTCTCCCTCTAATATGCATATGTGCGTATATATATATATATATATATAAATAAAGTAATGAAAAGTTTAGTAATCCGCATAGATAATACCAAGGAGGATGTCATCTAGAGTGATGTAATCAGACAATTTTTTTTTTCGTCCTTGGGGTGAGATCTAATGAAGCAGGTAAAAACCATATACCTAGGGAAATAAATTATAACCAATGGACTTTTAAGCTTGTCTGTTTTCTATTTAAATTGAATTAACATATATATATATATATATATATATATATGTGTGTGTGTGTGTGTGTGGTTTATGTATGTGTATAAGTTCACCATCGCTAATTCTGCTTATTTTTGTAAGTAAATGTACGTATGTGTTTAGAAATATAGTCATCTGCAGTATAGAGTCGAAGCTTTTTTTTTCTATTTTGTTGTGTATACGTCTAAATAGACCCAGTGATATATATATAATCAGTGCGTCTCTTTTTCTTCCCTTTTCTTGTGAAAAGTTGGTGTATCTTGTTTTTGAATGTCAATAAATTGTCTACTCCCCAGTTATTTACTAACGCCTGATGAGAAGTGTTAATTCACATCGAAACATGATTGCATTTGTGTAGCGTTTTTACATGTTTTTGATGCAATATCCTAAAATAAAGAATATTGGTCTACTTTTGTATTGAGCCCTCTTTTAAATTGAATGTTACGAACATCGGAATTGGACTCTATTCGTTCTCATTTCACACACACACACACACACACACATATATATATATATATATATATATATATATATATATATATATATTTTAAAATAACTTTCGTTTTTCCCCTTACTTTGAACTTGAGCGTAGGCCATACCGATTGGTTGATCTGAATAAAAACAAAACAAACCCTGCAACTATCTCCTCCTTTTCTTTCTTAGACTTTTTCTTATTCTCCCTTTTCTCGTGAAAAGCGTGTATCTTTTATCTTTCTTTCTGACTCTTTTTTTTTCTTCCTTTTCTCGTGAAAAGAGGGTGTATCTTGTTTTTAAATTTCAATAAATTGTCTACTCACCAGTTATTTACTAACGCCTGATGAGATGTGTTAATTCACATCGAAACATGATTGCATTTGTGTAACTTTTTTTTTTTTACATGTTTTTGATGTAATCTCCGAATATATATATATATATATATATATATATAATAATCAGAAATGCCCAATTAATGTTACCCTCTATTGAACTGATTTTGCTTTGTGAAATTCTATTCCTCTTTCTTTCTGTCACCGTCTCATGCATAAGGTACGGAAAGAAAATATAAAATGGAATTAAGTTTTCGTGTGATGCGTCTCGTTCTTTAATCCAAACTAAATGCTGTTTTCTGTCGTGCGACTGCGCATGCGCACGAAGGAGAGAAGCTGAGCCTTTTGAATATAATTTTTTCTTAAATATATAGATTTCTTTTACATTTTCTTCTTCTTTTTGTTCGTGTTTCCATCACTTTTGTTATAAAATATTTCATATTTGGATAATGGAACCTTTGCAAAGGTGAAAGGTTGTAAAGGACTTTGATTAAAGTTTAAATTTTTTATGATACATAAAAATTTATATATCATTTTCCCATATGTTTATATATATATATATTCGAGGTAGTATAGTTTGTACGTTATTCCTCTTACTTTACTGATAATATTTTATATAGACGTACATTAAATAATTGCCGGACTTCATACATTGCACCATGCAATATAATTGGCCTTGATCTGGCATCTCGTCTGCAGTCGCCTCCCTCTGTCTTTTTTACAAATACTTTCATGGTAACTGCTCCGATGAGCTGCTTTCGCTGGTTCCCAGACTTCATCAATTTAAGCGTTCAACTAGGCTGGCATCTCGTTCTCACACTTTCACTGTCGAAACTGTTAAATGTAGCCGTCGCTTCACGTCTCCAATAACTTCATGTCTTGCACCTCTCGCCTGTGGAACTCCCTCCCCTTTTCCCTGTTTCACTGATAGCTATAATCTATAACTATTCAAATGTAATGTCAATCGACGTCTCCAGATGCCCTGATCTATCCCCTATCCTTCTCTTCATCCTTTCCTTTATCACTCCTCTTTACTCTCGCTTACAACTCTCTGTAACCCCTTGCGTGCTAGTGGCTTACTGCCTTGCTTGGGGTGAAACGGTTAAATATATATATATATATATATATATATATATATATATTAGACATATGAACTAAGCCTCGCTGAAGGCGCCAAATTGCCAGTAACCATGCTATACTGGTTTCTATGTCTGTAGTGTTTATGACTGCCGACAACATATCGGAAGCTATGAACACTTTTTATACATAATGATATCAAATTTAATATTACATAATAATATATAAAAATATAATTTTCCCTTAAGCAGATTTTGTAGACATTTTAATCTGTGAACTCCATCTCTCTCTCTCTCTCTCTCTTAGACACACACACACACACACATATATTTTTATATATATATATATATATATATATATATATATTACTTTTTTGTGTAAAAAAATACGCCCTCGTTCGTTTGTGTGATTTGCACTTGTGTCAGTTCGTGTGCAAGTGTCCGTCTGCTCATGCGCGCCAATCTGAAATATTTTGGGGTGTATATGTGTAATTGAAAGATTGCATAAAGTCTGTTTACCTGTGCGCCTGCGTGAGTATGTAAGTGCTCGTGAATACCGCCTGCTAACACACAGGTGCGCATGCCCAGAGAGGTGTACACCAAACTTGAGGAGTCAGCCATTAATCTTATCTTTCATCAGGACGTAAGGGCAGAGAGAAATTAGGCAAGATAAGGAAGGAAGGTTATGGTGTGGGCGTGAATATGTGTCACAAATGATGAGACAAAGAAAGGGAAGGAGGCGGAAAAGAAGAGAACGAAAAACAAATAAAAGGGAATTCTGGTGAAGAACGTAAGAAAGAAGTGAAGTCTCAGTCATAGAAAGAAAAAAAAATAAGAAGATCCATTTTAAAAAACTAGTAAGAAAGGAAAAAACTAGTGAAAAAGAAAAAGAAATTAGAAAGAAATGGAGTCTCAGTCATAGAAAGAAAATATTAACAAGAAAGATAGAAACTAGCAAGAATGAAAGACAGAAATAAGAAAAAAAGAAAAACAAAGAAACTAGTAAGAAAGGAAGAAAGACAGAAAGAAACTAGTAAGAAAAATGAGTTGCAAGAAAGAAAAAAAAAAATAAAGAAAGAAAGAAAGAAAGAAATAAGAAAGAAAGAAAGAAATCAAAAGAAAAGAAAGAAAGATAAAAAGCAAGAAAGAAACTAAAGAAAGACAGAAATAAGCAAGAAAGAAACTAGTAAGAAAGATAAAGAAAGAAAGAAACTAGTAAGAAAGAAAGAAAGATATTTTGGAGAAAGACAGAAAGAAAGAAAAAAGAAAGAAACTTTAAGAAAGAAAAAAGTAGAAAGAAAAAACTAGAAAGAAAGAAAGAAAATTGAAAGAAAAAAAAAGAAAGACAGAAAGTAAAAGAAAGAAAAATAGAAAAAAGAAAGAAAATAGCAAGAAAGAAATCAAAGAAAAAGAAGAAAGTATTGTAAAGAAAACTAGTGAAAATATTAGAAATAAAGAAAAGAAAAAAAAAAAAAGAAAGTAGAAAGAAAAAACTAGTAAGAAAGAAAAAGAAAAAGAAAGAAAACAAAGAAAGAGAAAATGCAAGAAAGAAAAAAAAATGAAAAGGATTTAAAAAGAAAAAAGAAAGAAAGATGAAATTTAAAGAAAGAAACTAGTAAGAAAGACAGAAAATAGATCCCCAAACTAGTTTTAAAAATATAGAAAGAAAGCAAGAAAGAAAAAAAAGAAAGACAGAAAGACAAGAAAGAAAAAAATAAAAAGAAAAGAAAAAAAGAAAAAGAAAAAAGTAAGAAAGACAGAAAAGAAGAAAGAAAAAACTATAAGAAAGACAAAAAGTTTAAAAGAAACTTGCAAGAAAATGAAGAAAGTAGCAAGAAAGAAACTAGTAAGAAAGACAGAAAGTAGCAAGAAAGAAACTAGTAAGAAAGACAGAAAGTAGCAAGAAAGAAACTAGTAAGAAAGAAAGAGAAAGTTAAGAAAGAAACTGAAAGAAAGAAAGAAATATAAATAGTTAAAGAAAGAAACTAAAAAGTTCCAAAAAAATTGAGAAACTAAATGTAAGAAAGACAGAAAGAAAGAAAGAAAATAGAAAGAAAGAAAGAAAAGAAAGAAAGAAAAATCAGTAAGAAAGAAAGAAATAGCAAGAAAAAAAAAAAAGAAAGAATAAAGAAAGAAAGAAAGAATAATTTAGAAAGAAAGATAGAAGTGAAAAAAACTATAAGAAAGAAAGAAAGATAGAAAAAGAAACTAGGCCTTGAAGACAGAAAAGTAGCAAGAAAAGAAACTAGTTTTTGGAAGAAAGTAGCAAGAAAGAAAAGATATAAGAAAGATTTTTCCAGGATGAGAAAGAAACTAGTAATTTTAAAGAAAGAAAAAGAAAGAAATCTAGTAAAAAGAAGAAAGAACATTAGAAACGATTGGTTGAAAGACAGAAAGTAGAAAGAAAGAAACTAGTAAGAAAAAGACAGAAAGAAAGAAAAAGAAGAAAAAAGAAACTCGAAGAAAGAAAGAAAAGAAAAATGAGAAAGAAAGCAATAAAATAAAGAAAGAAAAGGCAATTAAAAAAAAGAAAGTTTCCATTTGATAGACGAAAGAAAGGAAAAAAAAATGAAAGTATAGCAAAAGAAAGAAACTGACAGATGTAGAAAGAAAGAAACAAATAAAGAATTAATTTGAATCAAAGAACAATAAGTGAAATCCTAAGTGAAAAGAAAGTAAGAAATCGATATACAAAGAAAGAAAGAAAATAGAGGAAAAAGCAAGGAAAGCAAAAAAGGAAAGAGATTATCATTCACAAGGAGGAAAAGGGAATACTTTTAAAGAAATGAGGAAAGAAAGAGAGAATGAAATACTACAAAAAGAATATATTTCTTTCATAGAATGAAAAGACAATGTATATTGAAAAAAAAAAACGATGGTCATCGAAAGAAAGGGAGAGAGAGAAAAAAAGAAAAAGGGAAGGTCAAATGAACAAGAAACAAAGAACAAAATTAAAAACTTAAAGAGAATTAAAAAATAAAACCCGAATGAAAAGGTGGAGTATTTTAAATCATTTCATGAAACGAAAGAGGGTAAAAATGAGAAATAATTGAAAAAAGAAAAGAAAAGAAAAGGGGGGAAAATCATCGCGATAAAAGAGAAAGAATTCAAAGCAGAGAGACAAAGAATGAACGAATGAACTTGTGTAAATGATTTCATGATACGAAAGAGGAAGAAAAACGAGAAATAAGGGATGAAAACATTTTTTTTTAAAAAAAATGATCGCGATAAAAAGAGAAAGAAATCGAAGCAGATAGAGAGAGAGAGAAAAAAAAAGAAGGAAAGAAACTAGCCAGAAGGAAAGAAAGAAAATGTTCAGATAGAATTAAAGGAAGAAAGAAACTGGTAAGAAAAGATGGACTCGTATAAATCATTTGATGAGACAAAAGAAAAAAAAAAATACGAGAAACGACGGAAGAAGAAAAAAAAAAAACGAAAAGAAAAAAAACTCGTGATAAGAAGGGAAAGAAATCGAAACAGAAAGAAAGAAAAAAAAAAAACTCTTTGAAAAAGACAAAAAATAAATCCGACAGAATCAAAGAAAGATCGGCTGGAGAAAATGAAGGCACGTCTCAATGCCGATGAAAACTGTATCGGTAAGCTGAATAAATGCTTAAACGAAGCAAAGATTGGATCATTAAAAAAAAAAAAAAAAAAAGAAAAGATTTTAAATGGCTTTGAATATTCCCCAAGACTGTGTTTGGAACGAGAAAATTGCGGAAAAGTACGAATATGTTTCGGCGGGAAAATATTGAAAAACTGGGTCGGCTATGAGTAAGTCTCGTTGTAATTGCCTCTTGTTGGTTCTCAAAGGGTAGAAAGAGTGTAAAATACTTTCTACAGCGAGGAGGCACATAGAAAAAGCGAAAGACATAGGCTAGGATAACGCAAACACAAAAAAGAAAATGTACAATTTTAAAAAACAGAAAAAAATATACCCAATAAAAATTATCAAATGAAGTAAGATAGAAAAAAAACCAAAAAGGTTGGGTTGATGGATTTTGTGATATATCGAATCTTGTTGGGTTATCTGAGGTCGTAATCTGTTTGGGTCTCTAAGTAAACATTGCCCAGGTTTTTACGTGAGTCTATAGGTAAACGTTAGTCGCTGTATGTAAATATTGAGCAAGTTAATACCTGAGTACAGTTGGTTGGTTTTATAATAGATGCTTGATATAAACATTGTTTTTACACTAGAGTCTAGAGATAAAAGTTAGTCTGGTTTATTCTAGAGACTCTTGGTAAATGTGTATCGAGTTTATACTTGAGTCTTTATGCAAACATTGGTCAAGCATATTCTTGAATCTATAAATAAATATAAGTCGAGTTTATACTTGAACTTATAGTTAGAAGTTGGTTGTATTTATTGTTGAGTCTACTAGTAAACGTTGGTCGGGTTTTTACATGAGTTTAGAATGTAACTTTTTTACGGTGGTATCTTGTCCTTTTACAGTTGGTTCACTTAGCATATTCCATACTTATATATGTATATATATAGAAAAATAGGAAAGAACTCGTTAGGTAAATAATCCAAAGTTCTTTAGTATTTTTGTTTTTATTTTTAAAACAGTGTTCAATAAGGAAGTAGAGCCTAAATTAATATATATATATATATATATATATATATATATATATAAAGGAAAAAAAGAAGTATGGACGGACGGAAAAGAAAAAAAAATTGGATAGAAGGTAGGGAACAGAAAGAAATGAAGGACAATGGATCGAAGGAAAATGAAAGAAAGGAAGAAAATTGGATAAAAGGAAGAAAAAAAGAAAAGATGGAGAAAAAAACAAGAAGGAAAAGGGATGGACGGAAAGAAAATGAAAGAAAGGAAAATGGCGGACAGAAAGAAAATGAAAGGAAATTGGATATAAGGAAGGGAAAGAAAGAAAGAAAAAAGAATGACAAAAGAAAGGAAGAAAAAAAGGAAGAAAAATGGATGGGAGGAAGCAAAAAGAAAGAGGGAGGACATTGGATAGAAGGAAAGAAAAGAATGGAAGGAATACGAAAGGAAGGAAGAAGGGAAAGGAAGAAAAATGGATGGATAGAAGGAAAGAAAAAGAATGGAAGGAATATGAAAGGAAGGAAGGAAGAAGGGAAAAAAAGAAAGGAAGAAAAATGGATGGAAAGAAAAAGAATGGAAGGAATACGGAAGGAAGGAAGAAGGGAAAAAAGAAAGGAAGAAAAATGGATGGAAAGAAAAAGAATGGAAGGAATACGAAAGGAAGGAAGAATTCTTTCAAGAAAGGAAGAAAAATGGATGGAAAGAAAAAGAATGGAAGGAATATGAAAGGAAGGAAGAAGGGAAAGAAAGAAAGGAAGAAAAATGGATGGATAGAAGGAAAGAAAAAGAATGGAAGGAATATGAAAGGAAGGAAGAAGGGAAAGAAAGAAAGGAAGAAAAATGGATGGATAGAAGGAAAGAAAAAGAATGGAAGGAAATATAGGAAGAAGGGAAAGAAAGAAAGGAAGAAAAATGGATGGATAGAAGGAAAGAAAAAGAATGGAAGGAATATAAAAGGAAAGAAGAAGGGAAAGGAAGAAAAATGGAAGGATAGAAGGGAAGAAAATGAATGGAAGGAATACGAAAGAAAGGAAGGAAGGAAGAAGGGAAAAAAGAAAGGAAGAAAAATGGATGGATAGAAGGAAAGAAAAAGAATGGAAGGAATATGAAAGGAAGGAAGTAAAAAAAAAACTAAAAAAAAAAAATGGGTGAACGAAAGGAAAGAAAGGAAAATTGACGGACAGAAAGAAAAATGAAGAAAAGAAAAAAATTGGATAGAAAGAAGGGAAAGAACGAAAGAAAGAAAGGAAAAAAGGAAGGAAAATGGATCGATGGGAGAAAGGAAGGAAAAAGAAAGAGCAAGGAAATTGTATGGAAGGAAGGAAAAAGAAAGGATGGAATATGAAAGGAAGGAAGGAAGTAAAAAGAAAGAAAGAAAGAAAACAATGAAAATGGATGAACGGAAGGAAAAAGAAAGAAAGGAAATCAGATATAAAGAAGGAAAAAAGAGAAAAGAAATGAAAGTAAAGGAAATGAATGGACGGAAGGAATAAGAAAGAAAGAAAGGAAGAAAGAGAAGAGAGCGGATGGAAAGAATATGAAAGTAAGGAAAATGGATTTGACAGAAGTAAAAGGAAGTTTTCGTTTTGTTATATATATATATATATATATATATATATATATTTATATATAAAATCAAAATAAAAACAATCAGATTAATAATCCACAGTTCCTTAGCATTTATTTTTAAAAATTGCTCGATACGAAGTCGAGCTTAATATTATATTATTATTTAAAAATATGTTTTCATCGCGACACAGAAATTAGTGTTTCGGAATTAAAAATTAAAATTTTTGATCCATTATCAAGTGATGTTGAATAACTTCAGAAAAATGATTTACTTTTTAAAGCCAAGTATTATTATATTTAAGAGTCTAAGTTGGAAGGGGGAATGAGATTTCAAAATTATAAATGGGTGTTGTCTATTTTGACGAATCAGGGAACAGGTCTAATTTAAGATGGAAAAGTGAAAAATGTAGGTTAAAGGTTTGGTGTGGGTATGTAATTTCTGCTTGCAGATACGGGCTCGAGTCTATGAGACGTGTCATCCTGTCTACATTTTCTGGAACTTATATAAGACACATTAATATACAAGGAGTTATTTGTATCGAACCATGGGTTAATTTTGGCATTTTTAATTATTTTATAAAAAGATATATATATACTCCCGTCGAATTTTGAAGGGACAAATACAAAGACCCGGGGCACTACGTGTCATAGGGTTCCCAAACGAATCTCAACAGGTTTTGAATTCAGAGTTGTACTTCTCCCAGACCAGATACCATCCAAGGCTATAGAACCCAGTCTGTCCTGCTATTTACCCAACGCTGAAGGGAGAAGAAGATCCATACCTTTCCCAAGAGTATTAGCACGTAAGTGAATGTAATGGATTCGACTGCAAACCCTTATTCATTATTATAGCGTTTCTCTCTCTCTCTCTCTCTCTCTCTCTCACATATGTGTGTGTGTGAACATTGAAGTCAACATTCAGGGCGACAGGCTGTTTTCATATGCTAGATGATTCGTCAGGCCTGATGATTGCCTGTCGCCTCTAAATGTTAAATCAATGTTCACTTTTATATTTATATTTACATACGCCTCTATCTCTGATACTGAGCACTTTATCCCATAAATACAGCACACCTTAACACTGTATATATATATATATATATATATATATATATATATATATATATATATAGTTGGATTGATGAGATTTTTTGCGCCTGGGTTTCACGCTCTTTTCATCCACACTGTTTCGCTGTATCACAGCTCATCGTTTGACTAGACGTCCCTTTACCTCGAGCTATATATATATATAAACAAACAAGCCACACCCGCAAAATAACCGCCAGGACATATTGCTCACAATGACCTACTGACCCATATATATAAATAGCCGAGGAAATATCCAACATTCGCGGCCTGACGATTGCGTCCAGCATGAAACAGTCCGTTACGTCTGAATGTTGACTTCAATGTTCACTTTTATATTTATATTTACATACGCTCTCTCTCTGATATTGAGCACTTTATCCCATAAATATAGCACACCTTAAAACTATATTTCTTCATATATATATTTCATTTTAATTTGATAAATTATAAACAATATATATATATGTGTGTGTATATATATATATATATATATATATATATATAAAGGAAATAAAATATAGCAATAATATTTACTCACTTTCGTTTATGAGGCATTAAATATATGTATATCACTCATATCCTCCTTAATTTGACATTTATTTACACAGTTAACTTCAAGAATATTTTAGAGTATTCTTAAATTTAAACATTTTGAAACTTAACGATATTTTTTTTTACTTCTGTTAATAAATACTCGCAGCAAAATAAAATTCTGACATTTACCTTAAAGTTGAGCATGGGACGAAACGTATTGGTAAAGAAAAAATTCCTTTTGTCTTTATTCATAAAGATATGGAAAACATTCGAATAATTTTTATATAATGTATTTCCTTAAAATAAAATATTATACGAGAAATTAAAGAAAAAATCTCAACCGCTGCACCTTGTCAGTTGTTTTCAGCGAAATATATATATATATATATATATATATATATGGTGGTACAGTTCTGGAAAAACCTCGGATAGCTCAATTTGCAGTAGAACAAATCGGTACTCGAAGAAAAATTGGGAATAAAAAAAAACGATAGAACCAAGAATATTTAAATACAGTGTAACCCGGATATAAGAGTTTTCGGGACTGGAGAAGAAGTCTCTTATATCCGGGTTTGGTCTATTTTATATACATTATCACAGGCTCTAATTTGGGACCAGAGAAAATCTCACTTATATCCGGGTTACACTGTAATGCAAAAACAATCGTCCAGTGTTTAAGCTCCAAGTCCAAAGAAAAAGAGCAGGCTGTACCCTGAAAATCCGTTTAGGTGAAAACCTAGGTAGGTTTTCAAAATTCAAATTAGGATTATCTTTATATATTCCTTATATTTTTGTTTTTTTTTTAAAAGAAGACAGTAACCATACAGAAGTAGAACTTTTATTATAATAATATTTTTTTTTAAAAATATGATTCCTTCGCTTCATAATTTTTCTCATGTTTCAAAAACGATATAAAACCATCCAAATAATTATTAAAATTAAGTTGAATTGAGGTGTTTAGTCCCGTTTCATCTTCAAGCGAAATTTGGGATGGTTTCGGCTCTCGTTTTTAAAACATGAGAAATTTTATGTAGCGAAGGAATCATAATTAAACAAAGAAATATTATATATATATATATATATATATATATATATATATATATATTTATAAAAGGCAACTGACAAGGCACTACGATTGAGATGTCTTTTCATTTAATTTTTCTTGTTTTCATTAAAGTGTTTTCTTTTCTTTGCAAAAATCTGTAAAACTGTCCAAAGTTCTGCATAAAAATAATAAATATTCTTTTAGCCATTATCAAAAAGTTTTTTAATTTTTTTACTTTTAACTTAATGTGAAGTTATAGGAATCTTTTATTTTAAAACACGGTTAAACACTCGTCTTTAACGAAACATGTATAAAAGAAGAATTGCTGCCCAAATTATATATATATATATATATATATATAAAATAAAGAGCAATTAGGAAACCTATATCAATGTATCATGTTTCGCTTTTATTGAAGCTTTAATAAACGGGAAACATGTTAGATTGATAAACGTTACTTATTTGTTCTTTATCGTATAATTCTGTCGGACTCCTATCTATATTTGATCTGCATTTGATCACACACCCACCCATCCATATATATATATATATATATATATATATACACTAAAGTTCAAAAGTTTTCAGAACGAATACCTCCTAATAATCATAGAAAAAAGAATGGTGTCAGTTATCAAACTTATATTTCGAGTAACTTTTCCAACAAATACCCAAAATTTATGTTGCAGTAATCAAGGCTAAAGGAAGATATTTTGACGAGAGAAAATTTAATCATAAAATGCTTTTCTAATAAAAAAAAAGTCTCACTTTTTCTTTTTTTTTTTTTTCTTTTTTTTTCATGTTCAATTTTTTCATATTTAAAATACAAGACAATACTTTTGCGGCTAATTCAAAAAATTATTAGGGATTTTCCTCAATCTTTTGGCGGATAATATAGTGTGAGTGTGTGTGTATGTGTGTATATATATATATATATATATATATATGAAGTAAGCAACCAACCAACCAAAGTAAGGTTTATGTGTATGTAGATTGATGTTGTGAACGTAGGATACGCACTCAAGAGCAGCGGAACAATTACACGCAAAAACGCGCGCGAAATACACGCGCATGCGCACACACATTTTTTTTATTCCTCTGTCTTAATTCCGCCAGATATGTAGACGTAAATAATCTGAATACCCACATTCCGATTCATACATTGCAAAGACCTTTTAAAATTTCCTTACCATTATACATTCATATTCCAAATCTGTTTCTCTGCCTTTTTGTATTATTTTAAAAAATTGTATGGTTTCTCTGATTCTCATTCTTTTCTCTTTCTCTTTCTCTTCTCTCCCTTCCTTCTGACTTCAGCCATCATCCATCTTCAACGTGGCGCCTCCTTCGCATCTGTTACCCAGAATCGAATCATCAAAGCCGAGGTAGAACCACGTCACGCATACCTGAAATCCGGATATGCCCTGAACGCTGTTCGATGTTTCAAACCTACAACGTCATGCCAAAATGTTCAATTATATTTTCTGGAATCAGCGGATATTATCCCCAAGTTTCTATAAACACGTTTAATTTGAAATTTCTATGCGGGTTCTTTTCGCAAAATAACCACCTGCACACAATTTATTAATTTATCTTAAAGATTTTTTTTAAAAGATATAATTTGTGTTTCACTCAAAGTGTTTCTTATTGACTTATTGATATTTTGATGATTACGGAACATTAGTTTAATATCGCAATATAAATATATATATATATAACATATTCGAACTCGTAATTAATTTAAATTTTTTTATTCCATCTATATTGGTCATAAACCAAAAAAGATTCCCCATAAAAATGAGGACTTTGTAAACAGGCTTATATATCGATATAGATATTTATATGAGGATGAAGAAAAATAAAATAAATGGATTATAGTAAATGAGACTTTCTGAACTGTGCAGTTTGCTATTCAAATTTGATATACCTGTGATTACATGCAAATTGCATGTGATTTAAATTAGAATATATAAGCCCTGTATATATAACCTATATATATATATATATAAGAATTATATATATTGACAATATAAGTATAAATATAATATTCAATTAATATATATACCTATATTCATCTTAGAACTCATTTTTGAATATCATTTTACAATGGCGTAATTAATATTTTATGATACTTTAAAGAATATTTAAATAAAAAATTTAAATATATTTATACTCAAATAACCTCGGAAGTTAATATATAAACATAGTTATTTTATTTAGTTTTTTTTTAATAAAAATAAATATAAGATATAACCTTATATATAATATATATATATTGAGCATATCTAAAAAACATTAATGATAAATATATATATATGGCAATATTTAAAATGTTTTGAATTATAGGTTTTCGTCTTGCATTTATTACCCTATGTATCTTAAGATGGAATTCAACGATTTATCATTGATATTAGATCCCCCTATATATTTTATATATATATATATATATATAAACTTTATTCTCAAAACCCTTTAAAAATTTTTTATTTAATATTCGAAAATATGTAAATATACCCTTTATTCGCTATAAATTTTTTTAATAAATAAACATAACTTTCTATGATGAATTTTGAAAGTATTTGAGCAAATATCCCCCCTAAATTATATTTTTTTATATTATTCCATGGAACCTAATATTGAAGCGTTTCTGATAATTTGGTCCACCTCGAAATTATCTTCCGCTACATGACAGATCCATTGTAAATTCATGTGAATTAACTTGAATTCCCTCTTCAATTTAATTGCCCCTTAGCATAACCATTTTGATTCACCCTTGAAAAATTTTCCATCAAGTGATTCATTGTTTAATCTTTCAATTAATCGTAAAATAATAGAGACAACATTGATTTAAATTGGAAGATACTTATCTGGCTGACCGGACATTTGTTGATAGAAACCTTTTTTGTTCAAAGCATATACTTAAACAGTTTGCATGGCAAAATGCGCCAAAAATATGGGGCATCTAACTGGATCCTCCATCGAATTTTTTTCTAGGAATGTAATTAATATCAAATTTATTGTAAAACAACTTTAGTATATATTTACCTCCTTTTAAATATTTTCTTCAATCAACAGGAAGTTAGATGTTGTATTCAAAATTTGAAGAAGGTAAATAGATGATCAATCCTTTTTCGTGGGGGGGAAGTCTCCAGGAAAATATTCTTAAACAATTCGAAACGGCATCTAGCAGTGCCTAAGGAGATGTCTAATAAAAGATTTCAATATTAAACATAAATATTTTCATCCGTTTGGAGAACGAATAGTGAACTATATTATATTTAAATTAAAAAAGCGATGTAAAATTTTAAATTTTAATATAAAAATTTAATTAAAATCATTCTATTAAGTTTTCTTATTATCGAATTTAAAAAAATTCTTTGTATTTTTAATTTAATTTTAAATAATTACATTTTAAACATGGATCAAAATTTAGAATTTGTATAAATATATATATATATATATATATATATCTCTCCCGTCGAATTCGACGTATGAGGGTCAAGCAGATCAGTTCCCAGGAAACCGACAGCCCGACAACAGCACATGAGATTTGATTATAGTGGTGAAGGTTTTTGTGCAGAACCAACCACACTTTTTTTGAAGGGGTTGAATACAGAGACCTGGTGCACTACGTGCCACAAGGTCCCCAAACGACCCTCCGCAGGTTTTGAATTCAGAGTTGTCCTTCTCCTAGACCAGTTGCTATCCAAGTTATAGAACCCAGTCTGTCCTGCTATTTTCCCATAGCTGGAGGAGAAGAAGAGGATTCACACTTGGGTAAGATATATGAATACATAATATATTCGATCGAAGGAACAAAAGTCTGTTTGGTCAATACAAAACAAAATCCATTAATGAGATTTTTCTCGCAATTTATAAAGTAAAATATTTGGTTTATATATATGTAATATATATACTGTAAAATTGTTTAATCCAGTTGGTGGAAGAGACTAAATCATATAATATGTTTTTATCAAACATCGATGGTTTTTAAGCCCCCTTATTTGATCTACAAAAAGCTGATCCCAATTTTGTCCAGACTAACATATAATAAAACGAAGAAATATTTATATTTTATGAACGTTATCTATCCACAAATATCAATGCATGCTTGTTAAAATAACCCATGTTCAATGTTTTTTTTTCATTTTACGGTGAATGCAATATCTACCCGCCTGAAGAATAGGGCTCTACAAATTCTAATATAATCCCTAGACCCGTTCATCTAATCCAAATAGGTAACTTTCTTTAAATAAATGACTGTTTTCCTTGTTGGATATTATTATTATTAGATGGTCTATCAGATCTCCATACCCTTTTTGATTTTTAAAAGTGTTTCTTTATTCTATTCATAGAATATATATATAAACTGTATATTTGCATATATATCTATGTCATATATAACAAAAAAGCTCGGTAATTGCATCACCCTCATTCTACGTTTTTCAAGGACTAGAATGGAAATTCTAATGAACATCAATTGCATCTAAACTAAAATTTTTGTTCAAAATGCCAGGAAATTTTGGTACTAATTTTTAACATTTTATCTATATACCGATTTTATTTTTTTAATATATATATATATGTATATATATGATTATATGAAAAGTCCTATTGTACATTTTATTATAAAATTGGCAAAATATAAATTTGTCAGTAAACATTTCAGGACGTAATTGCATTGATCAACATCATCTCGTCTTCATATCCGTTTCTCACAGACGTGATGTATTTGCTGCTGTCTGAATATCATTTTAACAGTTTGCTCTTGATAAAGGACTTTACGCAAAGTTATGGGGCAGGAAATGGCTTGTATGCCTTTTGTAATCTCCTTCTACTTAAATTTAAATCAGAAGTAGGTTCTTTTATGTCTTCTCTTTTATGGCTGGGATTGCTATCCAAGAAAAATCCCAAAACGTTTTCTTTGGTGCTATTCGTTGTACGATAACATGTAAAGGAGTGATTATTTGCAAAGTTCAGGTTGATTAAAAGAATTTGATTCATATTTCGTGCCGAAATGTCTCACGCATTACAGGATAACTCTTTTATAAAGCTTCCAAATAAATGTAGGTTGCATATTACTGAAATTGTAAAGAAGTCTGTGCTACCTTAGTCAAATCTCAAAAATGTACAAAAATTCAAAGAAACCAATTTTATCACTGCTATAATGGTTAAGACGGAATTTTTTTTCAGGGGAAGTGATGATTTGAAACCCCAAACGTTTGGATGCAAAAATGAAATGATCAATCATTTCAAAGCCATTTTCCCCATGTATTTTAAATATCCAATGGTACCTCCGCCGCACAAATATGAGCGTTCGACTTTAAATAAACCCCACCACAGTATATATATAGTCTAAATCATTAGGAGTCATTTGAATCTCTTTCGAATTTTCACTGCACCTATCCAAATTTACATCCGTTGCCACCATTGATCGGTAGGTTTTTTGAAGAACAACCATTAACCCAATGATTCTATATAGTAATTTGACCTTGACTAGCACCTGTTAGGGGTCCCAGGGTATTACCCCATGGATTGTCGTTGCATAGTCAAAACATTTAAAAAGTATAAAATAGATTTTTGTAGAGAAACCTTCCAAGAAATGTCTTATATAATTATTATCAAACAATGTCAAGTTTCTCAGATATTCATTCAATACATTTTGAAGAAAAAGCAGATGTTATAAATTTCACTGTCGACAAAAACCTTGTTACAGAATATTCAAAATAATCTGATCTATAAACATATTTATCCCTAACTATTTCATTTCATAAAATCCTAAGAATAGTTTTTAATTCATGGTTTCTTATTTTCAAGGGAATCGACCCCTAACCAAAAAAATAAATCAGACATTATTCGCTGCCCTTACCCCTCTAGAACTCAGTCTGAAGATCCAGTGTAGTTATTTCTCACCTACAATCATTAGTTTTCAAGGAAATTTTATTACTCTATTTATAATTTGCATTATTCCTACTATAGCTCGCTTGAAATGATTGTGTTCTAAATTTTAAATTTAATTTAGAAAATAATTTTTGAAATTCAATATTTTATTAACAAAAAACATTCGAAACAGTATTTCATGTCAAAAAAGTATATTTAAAAATAAATATCTCACACATACAGACCCCCTAGAAAAACATACATATATATTGCCTTATTTTTATATATATATTTATAAACTGCGTCACTACCTGATCCAGCGATTGAACCCACTCACACCTAGAACATATGTTTTAGATTTAACAACTAATCAAATCCACTAGCTCTTAAGGAAAATTTTAAAAACAATAAACAAAAATAATAACAAAATTCTGTCGCAAAAAACCGTTGAAACAGTTTAAAGACCCACCCCACGAAAACCCGATAAATTGACACTTTAAATAACATAAATATCAAAAAAGACGTGAAACAATATTTCAAAATAAACATATATAGCCAGACAATTCTCAAAAATGAAATATTAAACGGATCCTCGTGTGTACGGTGGTAATTGAAAGTGAATAGATTTCCGTCAGCAAAGTCGATGTAATATACTATCTACGAATATCAGACGGTTGAACAAAAGAGAAACAAAATCTTCAAACAAATAAATATATATATTAAAAAAAAGGAAAGAAAAGAAGTATAATAGATCTTTAGAATATAAGACTAAAAGAAAAGTTGACTGAGCAACAAAGGGGCGGGGAATATGGCATCACCGATCCAGCCATTCAGATTCTGAACAACTTGTTGCACTAATTCATTGGCTATACAATACGCCACCGTCTTGCTCTTCGTTTGCTTTAACTGGACTTGTCCACTCCACGGGAGACCCGTAGAGAACACTGGGTCAAGGTGTCCAACTGTAAACAGGGAGCCGGACTGGTGTTGTTATTTCAGACTTCATTAATGCAATGTATCAGAGTCATCAGCATTGATCTACACAGTCGTGAGTAGAAAATCAGTTCGCTCGTGATGCTTTTTAGAACGTTCAGTTAGTTTTTTATCCTATATTTTAGGTAATTTTCTGTTGGATGTGGTGGTGCAATGAATAGCTACCGAGGTAAGTGCAACCATACGAAGACGCGGTTTTTATAGTTTTTTTTTTTTTATTTAAGTACATCGAGTGAAATCCAATTATCATAGAGTGATGGGAAAAAGAAAAGCCAAACTCTATTTAATAACATTACTTTTTGAAATGACCTTCTCGCGTGTTGTTTCCGTAACCTTATATCATGAGTCCAAGAGTCCCTGGTATTGGATGATCCAATAACCCTCATAATCTTAATTTTGGGTACCTTCATGAGACATCGAGAGTTCAGTAAAACTCTACAATGTGTTAGGAATACAGATATAGATTAGATGTAAATCAAAGCTATATAATGGCTTAAAGATCAGTGCCAATGTTCCAATTCCTCTTAAATACATTATATTAGTTGAAAAAAACAGACAAAATGTAGTTACAAAGATTTTTATTTATATTAATAGTTAATTATCAAAAACTTAAAAATTAGTATAAAAAAATAAATTCAACCATTACAGCGAGGCAATTTTGAGAAAATTAATTCCTACCAGGATTTTTTTATTGCAGCCACAATGAACAACATTGAAATATATTAGTTTAGTGGCAGTACTTGGCAAAAGAAAAAATTCTACCAGCAAACTGGTTTAGTTTCGTAAACAAGACATTTATGGAAAAAAACGTTAAAAATCTCTTGAGAGAGCTGCTGAACGAGTGATCACCAACGTTAGAATCAAAGCCGAGTTTGATCTCGTGCCTTGAAATTTTTCATGACACCTAACAGGTGTTTATCATGGATGTGCGGCTGGTGCAATGGACATAGCGGCTCGGGATTGGAGATGAGTTTTTATATTCATCTATATATTATAACCTTCAGAAAGGTACACTATATAAATATATATATAGCTATGCAAAAAAAAAATGTACCTATAAAACTATTATCATTTCTAAAAAAAAAAATCTTACAAAATATCTTCTGTGGTTTTAAATAACGGGTTTTTGATAACCCGTAAAAAAATAAATCAAATAATCTTTAACTTTAAATTTGAAAACCCTAATTTAATATTAAATATTCTTTGAAATACTTTGGTTTTTAAGAGAAATTGGGCATACTATGGACTGAGCATTTGAGTAACGACGAGGTTTTAGAAAAAACTTAGACTACCGTTGGGTCACAGACAGTTCAGGTTATTAAACAAGAAGAACATTCAACATTCCCTTTTTTTATTCGTTCGTTGATCTATCAGCTAGGGCTTCAGAATAGAAAGATGGAAATTAAAGAAAGAAAATCCCCACCCCTACCCCCAATGAGGTGTCCTGAGTATGATGATAAAAATCATCTGGCAGCAAGGCATCTGATCAGAAGGTTTTGAGGAGTGTAGAACTGCCTCTTAATTGCTGGTTAAACTGTTTCCGCCCTGACCTGGAGTGGTAGCACCTATTAGAGTCTCAGCTTAGTATTTTTCGATCCCACCCAAAAGGATAGAATTTACAAGGCCGGTTTAATGTGGGAATCCCCGAGTCCGTAGGGCTCGGCCAAAATATATTCCTTTTGAACCCGCCTGACGGTTTCAGGCCTAGAAAGTCCCCTCCCTGAACGAAACCTCGCCCTTCGGCAAAGAAAAGTCAAAATTCTCTCTAGAATGCGAGTTCGACAGACGCCGACTCGAAGCTCACAAAGGCAGCGAACTACACTTATCTAGCCTCCAGGCCGAGCAAATTTTATGGCAAAATAAAACAACTCCCAAATAGACATACCAAAACACTATAAAAGTGTAAAAATATAAAATACCAGTCGGCATTTTGGAAAAAAAAAGTTGATATTACCAAAAATAAAAATCTTGTCCAACGAACAATCCCAACTGAAGTTGATACGCTTGAAACGTTAGCATCAGAAATTTTACAAAATATCCAACGAAAGAATTAGTTTGTGTCGTAATTAGCTTGGTTTACAAGTTCATATTTAACGTTTTACTGATTGTTTACTCACATTAATAAGAATAAAATTTCGGAATAAATTGAACATCCATTTATAAGTATTTATTTATTTGTATATGTGAACACTTGTAAAAATGCAAATAACTTGTTATATTACTGTATAAAACATTCGTATTTTTAAGTATTATTCTCTTAAAACAAAGTTTAAATCATTCTAACATCATTTTTTTTTTAAAAAAAATATTCTTAAAATATTTTAAAATAAAAAATTTAAAGAAAGCTGAAATATAAATAATTTATTTACAAACAATGGACTAGAAAAAAAGATTACATCTCTTTGTGTCTGTCTTTAACTTAAAAATAAATTTTAATGTGTAATAGTTTTTAGAAATTATAACTAATAAAAAAAAAAAAAAAAAAAAATTTGGTGCACGGAAAAAAATAAATAACTTTGAAAAAAAAATCTTTTATTCATGGGCGAATTTTTCAAATTAACTTAAAATATTTTCAAATATTTAAAATATTGTTTAAAGAAAGTTGAAAGATAAATAATTACTCTACAAATAACTGGACGAAATGGCAATGCGGGGATCTCTCTTGTCTGTCTTTAACTTAAAAATATTTTAATTAAACAGTTGAAGAAAGTTATATTTAAAATATTTTATAAACAACTCATATTTTTAAATCTTATTCATTTAAAATTTTAAAATCAGATCCACTTAAAATATTTTAAAATCAGATCACTTAAAATATTTTTGGACTGGTTATTAAAAAACCATTCTGCGCCGGACGAACGTATTTAGTATTATATAATCGTAAAATTCGGACAAAAAAATATACTTAATACCATTTTAGAAATAGTTGAGTGAATAAGTGGCAGATAATAGGAAGGACGGTTTGGAAAATCTGATATACAAAGGACAATTCAAGACAGAGGGGCAGAGGAAAACAAAGCATAACATAATGAGTTTCATTTGTGAGTTCCAAAGGATAATTCTTTTTGGAGAGCCATGATCAATTAATCAGGAAAGAACGTTTAGAAAATCTGATACCAAATCAGTCAGAGATGCGAGAAGGACAAAGGAAAGCAACGCGTAACTTAGCTTTCGATAAAATCGACAGTGGAACAACGGCTTAGAAGAAATAACAGAAAAACAACGATTATTAAGAGCTACAACGGACATGAAGTTGGGGAGAGCATATAAAATTTCCTGGCATTTCCTCTCATAAAGAAGAAGAACTGTTTACTATGGTTACTATTTGTTATATTCACTTGGGAAGGTATGAATCCACGTGTTTCTTACCCACCAAACCAACCTATTTTTAATTTCTAAGAACGCTGATCAGTAAATCCATTTTATCGCCAAAAAATTCTTAAAATCTAAAAAAAAAAATTTCGTTACATAAATAAATTGCTTAAGGTTGATTTAGCCGTAAAAAAGAAATCAATCAATCTTGAGTGGAGCTCTTGCCTCTCTTCCGCTAACCTCGTTTTCTTCCACGCTGATTGCTGATTTGTGTCCGTCAGCAAACCACGCTTTAAAAGCAAGCGGATTGACCAACCGTTTTCACGCAGAAGGCTGCATATGTGAGATCCCACAGTTTATGAAATTTTGGAACGACGACAAGAACGGAATGAAAAAAAAGTATGAGAAGCCGAGACAACGGGATATTATTGGAACGTTTTGAAAGTAAATGCCCGACCTGTCACCTTTTTTGAAGCGATATATGTTTGCAATGAAACTGAACCGATTGCTTCCTTGTTCGTGTAGGGTGGTGATGATTCATGAATATATATTGAAAATTATTTATTTCCTGATTTGTTGATTTTTTTACAATTTACCCAGTCTTTATATATATAAGACCTCAAATCAAATTAAAAAACCAGAAAAAGTTAAAAATTTCAAAAATTAAAACAATCTTCGTCATTTTTTTTGTTTCAGATAAAAGTTGGATTTCCTGAGAGAATTGTTCCGTTTATCAGATTCTTTCATTATTATTATTATTATTATTTCCTTTTACGAATTTTTTCCTTATTCAATCTGGAATACTCTTTAAATACAACTTGAAAATGAATCATGATCTAATGTTTTCATTTTTTGAGATTTCCATTTCAAGATCCTTGTATTTTTGATTGTTTAATAAAATTATTATTATTATTATTATTATTTTGATATATTTTTATACACATTTTCTTCCGGGTCCAAACAAGAGACCTAAGGTCAAAAATGACTTTGTATCATTTTTATATAAGATCATTTTTAATAAAAAATAAAATCTGCGAACACACATATTTTACATGTATAAAGTTCTTCGTAATGTAAAACGTTTTAATTTTGAGTATTTTTTTTTTAGGCATTAAGGCCAAATTATTATTCAATGTGTCTATCAAATAATATAATTTTTATTTATAATCACATGCTTGTTTTTTTGGAATTATTTGTATTATTTTTTGCCATATTTTTTGAGATTTCCACTTCAAGATACTTCAAGTTTATTATTATTATTAACTTTATTATTATTTCCTTTGATTTCTTTGTATACATATTTCCATCCGATCCCAATCATAGCTCTAATCAGCTTCTACATTTTCCATTGATCATTTTTTATTTTTAATACGGAGATTATTCAAACAACTAATAGATATAATAAGTTCAAACGTTATTCCTTCTCGTGAAGTAATTTCCTTGAATACAATTTTTGAAATTTATTTTTATTTTTTTATTTTTTTATCTCATCAAGCCACATTCTTCCGGGTCCAAACTTTATCAGGGACCCTTTTTACTTGGCATCATGAAAACAGTTTCCACTGACAAAAAAAAAAAATTACATAGATAAAGCCCTTCTTAATTCTGTATTTGTTTAAACGTTTTGTTCATTTTTTGTATATCCTTAAGGTGTGGAATTTGTCTCTTCTTCAATTGTTTTTTGCAATTTTCCAACCATTCCTAGGGCTCCATACTACAACAGGGAGTTTTTGATGTCTTGACAGTTACAATTTTGAGATTTCTATTTCAAGGTCCTTGTATTTTGACAGCTTTTGAAATCTAAGATACATTGCAGTCAGCAGGGACCGCATAGTATTAATAAAAGGTTTTTTTTGTTTTTGTCAGGGTCTTTAATAACAATGTTCTTCCGGTTGGCTTTGATTGGGTTTTATTATTATTATTATTATTATTATTATTATTATTATTTTTATTTTCTTTGATTTCTGGCGTTTACACATTTCTTTCCGGGTCCCGCCCAGGGACCCAAGGTTAGAAATGGCGTCATGACACTTTCCACTGACAAAAAAAAAAAAAAAAAAAAGAATTAATTTATAGATAAAGCCCTTCGTAAAGTGTGGGCTGTACTTGTCAGAACAACAATTTTTGTATCTCCTTGAGGCATGGACTTCCAGGAATCCCTTCAATTAGTCTACTGCAATCTTTTTCCAACCAGTCCTAGGGCTCCAACTACAACAGGGATTGTTGATGTTCCCATATGCCACATTTTCGAGATTTCTATTTCAAGTTCCTTGTACTTTGACAACTTTATGAATATCTTCAAAGATACATTGCAGTCAGCAGGGACTGCCATATCAATAAGGAGGCACCGTTTTTGTTTGTGGTCTTTAATAACAATATCTGGCCGGTTGGCCTTGATTGTTCTGTCAGTGTGTATTGTGTAGTCCCATAGAATTGTAACAGGTCCTATCTCAGTAACCGGGTCTGGGTGGTGTTCATACCAGTTTCTTTCAGTTTCCTTCCCAGAGAAGTTGCAGATTTTCCAGTGCAGATATTGGCCCACTATGTCATTTTTATTATTATTATTATTATTATTATTATTATTATTTAAGAAGGATTAATTATTTCTATTATTTACATTATCGAACTGTTATTTTCATCTTCATTGCAATATTCACAACTTTTGGCCATTGGACATTCCGGCCTTCTTCAGATTGGAATTTCGAACCGAAACCTTTATTCCGTCCACCAAGGATAAAAACCTTGAAAAGAAAAATTAATAAACTATAAAGCTAAATATGAATCTTATAGAAAAACAATAATGAGGAACGAGCAAGTGGTCGATATCTTCCCCTACGTCAATATTTTAAAAAGCTAAAGGGCAGGGTATTAAATTTTTTTATGACTAAAACTTTGAAAATTTCCAGTCAAATCTCAATGTCCTGCATTTCATCAAACACATCTTTTCCTATTAAAGATGTCAACCAATACAATAAAAAAGGTATATTCATTTATTTTTTCAATTACTTATTATTGCCTTTTTATGTATGAAGGTTTTATTATTGTTATTTTTAAAAAAAACACATGTCTAATAAAGAAATAGAGAAAGTGAAAAGTGGATATCAAACTATAAATGAATATAAATCTTATAAAAAACAACAATGAAGGAAAAAGAGCAAATGAAACTTGAATATTAAAATAAAATAAAAACATTATTGATATTTTTGTACATATTTCTTCAGCTATGAGATTCAGAACTCCATAATGAGGTCAATAGTATAAAAGGTTTGGCAATTCCTTTGTCTAAGATCAACTCTGGTTCTATTCATAGAGAATCCAATGAGGAATTGGTTGATTATCAATAGCATGGGAGATTAACAGATTAATTATAACTCTACAAGTTTTCCATCTGATATCAAATTTCAAAAATGTACACATTGCCCAGACCAGGGATTGAAACACAATTATTATATCACTAAACAAATTCACCAACCAACACTTTAATCTACTAGGTTATTGTCCCATGGGACAATTCTTAGTAAAAAATATTTAAACCTAACCTTCCTTATGAGAGGCTATGAGGACCTCCATAGCTGGATGAGTATAAAATAAATATAATACAGGATTATAATATGAGGTCAATAGTCTTAATGTTTGGCAAAAAATGGCTCTTCATAGAGAATCCAATGAGAAATTGTTGATTATCAATAGTATGGGAGATTAACAGATTAGTTATAACTCTATAAGTGTTCCAGCTGATATCGAAATTCAAAATGTACACATTGCCAGACCAGGGATTGAACTCAAAATTACTATGTCAAGTGTAAATTCACCAACCAACATTTTAATCAATTAGGCTATTGTCCCATGTGGTGATTCTGAATAGAAGACTTGGAGCCGTGAGGGAATCAAAAGAGGGGGTCATTAAATGCCTGGTGATCAAAGGTGGGGGTTGATGAATCAAAGTGACTTATGACAAAAGGTCGTCAATTCCCTGCCAAATATCAATACCTTTCCTATTGCCCATCATTCCCGGATTACCTATTATTATTGAACATCAAAATCAGAAAATAATTATTGATATTTTTGTACATATCTAGAGTATATAAAACTCAATATATGGATTCAGAATTTCATCCGGGTATCAGAAGGAGGTGTTCATTAAATGCCTGATGATCAAAGGTTGATAAATCAAGGAAACTTATGACTAAATTTCCAATCAAATATCAATACCTTTCCTATTGCCCATCATTTCCGGATTACCTATATTATTTAAGTTTTTTTTTTCTCTCTCGCAGTTTTTGTTATTCTTTGAAGAAACACGTTCATTACTTTTAGTTTAAAACACCTCCGAAAAGTATTTTTTACAGATTAATTGGTTTTTTCTATTAGGTGTTAATTTTTTTTAAGAAAAAACATGATATTTGATGCTAAATTTTTCTTAAAGTGGAGGTAATAGATAAAAAATGCATCAAATGAAAATACATACAAAATTTTTTTATATATTTTTTGTATTCAATAAAGAATTTTTTATTTAAATTTTTTTTAAATTTAATATTTTATTGAATTTTAAAACTTTTTCCATGGAATAGTTTACTGTTGATTCAGTTGTTTTTGAAATATCAATAAATTTTAAATTTAAATAGTTAATGCTCTTATTTTCTGATATTGTTGTATGGACGTCCCTATTTACAAAAATGGGTGTCGTTTATACAATCAAAAATTCAAAATTCTTTTAAAATATTAGATTGTTAATTTTCGTAAATTTTTATTTATTGATAGTCAAAAATTTTTTTTTTAATAACGATATTTTTTGCTAAAATCAAGACAAATTTTAAAGAATTAACGTTTTTATAAAATATTCCAACTAAAAAAATTTATCTTCTTAATTCATTATTAATTAAAGTTTTTTTTTTTCGTAAGACAATAGTGTCATTATTTATAAATATATTAAATAATAATATTAGTTTATTTCAGTTTTTTTTTATTTTATGATTCAAATCATATTTTCTGTGTGTGCTTGCTCTTTGATCCAAAAATTTGATTTAAATTCTAGGATTTGTTCTTCTAATTTTTAAGGTAGTTGACCAAAGAAACGAAATTGTATAAATTTAAATGAATTGGAAATAATAGATATAAAAAAAATTGTTTAATGTTTTCTAAAAAAAAAACAGAAAAATGTTTTTTTTCATTTATATCATAAGTCGTGAAAATTTCATTTAAAATATATTTTTTTGTCTTTCATGACTTTTGTAAGAAAATATGTAATCAATTTTTTTTATCGCAAAAAGACATCTTAGTTTTTCCAAACAAATATAAAATAAAATCAAGAAAAACGAAAACCCAAATTTCAATGATTTTAAAAGGATTAAAAATATATTTTGCAACAAAAATAATATAATCTTTCCTATAAGACAAATATTTTTTTTTTTAATTTTTTATAAAATATATTTGGGCAACCATAGAAAAATGAAAAAAGAGAGAATGGGAGTATACAATATATACAGTTATTAGAATGTTTATCATTCAAATCCAGAAATACTATTCTAAGACTCCAAAATTTGAAATCAACATTATTTTTGTCATGGTATCATTTTTGATATCATTTTCAAGACTTTCCAGTCATTTTCAAGAAACTTTGGCAAAAAACTGTTTGTTTCCCAAATCCTTGTGAGGGAAAAAATATTGGGCTAATAAACTTACAATTATATATATATATATATTCAGGCATTATATATATATTCACCATATATTATTTTTTTATAGTTTTGCTAACTGTTTCTCTTTTTCTCTTCTCCTCATATATTATTTATGAGATTTAATAATTTTAATTGAGAATCAAAAAATTGAAACTTTTTTGAAAAATCAGAGAATCTTTAACCTAATTGTCTTTTTTTGAATTTATTTTGTTGAAAACTTAATTTTCCATTCCTAGTACTACTAATAAAAATATTTAAAAATTATTGATTTTAAAAATCAGTGTTCTAAAAACTTTTATTTTAATTTTTTTAATTTTGTAAGAAAAGAAAAAAAAAATTTTAGTAATTCCTGCACTTTTATTGTCAAAATAAAGTTCACTATTTTAAAATCTGTTTCAGTTCAAAATAAAATTTTATTTTTTAATTTTTTTAAACATTATCAATTTACCTATTTCGATGTTATAAATTTGTCAATTTAAAAATTCATTATCAAAATTACGTTTTTAAAAAAATTTTTTTTTTTTTGTTCTGTAGGTTTCTTTTTTTTTTTTTTTTTTAAAAAAAAAAAATTCATGATATTATTTTGAACAAGGCCTGTCCCAGCTTCATGGAAAAAAATTGACCTTTATTTATTCATCTTGTATACCAAAATGTATGTATCAAACAACCCAAAACTTAAAATGGATTCTTACATTTTTAAATTTCTGTAAATAACTTAAATTATATATATATATATTTGAGTTTTTATTTCTTTGATGAGATTTATAGATATCCCTTTTTTTTCAACATTTCGTTAGAAGAATCTTTTTCAGGATTCGAGCAATAAATTTCTCCAAAGGAACCACACTAAAATACTCTAAACAATTTATTTGTCCATTTACTAAAAATTTTCAATCCCTATTCTGCCATTTTTTACAATGTAAATGATTCTTGATAAAAACGGGAAGATTTAATCACCTACCTACTATGCCTGCCAAAAAGACAGACGTCTTTATTAAATGACTTTTCAAGATCTTTTCTGCCAAATTATTTGATGTAAGACACTGTGTACATCAACAATAATTTCTATATATATATATATATATATATATATATAAAATATATATATATAATAAAATAATTTCTTAGATCCTGCCAAAAAATTTAGGTTGAATAAGTCCGGTCACAAAAAACATCTTTGTCTTAGACCTTTTGAAATATTTTTGTATATTTACTAAATTCTTTTTTATCAGAAAACTTTATTTGTTTGCTGCCAAAAATAGATTTAAAATTTGTCTGACAAATTACGTTATTTTAAATATTTTTTCCCAGATTTCAATCAGGTAACTATTTTTTACTAGTCAAGCCTAGCAAATTCTCAACTTTGAACCTTATTTCATGCTTAAAATCTATCCCGGTGAACAGAGCTTTGTTCACATTTGTATATATTTTTTTTTTTTTTTTTTTATCTTATTTTATTTTTATAAGTTGTAACAAAAAATTTTGGACTTGTTTTATTATATTTTTTCTTATAAACTTCAGGATTAAAAAAAAAAATTTGCTTTGCAACAATTAAATATATATATATATAAATATCTATAGGTTGATAAATTTCAATTTGCAAATTGAAAGTTATAGCCAATGTTGTTGGAATCTTTGGACAAATCTCAAAAAAACCTACCAAGAAAACTGGAAACCTTGTTTTATTTAACTTTCAAAGACGATTTAGTTTCAGAAAAAGAATTATAATATTGATTATTAAAATCAACTGTTATTAATGAGAAATATATTTCCATAAGAATATATATATAGTATTAATGATGTTACATCTCATTTGTCTTTTGGGTCCAAATAACTGACATCATTCAAAGTATAATATGATAGCAACAAAAAAAAGAAACAACTGAAAATGGAGAAATGAACAGAACCAGTTTAAAAGAGTAAAAACAGCTTTTCTAAATAAATATCCATTACTTCTGGTTTTTTTATCAATAATAATTCAAATGTTATTAATTGAAATAAATTCCAAATAAATGTTAATAATTTCAAAATTAATAAATAATAAAAAATGTTTTCCAAAAGAAATTAAATCAATTCTTTAAATGCAGATTCACAAGTTGAAGAAACAACCAAAATGGAGAAGATTTCACAGTTTAAAAAAAATAAGAGTATTACATTTTAAAAACTATAATAATTTTTTGCCCGTTTCTAAATAAATATGAATTAATAATATCCAAGAAAATATTTTTAAAATGACCATTTAATAATATTCAAATTTGTTTTTAATATATATTTTTCCTTTTTTTGAATTAATGGAATTATTTTAAATTTTTTTTTTGAATTTTTTTTTGAAAAAATTTAGTATTTTAAAAAATTAACTGATAATTGGTTTTAGCTAACTTTTTTTTAATGTTTTTTGAAAACAAATTGATTTGAAAAAATTGCAAAAATCAAATAATTGCCAGCCAACTTTTTGGAAAATTCATGTCAAAATCATGTAACCCAAAACGAAAAAAAGGGTTTTTTGCATTTTTTTTTATATTTTTTTTTTCTTTCCTTTTGTACCAGGAAGATTTAATCTTTTTTTTTTGAAATTAAATGTTTGAAGCTTAAAAATTTATATTAGTTCAAAGCAGAACTTTTCTGTGAAAACAAATTCTGAATTTCTTTTTTGTTAAAACAGATTTTAATTTTAAAAACTTTGAAATTTTTTCAAAAATGAAAAAATAAAAATGATTTTATTTAATTACCAAAAGTATTTTAATTGCTTTTATAAAACAAGATGACTTTATGGCCGCCTAGTTAAAAAAAGAAAAAGGGATTATCTAATCAATAATAATTTTGAAAAATTCAGATTAATTTTTTTCTAAGAAATTAAATATAATAATTTATAAAATTTTTAAAAACCTAAAATTTTTATGAACACAATAGACATTAAGGATATTATTATTATTATCAAGCAATTGGCAAAACTATTTTTACTAATCATAATTTGTAAAAATTTTAGTACAGGCAATAGTATAATAAACAGAATTTTAAAAATAATTTTCATTTTTTTTTTTTTTTGGTAGAAATATAATAATTTTTCTATTTTACTATGTATATAAATATTCAGAACATTTTATTTTGTTGAAAGAATAAAATTTTTGGAAATTAAATGTTTTTCAATTTTGAGGTGATATCTGCAAATAAATTTGAAATCAAAGATATAAAAAAAAAAAAAAAAATGAAATATGCTTAAAAGAATTCAATTTTCACAGGAATTTGAGATTATTGGAAGGAAAAATAAAGAATGTAAAATTAAAACAAGATGAAAGTGTTCCATTCTTACTTTGAGAAATTTTATTCTATGTCCATCATAGTAAAGCATTAGATTAAAGTTCATCTGTTTTTTTAACTTTTATTTCTTTACTTTTAGCACATTGTTTTTAAATAGCAAACCACAAATGCATTTCTATGATATTTTGACTTGAAATATTTTCTTTGTTTTTTTCAACATTTCATTTCTTAAACTTTAAATTGATCTAATGTTATTTCAACTTCTTTTTTAGCCAAGTTTAAAAGTTATTTTATTTTTAAGATTTTTCTTTCTTTTCTTCTTCTTACATATTAATGACAGATAGCTAAAAATCTCCTTTAGTTTTCTTCTTCTAACAGAAAATCTTTCCAGTCAATTTTCCTTTAGTTTTGAAATACAGCAGCAAAGAATTTTGTTTCTATTAAATTTAATCTATTAGTTTGAAATTAAAACTTTTTCTTAAAAGCCACAAGAAAGCTTTTTCATTTTTTTCTTCATTTTAAAACTTTTTTTCTTCTTCTCCATGGATTTTTATCTTTAATTTGAAGAGATTTTCTAATTCATTTTTTTTCAACAGAGAAATAGAATCAGTGGTTGATATTGTCACCAGAAAAATTTCTTTGTTGACATGAATTCTTTTTTCTTAAGTTTTTTTTTTTTTCCAATTTAAAAAAACTAAACAAAATCTTAAGTCTTTCTTTTCTTCCCATTCAACTTTCTTTCTTCTCCTTTTCTTTTTTTTAAAATTCTTTCTTTTTTTCATTCCCTGGCAAAACCACTTTCAAGAGACTTTGATTTTTTCTGGGATGTTTACTTCCTTTCTTCTATTTACCACTGATCAAATTTCATCTTTTCTTATTTTTTCTTTACAGTGACACATACTTATCTTGTTGCTATGAGAGATTGACATTCCCCTTTTCCAACACACACTCAACACACGATAACCCCCCTCCTTCCCGGAGCATTTAGAGCATTTTTTCATATTTTTATTTCTGTCTTGTGTGGGTGGAGGAGAGCCTTGATAATCAGATACAGATTTTTCTTTCCAGCCTCATTTTGCCTTTTTCTCCTAATTCAATTTATGTTACGTGTACACAAATGTAAAAGTTTTTTTTTTAAAACCAATTTCCCAAATCATTCTATTTATATTGTTGAAACTTGGATAAGCATGGAATAATAATAATACAACACAAAATGTACGTAAACAAAATGTATTGAAACAAGGAAAAAAAGGTACACAATATTTACAGTTAGTTTTGGTATATTCTTGGGAAGACTGTTCCTGCAGAATGGGTTGACTAAATCGCAGTCGGGCAGAGTCTCTGGATTCGATCTCTTAATCTTCCCCCTCTTCCGGTACCAACCCATATTTATATGGTCGGTACTCCACTTATGTAAATTAGGTGTATCATACACAACAGTTTTCCTTCATTTTTATTTCTTCCTAAATAATTTTTCTCTTGTCCATTATTTTATTTTTTTACATTTTTTCCTATTTCAATTCATTAGTGTTCGAAAGTTTTTAAATTCTTTTCATAAGTATTTGGATCATTTTCTTTCAAAAGCAATTTATAATCTTTTTTTTATTTAAATTATGGATTCATTCTTTCCTTTTTTTTTTTGTATTTCTCATCTAATATATTTAAATCTAATTCTCTTCTTTTTTTCTTTTCAAGTACATTTACTTTTTATGCACCAATTATAATTTTTTTTTCTTTTTTTCTTTTTCTTTTTTAAAATTTTGTTTATTTTTTTTTTTTTTTTAATTTTCTTTCTTTTTTTTCTTTTTCTTTTCCATTGGAAAACTTTTTCTTTCTTCTTTTCTTTTTCTTTTTTTTTCTTTTTTCTTTTTTCTTTTTTTTTTTTTTCTTTTTTTTTTTTTTTTCAATTCTTTTTTTTTTTTTCTTTTTTTATTCTTTCTAAAAAAACAAACTTTCTTTTTTTTTCAAAAATCTTCTTTCTTTTTTCTTTTTTTTTTCTTTTTAAATTTCTTTTTTTATTTTTTTTTTCTATTTTATAAAATTGTCCATTTTTTTTTTGAATTTCCATTTTAAATTGAACTAATTTCTTTGACAAACCTTTTAAAATTCATCATGTATTTCTTAGCTCGTTTTTCTAAGTTATCTTTTTATATTTTTTTTATTCAGTTTTTCTTATTAATTTTCTTTGGAATCTAACCTTTCATTGATTTTATCCATTGTTCGCTGATTCTTTCTTTCTTTTCTTTTTCAACCTTTTTATATTTTTTAAAGGAATCATTCTCTTTATACTTTAATTCCTTTTTGTATCACTTTTTTTTGTCTTTCTCTCTTTCTCTCTCTCTCTCTCAAAATCATTTTTCTTTTTAAAATTCCTTTTGTTTTTTTTTTATTCCAAAAAATATTTCCCACGTCTCTGCTTAAATTCCTTCCCTATCACTGTTTTTGTTCTTTATTTGTTTGTTTATTTCTTTCATTCTTTTTCTTTCTGTCTGTCTTTTTTCTTCCTTTTCTATTCCATTTTCCTTTATTTTATTTGATTGAATTTGAATATCACATTCGTTATTTTTTTCTTTTTTCTATCGTTTTTCCTTTTTCGTTCTTTCTTTATCTGCTTCTTTCTTTTTCTCTTTCTTCTTTCTTTCTTCATTGTTCCATTTTCTATACCGCTCTTTTTCTCACGTTTCTGCTTTCAAAGAAAAAAGCATAAACTTTTGTTTTCATTCGTTTCAAACGAAAAAATCGTTTGGCGCTTGAACTTATTTTTTTTTTTTGAAATTTCATCCTTTCATTTTCTATTCTAGTCTCTTTCCCACTTCTCTGCTAGATTTCCTTTCATATCAATGTTTTCTTCCTTTGTTTCGTTTCTCGACATTTCCCTTCCTTATTCGCTATTCCCCTAGTTTTTTATTATTTCATCCTTTCTTCCTTCTTTCCTTCCTTCCTTTCCTTTGTTTATTCTCGTTTTATTCCGCTCTATTTCTATCCTTTTTTTCTATTCTTTCTTTCTTTTTCTTAGTTGGAAAAAGTTAAACTTTTAATTATTCTTATTTCACCTTTTTCCAGTGATCTCCAATCTGATTTTCTTTCAAATCATTCCCAGAAAAATAAACTGACATTTGATACAATCTTATTGTAACTCATTTATTTGAAAGATTTACGAAAACTTTAACGTAAACACTAAAAAGAAGTGTACTAAACTGAATTTTCTGTTATCTTAAACGAAAAATAGACTTTTCCAAATCCCACACATGCCAAGGGGCTCTTTCCATTTTAGTCATTCTAATATCCGCAATACTGGCAATAAAGAAGCGACTGGCAGCCAAGTTTATCTTAAAAGACTTTCTGGATCGAAATGATAGACTCACAAGAATGAAAGGAACATTTTTAATTAGTGAATGAAAAAAAACAAATCTTAACTCGTGTATTTCGAGAAGTGATACTGACGAATAGCAAGGAAAAGAATTATTTAAAGAAAATAAATAAATCGGTTTTTAAATAGATTTATAGATAACAAATATGCAGGATAAGAATGTAAAATAAATTTAAAAAAAATTCAAAATAAAATTTTTTTTTTGACGAACCAAACCACCAAAAAAAAAAAAAAAACATCGATTTTACACAATTACTTGATATAAGAGAATTGGCGGGACCGAGAAGAAATCTCTTATATCCGGGTTTCTTTTATATCCGGGTTTGGTTCTATTTTGTTTAGGTTTCTATTTTAAACACTTTGGGATCAAAAAAAATCTCTCTTATATCCGGGGTTCTCCTATATCCCTGTCTCTTATATTCAAATGGATGAATATTACAAAAAAAGTCCAAAAAATTTGATCAAAATAATTCATGTTGGAAATATTATAACATTTTAAATACACATAAATGAGTATAAAGGAAAGAAAGGAATTTTTTTTTCGTATTGATCATTTCAAAAAAGCATTCCCCAAAGAAATTAAAATTAAAGAATCTAAAGACAAAATTGAAATTACTGAGTGTTGGACAATTGAGAGGAAAAAATTAAAAAAAAGAGAAAATGCAAAAAGTGGAATCAAGAAGACAGAAGATAACGATTGGCATTATATTTAAACTTTTGAAGATCAAGGTTGACTGGAAAACGAGAAGTGAAATAGAAGAAACTGTTACCATAGAACTTACGGTTAAATGAGTCCATTTCAACTGTTTTTTAATGAGACCTTGCCGTTTAAATTAAATGGGATCGCCCTGTTAAAAAAATTTTGGCATGAATTTCTTTTGAAGAATATATATTCTTATTATATATATATATATATATATATATATTGAGAAAAATGTAAAAGAAATTCAAACATTATCTGTCTATATTTCTGAGATGAAGTATTGTATTTTCTTTTAAATTATTCGGACTATTTTCCTCATCTTTTTCCGCCATATTTATTACAACGTTTCGGTCGTTTTATGCTCCGGCCTTCTTCAGGTGGTTGGAATGTCGAACTGAACCCTTTATTTCGGTCAATGTGGTAGACTGTTCTAGTTCCACGTGACATGTTTAATGGATGAATAGTGGAATGTAGGCGTAAAAATAGTAAAAAAAAAAAAACCATTTCTATTTTCTAATTTAAAAATTGTCCAGCACGGCATAGTGAATCTACTTTCCAAACATAAGACTTAGCAGTTAATTCAATATAATCGTTCTACTTCATATCAATGCAAAATGTACGACTAAGAAGGTTCGCCTGGAGATTAGAATCAGCCATGACGATGAAAGGCCAAATATTTTGTTTAAGATGATTAGATAATATGTATTTAAACAAATGGAAGGTATTATTTTATTGATGTTTAAAGAATTTGAAATTTTAATGACCCATTTTATTGTCTGCTGCTTGTGGGTTGCTAAAGAAATTAGATTTGTAATTTTGGTTCGTAATTAACATTCTGATTGGACGAACTTTCGTTTTTTGGCATTATCTTGACAAAAAAAAGGATGACCGTGAATTTTTAACGCTTGCAGGCAAAATAATTGAATGGCACAAGTGTGCCAATTGAAAGGTATGTGTTACTTCATTGATGGTTCCTTTTTCTTTTTTTATCGTCTGGCTTCTCCGATTCTTTCTTTATAACATAATTTAGAGGTTTTATTTAGTATTTTAAGGTATATCATGTAATTTTTATTTATTTACGTGATATGATAAGATGGTGTCAATTGTAATCACTGACAGTTTATTTCCGAGAAATGATTTAATGGCGAATCGGGTTCTAGCATTGCGTTAAGGGTTATACAATGGGTTTAATTTTAACTGTTTGATTTTTAAAATATTTCACCTTGAATAAAAAAGGGGGAAAGAAATAAAATAGAAATTTCTAAATAGAAAAGAATAAATATGATAAGGATAGAAATTAGAAATTTTTTATAAAGAAATTTAAAATTTAAATTTTTTTTTATTAGAAAAGAAAAAAGGTAATTTTAAATAAAAAGAAAAAAAAAAAAGAAAAAAGAAATAAAGAAAAAAAAAAAAAGAAAAAATTAAAAAAAGAAATTAGAAAAAAAATAAAAATGAAAATTTTGAACAAAAGAAGTTAATTTTTAAAAAGAAAAAAAAAAGAAAAAAAAAAGAAAACAAAATAAAAATTAAATTTTTTTATGAAAAGAAAATCAAATTAGAAAAAAAAAAAAAGTTTGAAATGAAATAGAAAAAAAAGAGAAAAAAAAAATCAAAAAAAAAAATCCAATTAAAAAGAAAATTTCCTTCTCAAAATAAAAAAGAAAAAGAAAAAAAAAAAAAAATTTAAAAAGCTTTAAATTAGGAAAAAAAAAAAAATTAAAAAAAAAAAAAAAAAAAAAAACAGAATTAAGAAAAGAAAAAATTAATTGCTAAAAAAAACTAAAAGAAAAGAAAAAAAAAAAAAAGAAAGAAAAAAAAACAGAATTAACGAAACAAAAAATTAAAAAAAAAAAAAAAAAATTGTTTTAATTTTTAAAAAAAAAGAAAAAAAAAGAAAAAATTAAAAAAAAAAAAAATTAAAAAAAAAAATTCAAAAAGAAAATTAAATTAAAAAAAGAAAATTAAAAAAAAGAAAGAAAAAATTCCAAAAAGAAAGAAAATTAGAAAGAAAAGAAAGAAAAATAAAGAAGAAAAAAAGAAAATTAGAAAAAAAATTATGAAAGAAAAAAAAAAAAATTACGAAAGAAAGAAAATTAAAATTATTCTAAGAAAAAAAAAAAGAAAAAAAAAATAAAAAAAAAAAAAAAAAGTTAAAATAATTTATAAAAAAAAAAAAAAAAAGGAAAAAAAATAATGTTAGGAAGAAAGAAAAAAAAAAGAAAATTAAAAGAAATGAAAATTGATTTTTAAAAAAAGAAAAAGATAATTTTCTTGATTTTTAAAAAAAAAAGAAAGAAATTTTAATGAAATTTTTAAAAAAAAAGAAAGAAAAATGAAATAATTTAAAAGAATAAAAAGCATTTTTTAATGAAAAATATAAGAAAAAAAAAAATAGAAGAATAAAAACAAAAATTTTTTTCTTAATTCGAAAGGTGAACTGAAAAATACAATAAAAATTAAAAAAAAAAAAATTTTTAAATTTGAAAAAAAAAAACAAAAAAGAATGAGATTTTTTTAAAAAAAAGAAAAAAATGGAAAATATATTTTTTAAAAAAGAAATTCCTGGGGGAAAAAAAAGAAACATTTTCAATTGAAAAAAATTACAAAGAAAGAAAAAAAACTAAAAGAAAAAAAACCATAAAAAAAAAATTAAATGTCTGAAATTAAAAAAAAATTAATGAAAGAAAATAAAAAATGAAAATAAAAAAGAAAAAAAAATTAAACAGATCTTTCCAGAAAGAAAGAAATGAAGGAAACTATAAAAGAAAGAAAAAAAGAAAGACAGCTCTGAAAGAAAGAAAATAACGAAGGAAACTATAAAAGAAAGAAAAAAAAGGTGATGGGATATAGAAAGAACAAAGAAAGTAAAAGATAACCTGAAAATAAGACGCCATTGAATGAAAGAAAATAAAAATAATTTCGAAAAACAAAAAGGCAGGAGAAAGAAAGAAACAGGACATAAAAAGAAAGGAATGAAATCATGAAAGAGAAACGTCACTGAAAGAAAATATAAGATGAGCAACAAAGAAAGATTCCTAAAAACACAAGAAAGAAAAATAAAAAAAATATAGGCCATTAATAAATATTATTCGTACAGATATCTTCATCTTCATTTCTACATTCTCAACGTTTCGGTCTTTGTACACTCCGGCCTTCTTCAGGTGATTGGAATTTCTTTTTTATCTCGTCATTCGAGAGATAATGTTACCGTTTATCGCCGCTTATGCCTTTCTATATGTCTAACGATTTCTTTTAACATTTTATTCTTGAAAATTAACAAGTCCCACCTAGAGATAAACATCCCAGACTACACGTTTGTAAACGGAAAATCGATTAAACCAATCGAATGTTACAGGTAGTCTCGCTCGAGCAGTTACGATTGAGTCGTGAGTTCGATCCTCACAGTGTACTCCTTACTCTCGGCCTTGTTCCACTTTAACCAACGCTTAGTAAATCGACCGGGCGCTTCGATTGCTGCAATGCTGAGCGAACTCGAATGCGACTGAATAGTAAGTTCGATTCTCACAATACATTTCATACTTTTTTTTTGTATATATAAATTCTTTTTAGAAACATCACCAAGTGAATGTGACCATGACTGCTTCAGATGAAACAATTACGTTTTCTCGTCATATGCTGGAGTAGTCAGTCCTGTACTTTATTTTTAGCTTGTAATTGATGTCTACCTGCTTGAACAATCGGAAAAACCATGAAAAATGTGCCTTTCCCATTGTAAACAACCTGCATTCCCGCCCCCCGTATATTGAGGAAATGTTTCTCTGCACTGTCATCCGTAAAAATTGCCCTAAAAAATTATAATATATAAAGGTGCAGAAGACAATATATGTAAATAATGGATTTTATGTCTGAATTATGCTAAATAGTTAAATGGGGGATAAAAAAATATCTTTTTTCACCCAAACATACAGAATGACACTAGCATTTTCGACATGGCATTCGTAATAAAAAAAACTTTATGCAAAAAAAAAAATAACAAAATAAATATTGTAATATATAATAAATACTAATATTAACAATTAAAATTATTAGTAGTAATAAAGTAGTAAAATTTTCTCTATTGTTATTAAAAGTAGTAAACCTTATATTAAATTAAAATATTAGTAAAAGTAATAGTATTATTATTAAATTACCTATTTTTAAATATTATTGACGAGAATTAAAATTGTTATTATTATTATTAGTAGTAGTAGTATTAAATTTAAAATTAAATTATTATTAAAGTAGTAGTATTATTTTTGTTATTAATTTTTATAGTAGTATTATTATAAAAAAATAGTAGTTTTAAAAATTATATATATTATAGTATTATTTCTTCTTCTGATTTCTGGTGTGTACACATTTCGTTTCGAGTCCCGTCCAGAGACCTAAAGTCAGAAATGGCATCAGGACATTTTCCACTAACCAATTAAAAAAATAAAATAAAAAAAACACACACACACATTTTACATAGCTGAAGCCCTTCGTAAATCAGGATTAAATTTACTTTTTTTAATATATTATTATTATTAAAAATTATTATTTAATTAAAAGATCTGTGATTTTTTAAAAAAATAAAGGAAAGGGAAAACACAGTGTTTGTTAGTCTTAAACAATATTTTAACGGAATGTCTTAAAGATATATATTTTTTAAAGAAATGTTTCATCTATAAAAATATTAAAAAAATCTACGAAAACTTGTAAGACATTGTACAAACATTGTTTGTCATGTAATGAAAAAAATCGGCTGTACTGATAATGAACGCGTCAAAACGAATGAAAAGCCGCCCGCGTGAAGGCATGAAACTAAAACGTGCTTAAGATGATGGCGATTTTGTCCATCATGGAAGTTTCCGTTAGTTGATTAGTTACTGAAAGGAATTAATCAAACAGCTTCGTATAAATCTTATGGAACTCTCCTGTCATTCCGTTCATTATTAATATTTCCTCTTTTGATTTTTTTCCATTCCGAATCCCAACTAGAAACTTATGGCCACAAATAGAATCAAACTTTTCCATTGTATATTTTCGTAAAATAAATAAATAAATAAAGCAACCTATAAGCACAACATTTTATATAAATAAAGCCCTTCGTTAGGTGTGAGCTATGCTTTTAAGTTTGTTTTTTTTTTCTATTTCCATTTTTTCTAAATCAATCAAACCAATAACACCTTCAATGAATCTATCAGATGCTTTTCCAATCAAACCCAGAGCCCCAACCATGTGTAACTATGTACGTCCCCATGTGCCACATTTTTCAGACTTCCACTGCAAAATCCTTGTATATTTTAATATTATTATTATTTATTTGTATTTTGTCCTTGTATTCACATTTCCTTCCGAGTCCCAACCAGGTACAGAATATCAGAAATGTCTTTAGGGCATTTTTCATTGATTATTTTTATAAAATAAAAAATAATAAAAAAAATAAAACCCTAAGATCACACATTTTATATAGACTGTCTATGTCGTAATATTATAAATTTTCCTTATTCCCGAAACATTCAGCATTCATCTTTTTCGGGTAAAATTAATGGTTAGCAAGTTGTCTCTTCTAGAATAATTACTCTGAATAGTATAATTTATATCCTCACTGGTTTTTTATATTTACGTTTCGGCCTGTTTTTAATTCTAAACTTTTTTTGATTTTCTAATAACTACTAGAATGACATTTTCTTCAATTCGGACCATTTTTTATTTGATCAAAGTAAAATTTATTCTATTTTCTAATTTTTTTTTTTTTTAAGCATTTCACCCCAAGCAAGGCGGGAAGCCACTAGGACATCATTTTTTTTTTTTTTTTTAAGAGCAAGATCAGATAGGAGTGATAGAAGAAAGGATGAGGGTAGTGGATAGATCAAGGCAACTGGAGATGTCGATTGACATTACACTTGAATAGCTGGAGATTATAGCTCACAGGGAAACAGGAATAGGGAAGGGAGTTCCACAGGCGAGAGGTGCGAGACATGAAGCTATTAGAGTAGAAGAGACGGCTACATTTAGGAGTTTCGACAGTGAAGGGGTGAGAGCGGGATGCCAGCCTCGTAGGGCGCTGGAACTCATGACGTCTGGGAACCAGCGAATGCAGCTCCTCGGAGCAATTTTCATGAAAGTATTTGTAGAACAGACAGAGGGAGGCGACGGCGCGTCTGTGAGAAAGTGACTGTAGACGAGACGCCAGAACAGGGCCAACTATATTGCATATCCGCCTCTGGAGCCTATCAAGAACCCCGAGGCAAACAGAAGGGGCTCCAGACCATATATGGCAGCAATACTCCATGCAAGGGCGAATTGTTGATTTGTAGATCTGGAGGATCGATTCCGGGAGAAAAAACTTCCTGGCGCGGCTCAGGGAGCCAACTTTCCTTGCAGTGGACGAAAGGCAATTGACTCAATGTATTTTTATTCCATCTCAGGTCAGCAATTCTTTTCTGAGACCGAGCAAATTTAAGAAGTTGCTCTAGAGAAGTTTAACACCATAAGTCATTTCTAATGGATACACATTCTATTGGAGGGAAGTTGGTCCTGCTGCTATTTGATATTTATAAAAATATTTTTTTTAAATAACGTATTGAGGTGCCAATTCCTTTCATCTTAGTTCATCATCGATTGGTTTTGTTTTCTGATTTCAACTTTCAGTCTTTCCAGTTTTGTTTGTGACCTTAATAAATTTTTCAGGATATAACCTCTTGACCCATTCTTAGTAGATTCCCTCATAGGAATTTTGACTCTGTGTTGAATCTTATATATCACCAAAAGTTCAGGATTTTTTTACTTATCAAAAGGATAAAAATTAAATCCGTTTAGCTGCCGTGATTTAATTAATGACCGTTGTGAAAAATGTCCAACTCTTTCCAAATCTTTCTTGATTAATCGTAGAAACATAACCCAAACATTCTGAAATGTTTGTTCACTCAAAATTATTTGTAAATCAAATAAAATTTTTCAGATGATGTGAAATTTTCCCTTAAGACGGTACGTCGAAAAGAGTTCACAAAACCTGTTTCTTCTCAAAAATGGAAAAAAATATTAAAAATTTTGTGTTCATATTTTTTGCTGGAATTCAATTAAAAGCTTTAAATTTATTTTAAAAATTTGTGTGTGCCTTCATGTTTAAATAACCATTTCCCCAATTTCATGTTGATTTTTTTTTTTTTTATTTTCGTATATATATATATATATATAAATATATATATATGGAAATTGGCTTTATCAATTCAAAAGAAAGTTTAAATCGTCCAATGCATTTGATCATCAATATTTCTTAATCAAAATATTTAACTTCTATTGTTTTTTTTTTTAAATGTCTCCCATCGTTCTACAACTTTGTTTAATTTATTTTCGTCGAAACATCGTGTTTTTTTTTTTCATGGGGGCTTGTTGCTTTTCAATCAAATCTTTTTGTCATCTGAAAGAAAATTTTTTTTGTAGTTTAAACGGATTATATTTGAGTCAGTTTTTATTATTTAAATTGAAATTTCAGATGTAAAATGAATTAAGTTGAAATATTAAAATATAGCTAAATCCCAGAATATATATTATATATACTTTCCATTTCATCTCTTTTAAGCTTCAACAAGATGCGTTTTTCCAATACGCTGTTTTTGTGTTGTCGTGGTGGAAAATGTCGCCGCCTCGATTTGACAAATTAAGCTGTTTTTTTTTGGTTTTTTTTTTGGTTTTTTTTAACTCATCTTTCTTCAAATTTAAATGAAAAAACACTATTTTCAAACTATGTTGACAATCTCTTCCGTCGAAATCTTTTTATTTATTCTCCAAAATGGCAAAAAAATTTATAAATATCAAATAATAATGGTCAAAAAAATTATTTGCATATTTTTAAAATTTGAATAGAATCAGGACGATAAATAATATTAAAATCAAAATGAATTTACGTACTTTTAAGATTTCTGTTTAAATATTTTCTTAACAAAATTTCTAAAATTTGTTTTAGGAATTTGGGGATTATATATTTAAATATTAATCTGAAAACCTTGTTTTGTTGGCAAAATAGTCTTTTATTCTTTTAATGATTGAATTGTTTGTGGATTCTATTTAATTATATATTTTTATTTGTCCTATTGTTATATAAGTGAAAAAAAAAAAAAAAAAAAAAGATTTGACTTTGACCTCCTCCATTTTCCTCCCGACATTTTTTAATGTTCCAGTGACAGATATTTTGGTCACTCTCTCCTTTCTTTTCTGGCTCTGCCCATTTTCTCCTAATTTCATTTTTTCTTTTCCAAATAACCTCTTAAATATTTTTTTTTAATGATCCTAACAAAATTTTTTTCCTCATTATTCGATTCTTTTCTTTTCTTTTTTTTTCTCCAATCTCTATCTGTTTTTTTCAGTAAAACTTTTATGAATCTTTTTTTCTCTCAAAAATGTCTCTCTTTCTCTCCATCTTATCTTTTTAAAACTCCTTTTCTCTTTTTTCTATATATCTCTCCTTGGCCCTTTAATCTCTTCTCTTTTTCTTATTATCTATCTATATTCAGATCTATATATATATATATATATTTTAATATTCATAGTTTTAAAAAAAAAAAATGATTTATAATCTATTGCAAATTTTTTAATTTTATTTCTTTGGAAAAATAAATTCAAATCTTTGCTTCTTTTAACTAATTTAATTTTATTTGAATTTCGAACATTTGATATTACAATCTATTTGTTTTTTTAATATTAATTTTCAAAAAAATCTTTTTCTCTCAATTTTCAATTTAAAATCTATCTCTCTCATTTCTGAAATTCCAATCTCTCTCTCTAATTTTAATTTCTAATCTCTCATTTCTCCTCTCTATTCTCTCTCTTTATTTTATTCAAAATCGCTCATTGAATGTCTCTTAAAAATTCTATTTTTCTCTTTAAAAATAAATTCTCTCAATCTCTCTCTCTATCTCATATTTTTGAATTTTATCTCTCTCTCTCATTTTCTTTCAATCTCTCTCAATTCTCTCATTTTCTCTACTCTCATTCTCTCTTCCTCACGTTGGGGTAAAACTCTCTCGAAAAATTCAAAATTATAATAAATACATGGATGACATTCATAAACTCAAGTCAGGATAGTTATGTTCAATTTTTAAATATAAGAATGAATGGAAAACTTATGAATCCATCACTTTCCCCCCTTCTATGTTTTAAATTTTTTAGACATGTAATATAAAATCAAATTTATTCTCAAAAAATAATTCTATTATGTATTTCCTTATATATAAATATTTTAAATCTAAAATATGTTTCAGCTTTAAATAAACCACGAACGGTTGGTAAACTGTAAAAAAAACAAAACAAATTAACCAATCAATATCTATCTCAGTTCATCTCAGATCTCCCTCTCTCAAGGAGATATCTATCACAGTCTTTTCATATCTATGACAGCTTGTTCATATCTATCTATCTGAGTCTGTTCATATCTATCTATCTATCACCGTCTGTTCATATGTCTATATATCAAATTGTTCATTCAATCATAAATGAACATCTTTTCATTAATGAAATATCTATTCAAAGAATTTTTCGCTACCTATTGAATATATTTATTTATCATTTCAATCTTTTCATATCTATTTTTTTCTGTTCATTTCTATCTATCTACCTACCTTTCATCAACTTTGAGTCTGTTCATATCTATCATATATATATATATATATATATATATATATATATATATAATCACAGTCTGTTTCTATCTATCACTGTCTCTTTAGATCTACCTATTTATCTCTGTGTGTCCCTATCTATATTATTTTATTTGTCTATATAATCAGTTCATCTATCTGAGCACTTTGACGTGCTGTGTTTATTTTTTTTTAAGAAGAAAAAAAGATTTAACTTACACTGATTTACTTTTGGCCTTTACCACAACTTTTTTTAAACGGTTTAATAAGTTTTTCTCATCTACCTTTCACAGTCTTTTTGGATTTTTTTTATTTATCTCCAACGTGTTATTTATTTTATCTTCTTTTAGTTTTTCTAATTTATCTTCTATCTTTCATTTTTCATTCTTTTTATCTTTTTTTTATCTATCTATCTATCTTTAGTTTCTATCTATTCTATCTATCTTTATCTTTCTATCTTTCTATCTATCTATCTATTTTTTTATGTTTTTCTATCTTTAGTTTCTATCTATCTATCTATCTTTAGTTTCTATCTATCTATCTATCTTTAGTTTCTATCTATCTATCTATCTTTAGTTTCTATCTATCTATCTATCTTTAGTTTCTATCTATCTATCTATCTATCTTTAGTTTCTATCTATCTATCTATCTATCTATCTATCTTTCTTTCTTTCTAATTTCATTAGACAGTTTTTTTTAATTTTTACATTTTTTGACATTGTTGGTGGGTGGTGACTTTCTTTTTTTCTTTCTTTTATATTTATTGCCGTTGATGACCATTTAAGGTTGGGGTAGGTGGGTTTTTTTTGTATTCATATTCTATTCTTCCGAAACTTCTTCTTATTTGTCATGGCCATTTTTTTGATGCAGCATTTACTTTCTTTTTACGTTTTTAGCTAATCCGTTTCAAATCAAAACAGCGGACTTTTTTTCCACCACTTCCATTTTTTTCCAACCCCCACCGATTCAGCCTCGCCTGCTTAGAACGCCACACTGGTTCCACATCATAACCAAAATAAAATATTCTTTTTAAAATTGTCATTATCAGCTCATTTTTTCTTTGGTTTAAAACTTTTTTTTTCTTTTTCTTTTTTTTTCGATCTTTTTTTTGTTTGTTTGTGTGTTTGCTTTATTTATCTAATCTTTTTTTTATTTCTTCTTTTCTTTTATCTTTCATATTCTCTTTTCTTTCTTCTATATTTAAAGGTTATCACATTTCTACCTCTTTTTTTATTTATTTCTGCTCCTTTTTTACCTCATCACTTCTTTCTTTCTTTTTCTTTCTTCTAAATTCTTTTTCCCCAAAACATTTTCTTTCTTTCTTTCTTTCTTTATTTCTTTCTTCGAACTTCTTTTCCCCAAAAGTTTTTATTTCTTTATATATCTATTTAATTCTTAATTTCTTTCTTTCTTTTACATTTTTATAAATTCTATTCTCCAAAGTATTCTTTCTTTCTTTTTTCTTTCTTCTAACTTCTTTTCTCCAAACCATTTTCTTTCTTTCTTTCTTTATTTATTTTATACTTTCTTTCTCCTTTATTTTTAGAAATTCTTTTTCACAAATCATTTTCTTTCTTTCTTTCTCCTTCATTTTTATAAATTCGTTTCCTCCCAAAACAATTTTCTTTTTCTTTCTTTCTTTCTTTCGTTCTTTCTTTCTTTCTTTCTTTCTTTCGTTCGTTCGTTCGTTCGTTCTTTCGTTCGTTCTTCCTTCTTTCTTTCGTTCTTCTTTCTTTCTTTCTTTCTTTCCTTCTTTCTTTCTTTCGTTCCTTCTTTCTTTCTTTCGTTCCTTCCTTCTTTCTTTCGTTCCTTCCTTCTTTCTTTCGTTCCTTCCTTCTTTCGTTCCTTCTTTCTTTCCTTCTTTCTTTCCTTCGTTCTTTCTTTTCCTTCATTTTTATAAATGCTCTTCCTCCAAACCGTTTTCTTTCTGTCTTTCTTTTTTTTTATAACTTCTTTTTCTTCACTATATTTTTCTTACTTTCTTTTCTTTCTTTTCTTCTCGTGTCTTTCTTTTTTTCACTTTCAGTACTAATTCCATCGCTTACTTTGTTCTGCTCCATTTATCTTTTCTTTTCAAATAAGATGAAATATATCTAGAGCCTTTCTCCCGCCAATTTTGTAATCTGGTAAACACACACACACACACACACATATATATATATATATATATATATATATATATATATATAATTGTATGACAAAATGGAGACATTCTTATGTGACGCGTTTCGTTCTTTTTTGTCTTCTTTTTAGTAAATAATGCTCTTACTGATGGGATCATATGTATTTAGAGAGAGCGACCGAAAAGCAAACAAATGTCAGTTTAAATTAAACATCAAGAGAAGTATGGAAAGAAAAAAAACGAAAATTAAGTCACTTTTTTTTTTTTCATTTTATCATTCAATTACTCTCCATTTGTCTGATATATAGGGGTCTCTAATTTTATTAATTTGACCATATATGTATATTTAATGAACTTTTTAAATATTAAAAAAAAAAACATAGCAACGTTTACGATAAAGAAAGAATATATATAAAAACTACCTCAACTGGGTTGTGTATGTGCATATAATATATATATATATAAACGAAGACTTCTCGCTAACGTTCTCCTTTTGAGAAAGTGTTGGGCAAAAGTGTGCCATCAAGGCAAAATAATGGCATCCATTCAATATATAGGATTGATGAAGGCGAAATAAATTCCAATAACCAAAAATACTATTCTTAAAAGAGTGTTCAATACAGAGTAGAGCAAATATTATTTATTCAAAGTTTATGACATAAACAAATAATATCACTACAAAAATAGCCATTTTGTTTCAACACTTTTGGTGTTTATATATATATATATATATATATATATATATATATATATATGAATCATTGATACAAAAAGTAGATTAGTAAAGTTAATGATATAAAATGGCGAAATCTTTTCGCAGACAAAATTTTAAAGTTGCATTAACCTACGAACCACTTAATGAATGTTATGATCCTTGTTTTTTAATAACTACAAGCTGTATAAGGTCTTTTTTTAATCTGTAAGTACTTTCAACTGTACATACAGTCATCCTCAGTCATAGAAATTATTTTGTTTTTAGTAAAATCCGGGTAGGATCAGAGACGAAAAAATTAGAAGCTAATCGAAATATGTTTTTTTTTTTTATTATTATTATTATTATCTGTTATTGTTAATTGATACAAACTTTTGGAGCGTGCAGTCGCAACGCTAAGGTTGATATGTTTTTTTTTTAAATTTAACAGAGTGCGTTTTTTACTAATATGGTAATTTGAGGATTTTTTTATTGTAGGAGTGTATCAGTCTATGTGGCATGAAGTAAATAGTTCAATAAATAGAGTAATGTCTCAGTTGTTATCCTGAAAATTTGCACGTCGGATCAGTTCTTTTTAAATCAAATATGCGGTGCAGTTCATTTTATATTACAATGAATCATTCATACAAAAAAGTATAAAAGTATATATATATATATATATATATATATATATATAAAAAAGGATAAACCAAATAAGAAACGTTCATAAATTTATTAACTTTTCCTATTTGGTCTTTATCTTATTCTGACGTATTCTAATGTATATTTAACCCGTGTATATATGTGGGAAATTGCATAACAAAGTGGAAAAATCGACCTTCAGGACTTCATCAGACTATACATGCGTATGACAGAAGGATCCTGGAATTTTCTATTTTTTTTTATCTAGCCGAACTCATTCAGAGTATTTTTCTTTCCATCACTTTTTTAAGTAAGAATTCTGCACCGTAATATTGGAAAATCTGCCAGGAATGGTGAAATGTTATAAGAGCCAAGGCGCAAATTTACTGTGGATGACCTTGCAATTAAGGCACTCTATACGTCGTAATGGATTAACTTCTCCTTTGATTAGTGTAGCATTTTTTTTTTTGTCAAAGTTGTGGTCAGTCACCTTACGGTGGGCAACCAATGCATTTGATATATTATTTTGTAAAATATCCCTTTTGTATTCATATAGCCTTTTATTTACATTCCTTGATGTTTCTCCTATGTATTTTTTGTGACAATTATAGTGTGCTAAAGGTTTTCACAAATGAAGTACGTCAACTCGATTTCCAGCCACGTTGCTTTCCCGGTGCTCGGGATAAATGTTACTATCATTCAATAGCCACCACAAAACTGCACCTTTAAAAGATAACCATGAAAAGGAATTATCAAGAAACCCCCTGAAAATGGTCGAAGGTGGTTGGAACAGTAGACAGCGCGGACAATATATAAACTCCCTTAATCCCACCGAACGGAGAAAATTAAGAATACCAGAAACACTCGATAAAAAATTCATCAAATTTTCCTTGTCCCTCATATTCAACGAAACATATTTGCAAGAAAGGTTGCTGCTAATATATATATATATATATATATATAATCACATGGTGTAACTAAAACAGTGCTCACTGTAAAATAACAGCTATTAATATTTAATATTCATAATATAGATAATATAATATACATATTATACATATATAATAATATACATAATATAAATATACATAATACCCAAAGGCCGACAGTACGACTCGGAGTTTCATGCACCATGCAAACGTCTGGTACTGTGAGCTGATTTACACACTGGTTTATATTAACTACAAAACATATCAATCCAGCATTTAATCTCCTTCGAAGTAGTTCCCTTCTGGAGTCACACGTTTTAGCCAGCGACATTTTCCCCTTCAAAAATCAAATGCTATTTGAAAGGAATAAGATTTCAAGACGTCACGGAAAGTTAAGAGAATGCGACGAGGCAGCCGTTCGCTATCCCGAAAAAGGAGTTCCAGGAACGACGCTCGATAAAACGTGTGACTTCAGAAAGGAACTACTTCGAAGGTGATTAAATGACGAATTAATATGTTTTGTAGTTTTTGTTCGTGTTTTTTTTTTTTTTTTTTTTTTTAGATATTTCAGTCTGTTCATTATCTTTCTCTCTCTCCCTATATATATATATATATATATAGCGAACACACTGAGATAGGTAGATAAATAGATAGTGAACAGACTGAGATAAATACATAGCTACATAGATAATGAAAAGACAGAGATAGATATCTAATGAACAGATTTAGATAGATAATGAACAATCTGAAATAGATAGCACCATACCTCATATACTTATCAAAGCGAAAATATATTGAACGTGCACTAACTTCTGAATGGTCAACAGTATTAGAAAGTAGGGTAATTCAGAAATAAGAACGACAAAGAATAAAAAGCGAAAAAATAATCTCTCTCTCTCTCTCTTTATAAATATATATATATATATATATATATATATATATATATATATATATATATATATATATATATGTATATATATATATATATGAGAAGAGAGAAAATTTAACATTACTATGAAAGTATTTGTAGAAAAAATGACGGAAGCCACTTCACGTTGATGAGAAAGTGGCTGCAGTCGAGATGAAGGTCAAGACCGATTACATTGCAGACACGTCTTTGAATTTTGTCAAGAATCTCAAAATATATAGTAGGAGAATCAAACCAGATATTAAAATTCTAATCATCGTTTTTTAAAACAATAAACATGGCCGTGGAGTGAAGGTAGTTAAAGTAATAGCTGCGTCACTATATATATATATATATATATATATATATATATATATATATATATGGATGTGTGTGTCAATTTGGTATTAAAAATATATTTAGTTATCCTGATGCACAGTTCCCACTGCGTCGATGTATTTCAAGGTAGCACCTTTGGACATAATTACAGAATGTTTTTGTTCAAAATAAGTAGCGTAAATGACTATACAATGTAGGAATCATGTGAATTGTTGAATGAGCCTGTGTTTTGCATAGATATAAAAGAACGAGACTCGATAGATAGAAAAATATATAAAAATAACAAGATAGGTAGGAATACAGATAACTGAGAAAATAAATAGATAAGGAACATACTGAGATAAATAGGTAGATAGATAAGGAACAGACTAGATAGATAGAGATAGATGAAGAGCAGACTGAGATAGATAGATACATAGATAGATGAGGAACAGAGATAGATACATAGGTAGATGAGGAACAGATATATAAATAGATGAGGAAGAGACCTGAGAGAGATAGATAGATGAGGAACAGACAGATAGATAGAGATCTATAGACAGGTAGATAACGAAAACAGACTGAGATAGATCATGAACAGCGAGAGAGATAGGTAATGAACAGATTTATATATATATATATATATATATATATATATATATATATATATATATATATATAAGATGTGTAACAATTGTGTCTAAACATTATTTTTTTATGTTAAATATTTTTAAAAATTATCTGATTTTCTCAGAACACATAATAATTTCTATCTCTGTCTCACACACATCCGATTCTCCCCTCTCCTTTCGTTTCACCCATTCTTTAGTATTTCTCCTCGTATCATTCTTAATCTTCACTTCCCCTCCTCACCACCTCCTTTTTAGACATATGAAGATTTAATATCTGTGTTGGCACAGATTTACCTTGGTCCTTAATCAGGTGCAGGGATAATCCCACTGAGACCTCATCTAATATACATTTCCCGCGTTATCCTCTTTCTTTACCTTATTTTTTCCTCTCCTACTCCATCTCCTCGCTCGATTCTTTTGCTCCTCCTCCTCCTCCTCTTTTGCCGTTTCTAGAAGGCATTCGCCATAAAGGCGAGAAAAGATGCCAGAAAGTAGGACATGAAAAGTCGTTCAGAGAAAGAATTCAACCAAACTGATGAAGCTGGCAAAACGGCAAATGAAGACGACATGGATTTTCGAAGACAATGCAGACAAAGAAATCGTTTGCTTTCAATCGCAAGTTGTCGTGATGTCTGGGATAAAGGTGATCCGTGCGACTTTGTCTAATTCACGACAGTGCACGAGAATCTGACTAATTCTCGACAATACACGAGAATCTGTCTAATTCACAACAGTACACTGCTAAATCAAGGACGCATTCCAAAAGCCAGGCAGAGTATTACGAGACAGGAGGATTTCTTTGGTAACAAAGAAAAGAGTACTGAACTGCTACGTGATATGTGTCCAACTTTAAGGCAACGAACGTTGGACGATCTCCTCAAAGAAGCGACTCGAGGCAACGGAGGTATGGTTCTACAGAAGGATACTAAGGACCGAACGTGTGAGCAACAATGAGGTCTTGGAGAGGATGCAAACATGGAGGAACCTTTTACTTAACATAAGGAAGAGGTAGACGAAATTTCTGGGACACGTAAATGAAAAAGAAGGGCTTGGAGAATTTGATACTCACAGGTCGAATAAAGAGAAAGAGAGACCAGGGAAAGCAACGCATGACATACCAGGCGGGCTTAAGCAACTGGATGACAGAACGTGGTCTGGGGAGGTGGCAGAGGGACGAAACTTATTGAGAGCTACAAGGGATAGGGGATAAGTAGAGAGCCATGATCGCCTACGCCCTGAAGGGACACGGCAGATAAAAAGAAAAGATTGGAATAAACCTGTACTTATACTGGAAGCCAACTGCCTGCGTGCGGATAGAAAATGAATTCAATCAATAGAGAAAATGAAAATAGCAGCATACAAGGACTTATCTTCTTACAAGACTTAGTTTGCAGTGAAGCAAGCCTGAGAAAATTAGAAGTCATACCAGGATTCGTTATTGGTAGCAACAATCATAACAAAATTAAATATGCAGATAACATAGTGATGATAGCAGACACAGAAAGGAAACTAGAGGAACTCCGACAGAAGGTAGGATAGGAAAGCTTGAAGAAAGGACTAAACATCAATAGTAAGAAGACAGAATGCAGAGCTGCCAGAAAAAGAAACGGCCCAACATGCAAATTGAAAATTTGAAATACTAAAATTAAACAATTATAGAAAGTTGAATATTCAGGAAGCGTTCTTAACAGAGGACGGAGAAGGCGACACCGAAATCCGAAGATAGTAAAAACTGACTTCGAAAGGTTAAGCAAAGTGTAATAAAGCAAGAAAATTTATTTACAAACAAAAGAAACAGAACTGTTTCTAAATGTCTTAAAAAATATATATATATATATATATATATATATATATATATATATATATATATATATATATAATATATATATATATATATATATATATATATATATATTATATATATATATATATATATATAATATATATATATATATATATATATATATATATATATATATATATATATATATATATATATATATATATATATATATATATATATATATATATATATATATATATATAATAATTATATATATATATATATATAATATATATATATATATATATATATATATAATTATTTATTTATATATTATATGTTTTACATATTAGAAAGCGATCAATACAGAATAGAGTTAACATGTCTGACGATCGCAAAAGCGTGAAATCCGAGGAGGGTCATTGTATTCACATCTATCCAAAAAATATTGTATATATATATAGTGCTCAATATCAGTGATAAAGCGTGTGTAAATATAAAAGTGAACATTGAAGTCAACAGGCTGTTTCATGCCCGACGCAATCATCAGGACGCCTGACAATTGCATCTAGCATGAAACAGCCTGTCGCTTCTGAGCGTTGACTTCAGTGTTCACTTTTAGTCATATATATATATATATATATATATAACTAAATTTGTGTACCATAGAATTTACCTATGCCTGTTACGCCATCCCAATACTTCATAAATAATAGACTTATTCTGTTTTGACCGCGTGAAAACACAGAAATGAAATATAAGAGACGATCCTTTCCATGAGCAAAAAAGCCCCCAGAATGACTTCAAAATTTTTTCCACTCTTTAATAGTTTTGCTTCGTTTAATTTGTAACATATGTAAATATAGATATAAATATAGATATAAATATAGATATAAATATAGAACATATGTAAATATAGATAAAAAAAAAAAAAAAACAAATGTTGATAAGATAGCGACGGACACAAAGCACTGTCTGGAGAGACCTATCAGTACCCCCCCCCACTTCCTGGTTGTGGGGGGGTGTCAGTTGTAGTATCCACTCGTCCTGCGTATGATTAGCATATAGGATCATAAATTCGTCGCTACCGTTGGTAACTCGAAACGGAAATTACTTATGACTCAGCGTAATAGTTATGGGAGCGTGGTTTTCGTGGTGCTAGTACAATTCGTTTTTGGCTAAATTGTCAGAAACTTCTGAAGGTATTATTTTATAGGCAGTGTTGCTTCAAGAGGGGGACGATCACGGCCCTCCACAGCATCCTCTCATTTTGACTCATTATCATCTTTGGATAAATGGATGGCAGAGAGAAAACAAACTCATTAGGTAGGTTACTCGCTAGTTCCGTCTGCCCCTCCTTCTTTCGTCCCCGGGAGTGTTATATTTTCCAAACCACTTTCCTTATGGTGTATCCTAGAAAAAAATAAGCAAATGTTGGTAAGATAGCGATGGTCACAAAACACTGCCCGGTGCGCCAACCAGGCTTGGGTCCTCTCTCTCGATCACGGGGTGAGGTTCAGGGTTCGGGGTTAGTACCTACCGGCCTTGAATACAGACATTCTATTTGGGCAGTTGGCCAGATGACATTGGACGGCGTAGAATTCCGATTTACAACGGCATCCTTTTTATTTATTTACTTATTTATTCTTTTCTAAAATATTCTATTCACTAAAAGTATTCGATCCTTGTCCAATCCGCCGGATGTCAATAGTACTCATCAAGACAGTGGCTGCCTGGCTGCGTCGACAGCGTATTGGTGTAAAAACTGGCAATGTGGTCGTGGGAAGCGGGCATAGAACGAGAGATTGGATTGTGGTTTGGCAACAGAAGGCGCCGGCGGCGGGAAGGAAAGAGGAGAATTGGGGGCGAGGGGAAAGGAGGGAAAAACATATGCGTATTATTAGTAGAAATAGTAACGAAATAATAAAAAAAAAACATAAGAAAAAAAAATGAAGGAAAATGGAGAATGAATGAAAGAAAAATATAATGAATAAGAGAAGAGCGAAAAGAGAAAAAATGGTGATGGAATGAAAAAGATGAAAAATGAAAATGATGAGTAATTAATGAAAGAGAAAGAATGAAAGATGGAATTAGGGTGATAAAAAGAAAGAAGGAATAAATGTGCACGAAGAATGAAGAAAGAATGAAAGAATGAAAGAAAGTATAATAAAAGAAGAAACGAAAGAAGGAAAAAATAAGTTTATTTATTTATTTACTTATTTATTTATTTTTTTAAACTTTTTTTTCCATTCCATTTGATAAGCTAAAAATAATGGATAAAATATAAAAGTATAATATAATGGAAGAAAGAAAAAAGAAAGGATAAGGTTTGAAAAAGAAATAAAGAAAGAAAAGGGACTAACAAATGAAGGAAAGAAAAAAGAAATATCTAAAAATGAAAAAAAGAAATATAAAAAAAGAAAAGTACATGCTAAAATGAAGAAAAAGAAAAAAAGATCACTAACAAACCAAGAAAGAAAAGGAAGGGACTAACAATGAAGAAAAATTGAAAAAGGGCATTGAAGAAGAAAATAAATAAAAAAGAAATAAAAAATAAGAAGGAAATAAAGAAGGAAAATGGTGACTAGAAATGGAAGAAAAACAGAAAAAACCGCTTTTTAAAATAAATAAGAAAGAAAAAGACAAAAAAGAAAGAAAATACACAGAACAAGAAAAGAGAAAGAAAGAAAAGAAACGAAAGAAAGAAGAAAAGATGGATTAAATAAGGGGAAAACCAAAATTATTACTAAACCAAGAAAGAAAAGGGACTAACAATGAAGAAAAGGAAAGAAAAACGATTGAAAAAAAATGAGAAAGAAAGAAAAAGGAGTGACAAAGAAACAAAGAGAAAAGAAAGATGGAAAATGGTGACTAGAAAAGGAAGAAAAACAGAAAAAAACCTCTTTTAATATAAATAAGAAAGAAAAAGACAAAAAATAAAAATAAATACACAGATCAAAAAGAGGTTAAAAGTCTTTTTAGAAAGTTAAAAAAAAAAAAGAGAGAATTTTACATGGAAAGAAAGAAAAAGGAAAAATGTGTTGTTTTTTTTTTTTTAAAAAAAAGAAAACAAGAAAGAAAGAAAAGAAAAAGAAAAGGAAAAACAATAAAAAAAAAAAAAAACAAACAATAAGAAAAATTTTGACTAAAAAAAAGAAAGAAAGAAAAAGGAAAAATCTTTAATAAAAAAGAAATCCTAAGGTTACTAACAATAAAGAAAAAAAAGAAAAAAAAATGAGGAGGAAAAGAAGGTTCCAAAAATATAATCTGCAAACTGATACAAAAGAAAGAAAGCATTTCTGAAAAGCGAATAAGATAGAAAGTCTGAAACAAAATCAATTTCGGTGACAAGAAGAAAGATTCCAAGAAAAATAGAAGAAGAATTTTTGGACAAATTTACGAATGACGAAAATAGACGAAGTGAAGGTAAAATAATGATTGAGTCACCGACCAACTAGAAAGAAAACGGATATTAAAACGTTTATATATTAAAAAAACTGAAGAAAAATAATTAGAAAATAAAAGAAAAAAAGATGAAAGAAAAAAATCTCAAAAAAGAAATTATAGGATACAAGAACCCTCAATTGATATGAGCCGAAATACAAGAAACAGAAAGAAAAGGAAAAATAAATTTCAAAGAGAAAGTAAACAAAACTATGTCGGATATCCGGACAGATGGAATAAGAGGATAGATTTTGATGGTGCAAGAATATTCCATTTCAACAATAGATAGGATCTTTGTACTCAACTGGACATATTGGTCCCTAAGAGATGATGAAAAAAAATGTTTGCCTCTCAAGAGTATGGACTTGGATGTTCTCAAAACCTCAAATTTTGACTTTTCTTCTTCCGGTGAAAAATTCTGATTAATCCAATCCAAAGAATTTGCATGTAAAAGTTCCTGCTTATTTTTTCATTCCATTATTCTTTTTTTTTCCTTATGGAAAATATTTTTTAAGCTTGTTGCCCATGTTCCTCGTTTGTATTATAAAGTTGTTATGAAAATAATGTCGTATGTTTTAGGAAAAATAATATAAATTGAATATTTTGGAAATAAAGATTAAGTTTGAATGATTGGAAATCAAAATCAGAGTTCGAATGCCTGTCGAGTTAATTATATTCACTTACTTACTTTTCTTTGGGAAAGGTATTACTCAATGAGTTTAATTTGTCCAAATTTTTTTTTGGAAAAAGCAGATTAGAGTTCCTGTCCTGTAAAACTATAAGAAAATCAAATTTAAAAACCTTTTTATGAATCCAAAATAAGAATCCGATATCTTTTTTTCAAGACGTTAAAAATTTCAAAACCTGAAGTCTTTAAATAATAAAAATCTCATTTTTAAGAGTTTCTTCTTCCATTTTTAAATAATCCAAATTCTGTAGGGTCCATTACCCCAAAATCAGTTCACGTGTTTCTAAAACTTATGCATTTATTTGTTTCCCCTTCCATTGTTATTTCGCAATATTAAAATCCCTCGGTCTAGAAAAAAGCCCTAAAACAATTTGAGATAATTTGCTAAACACTTCTCCTAATCCTGTTTAATTATTAATTATTAAATATAATAAAGTATAAAAATGCATATAACCATAAATATTAATAACAATTTTCCTTGCCAGAGTTAACCCATATCTTTATTTTTATTGTTTTTTTTACAAACAAAAGAGAAGCATTTGTCACTGTTTTAAAGAATAGATTTTTTCTTAAAATTGGCTGCCTTAAACAAATGACAATTTTTAAATTATTTACTTATTTATTCTCGGTTTAAATTATTTGCCATTCTGGATTAAGAAGAATTTTTCTCTTTTTTATGAGAACTGTATGTTTTCTTTTTCAATATTGTCCAATTAAATGCAACTCTAACATCTATTTGTATAAAAAACTGAATTCTTCTACAAAAAAACTAAATTTGGGTTAAAACATCTTGGTTCTTTCATTTCAAAATTTTTTTAGGAAATCAAATTTGCAGAATTTTTTTTTTTCTTGTCTGTGTTTAAATTTTCTTTAAATAATTTTGGCATTGAAAACACCAGCATTTCTTTTTTTTTCAATATGAAATTAAAATGAGTTTGATGTCAATATCAAATTAGTATATCCAAATAAAAAAATTACATGAACACAGACGCCGCTTTTTTTTTTTGTTAAGACTTTTCCAGAAACATCATAATCAAGTACAATAGTACATAGAATTATCTATTTGGTATGAATGTAAAAATATTGGTAATGTTGGCATTAACTAATCAAATGAGGAACATTTATGTTATGTGTTTATTTTAAATGCTGAAGAATTTTTTGAATTTATTACAAATAGTCCTTTTACCATCAATAAATTTAGGGAATTTATTTAACGATTTCTTCCATTGTGAATCATGCCTTATTTGTGTTTTGAAAAACTTTATTTTAAAGGAATGAAACATTTTTTTTCTCAGGTCTGAGGACGACACCTACCCTAGAACTTAAACCAGTGTGACACCAAATTTTCAGTCCTTGTTTATTATTTTTTTTTGTTTTTAATTTTTAATTCTTCTCCATCTGATATCATTTTTTATTTAATCTATTAATTTTCAATTTTTCAAATTAGTTTTATTTTTGGATTTTTAAAGCCAAGTAAACACACTTCATCCCTGATTTTTTTTCTAAATTTTTTACTAGTTTTATGGAATATATTATATAATTTATTTAAATCAAAAAGATTTTATCCCTATTTATAATTTATTTTTTTAAACTTTATATTTAAATACATTTATTTTATTTTTTGACATTATATATATATATATATTTTTCTGCTTTTTGGACAAACCATCTCAGGGTCCCATTTCAGATTTTGATTTCAATTCTTCATTTATAATTCTTTGAAAAGATGGGCATTTTTTTTTCCTTCTACAGTTAATAATTTTTCAACAAAATAGGCAAAAAATTATTTTGAAATTTTGTTCTTTTGTCCTGTGAATCTTTTCATATCCAAAGAAAAAAATTTCTGCAAAACATTGTCCCAACGTCTTATGGTTATTTGAAATATTTTTCATTTTTGTTTTAGGAATTTTTAAATTTTTTTTTTTTTTTTTTCTTCACTTCAATTTTCTCTCGTTTTCTTCCTTTGTTTTTTCCCCTTTTGTTTTATCTTTCTTTTCATCTATTTGTTTTTTGAAAAAAAATTTCATAATTTTTTAAAGATTTTTTTTCTTATATTTATGGTAAACAGTGAATTTACTTTCCCTTTCTTTTGTACTATTCTTCCATCTTTTTTATTTGAACAATTTTTATTGGAAATTTTTAGGACATTCTTCCTTTTGGTTTATTTTCTAAATTCTTTTTACTTCACCATTTTTTTCTTTTTTTTATATGTTTGATTTTTTCTTCTTGCTCATCTTTTTCTTTTTTTCTTTTTTCCTCTTCTCCCATTTTATTCTTTTTTGATTTTTCTTCTTCAACTAACAAAAGTCTTTTTTTGATTTTTTTTTTATCTTGTTTTAATTTTTTTTCATTTTTGTTTCTTTTCTTTCTTTTCTTTTTTTTTTTTTTTTCTTTAACCCTTTTTTTTTTTCTTTTCTTTTCTTTTTTCTTTCTTTATTATTATCCCTTTTTTTTCTTTTCTTCAAATCTTTTCTTCTTTTTTTCTTTTTTTTATTTCTTTTTTTTTTAATTTCCTTTTTTCTTTCTTCTTCATTCTTTACTTTTATAATTTATTGTTCTTTTTTTTCTTAAAATTTTTTTTCAGACTTCATTTTTTTTTTATTTCAAATTTAAAACTCTTTTCTTTCTTTTACTTCTTCTTTGCCTTTTTCAATTTTTCCTCTTCTCCTTTTATTTTTTTTTTTATTTTTTTTTTCTTTTTCATTTTTTATCTCCCTTCTTTCTTTTTTTTTTTTATTTCTTTTTTTCTTTTCTTTCTTTTTTTTTCTTGTTTTTTTTTTTTTTCTTCTTTTATTAATTTTATTTCTTTTTTTCTTCTTTTTTTTTTCTTTCTTTTTTCTTCTTTTTCTTCTTTTATTTTCTTCTTTTTTGATTTCTTCAAACTTCTTTTTTTTTTTCTTTTTTTTTTTTTTTTCTTTTCTTTCTTTTCTTTTTTCTTTTCTTTTCTTTTTTCTTCTTTTCTTCTTTTTTCTTCTTTTTTTTTTTTCTTTTCTTCTTTTTCTTTTTTTTCTCTTTTTTTTCTCTTTTTTCTTCTTTCTTTTTTCTTTTTCCTTTCTTTTTTTTTTTTTTTCTTTTTTTTTCTTCTTTTTATTTTTTTATTTTTTAAATTTTTCTTTTCTTTTTCTTCTTTTTTTCTCTTCTTTTTTCTTCTTCTTTTTTTTTTTCTTTTCTTTTTTTCTTTTCTTTCTTTTTTCTTTTCTTTCTTTTTTTCTTCTTCTTTTTCTTTTTCTTTTTTTCTTTTTTTTTCTTTTCTTCTTTTTTTCTTTTTTCTTCTTTTTTTTTTTTCTTTTTTCTCTTTTTTTCTTCTTTTGTTCTTTTCTTTTTTTTTTCTTTTCTTCTTTTTTTCTTTTTCTTCTTCTCCTTTTTTTCTTCTTTCTCTCTTTTTTTTTTCTTTTTTCTTTCTTTCCTTTTGTTCTTCCCGTCATCATTGTCTTCTTTTCTTTCCTTCTTCTTCTTCTTCTTCTTTTTATTCTTATTCTTCTTGGTGACGTATTTTCTTCCAGGAAGGTATTTTAAATAAGAGGTTCTTCCCGCAATGACTTGTTCCATTAATTGAGAACCGAGTCTTCTTTAAAATGGGTTCGTTAGGATGAGGAAGGATTGGGAAAAGTAACATTTTAAAAAAAAACAAGAAAGCTAAAAATTAATTAGAAGAACAAAAAATGAATTTATTATTCTGACCCCTGCCGCAAAAAAAAATGTTATAATAATGTTTAAATAATATGCAAACGGTTGATAAGTCAATATGAAACGAATTAATCAATATGTCCACAGCACGATTCATATTTTCTTCTTTTTTTCAACATACAAACTTATTCCTGAAGCAAGTTTCTTTCTGATTTTCTTCTTCTTCTTCTTCTCTTCTTCT
>CAHIKZ030003457.1:67500-96508 GCA_903632075.3 Acanthosepion pharaonis | reverse complement strand
AAATTGCAGCAACACATTTTCAAATTGATAGCTGAAAAATATTTGCTATCTTTGAAATATTTTTAGGAATTGGCAGTGCCATTCAGCTGAATAGTTTGTTTTTTAATTTTTCTTTTTCAGGTGCTAGAATATAAAAATCATCAAGGATAAAACTTAATGATATTGACTCTCATAAAAAAAATGTGAAAAACATTTTAATGTATGTTTACATTTATGTCAAGTTCTTTTGATGAAACCTTTTGAGGTTTAGCAATTATTATATATTATAAATTGATTTCCTTTCAGAGAAATAAAGACAGGTACCTTTATATATATTTACCCTTGTATATCAATGAACCTCAAGCTTGGAGAATATGTATAACTGTATTTCTTCTGAAATGGGATAACAGATTTCAGTCGATGACTGATGCACAAAAAACACACATTAAAATGTGAGAAATTAAAAAGAAAACTGAATCATAAGAGTAAAAATATTAAATAAAACACTAACAAAATATTTAAATATTATAACAATGTTTCTTTCCTTCAAGGTTTTATAGTAACTTTCCTTCTTTTCTTTTTTAGTTTCCTTTCCTTTTTTAGATCAATGATTAAAAATGGCTTCCAGCAAATGAAGCCTACAGGTGTTAGCAAGGATTATACTATTTTGAACTTTATGAACTGGCACTATAGATTCACAAACAAAGAAATGTACCAAATACCAGAAACAATTTCAACTACAATTATAATAGAGGACACATGTAATTAAAAGAGAAAATAACAACCTAATCAAGAGGTTAATGTTTCATGATCTTTCAAACAGAAGGTTAGGAATGAAACCCCAATACCGAAAACCTTACAATTAATACCTGAAAGACCAATAACACTTAGTTGAGAAACCTATTTTCTGGAAAAGCTGAAAGCTTTTTCTGGCTGTTCAGTGAATGCTTCCTTATAAGGAAACATCTAATATTACCATTATCATTTTATATACTGTAGTGAATGCTTTTTCTTGAATAATATTTCACTACAATTAAAATACATCTTCTTAAAATTTATATTGGCTTAATTAATAAGTTTATTTGAATCCTTAAGTAAAAATAAGTATTTTTTAACATCTTTCTATATTTCTGACATAAGGTGCAGCTAGTTACACTATTTGGACTTTTGTCCTCATCTTTATTGCCATATTCATGACATTTCAGCTCTTGTATGCTCTGGCCTTTTTCAGGTGATATTAGTTGGAATGTCAAACCAAACCCTTTATTTAGTCCACGAGGGTAGATTGTTCTAATTCCACATGCCATGCCTTTGGATATCTCAGTTTCAGTTAATTTCCCTTGATACCTCATCTCTCCAAGTTTTTGTTCTCTCTGCTGTGGCCAGGTATTGAACTCACGACTCACAAATTTGGGTCAAAACTTTTTGGGATCACTCAACCAATGCTTTTATCCACTAGGTCATGTATGCATGGGGAAAAATCTTTTTTCCTTTTTTGAATTTTAACTTTATTGAATAAGCAATTTATTATTATGTTCCACTATTTTCTGATATTTTTCAGGCTCCTTCCCTCAAAATTTCATCTTCCCAGCAGGCAATTGTTCCTGGTGCCTTTTGCAGTCTTCCAGAGAAATGACTTATCTTTTGTTGAAAAGAATTGTGTAAAGACCTGTGATTTTGGTCGGAATCACCCACAGAAAGAAAAAAAGAACTGCATACATGTCTAATAGGCAAATAAATTTCATAATTATCTCTGTTCCTCAATCTCAAGTACGCAACTCCTCCTCAGAAATTCTCCCCTTGAATGAACATAACATGCTTTTTATGCACCTGACCCAGCCATCACTCAGTCAATGAGCACCTACAGCCAGCCAATAAAAATGGCTACAAATGACATCACCATTTCTTCCCACACAAAGTGCTGCTCCATTCACCTTCAGTTCAAAGTTTGCCAATTCATCATCTCCACACTCAATTGCAATACATACATGTGACTCTGGCTCTTTTAGGTCATGGAGGTAAGTCTCTGCTACAAGACCAATATCTGATAAATACAGCAAATGTGTGAAAATTTTCTTGCAATACTGTAACAATTTTTACTGGTCATCAAAAAACATATGCACTATTGTTATCCTTATGGAATATTACACCCTTTTCAAATATTGTTCACCAATTGCTGCCTTTAATTTATCTGAGAACAGTACTTAATTGAATCAATTGTTTGGTTTGGCAGGAAAAAATTCTCTTCTCAGCTCCCAATTTACACAATATCACCTTCTTTGAGGGAAAACCAGCCTTTGATAGTGGTGGTTCATTTTGCTTATTTCACAATCTCTTTCATTTTATATTGTTATAAATATTATCCACTTTTCTTCATCTACCACAATTTATTTAAAAAACAGAACATCTTCATTATGTTTACACAGTGAAATATAATGATCTAGGTCTTTTCTCCTTTATGTGGAAGCCAAACATCAAAGTGACTAACATAATGAACATGATTTTCAGTGTTTGGTTTTGATATTATGAATATGTTGGTTATTTCCCCTGTCAACATGGATTAATTACAAGTACTGATTGATTCTTATTGCTATCAATCTTAAGTGGTTTACCCTACCACATAGTCTCAGTAACAAATCTCAACAACTAAACATCACAAATCACTTGTAATACATTCAATCATTCACCATGAATCTTTTTTTGTATTTGGGCTATTTTTTTACCTTGCTTAAAAGAAAAATACTCTGAAAATGTTGCTTATTTTCATTCAATTTCAATGTTAGAATCAATAAGCAATAATATGCAAATTTTGACAAAATTCTTTTAAAAACACACATTGATATCACCTAATACAAGACACACAGTGATATCACCTAATACAAGACACACATGTTGATACCACCTAATACAAAAAAATTGTTGATATCACCACTGTCATAATACAAAAAGTGACATTTTTGAATGAAATGAGTTAAAATTAAATGTTTCGAATTTCATCAATTGACAAAACAAATCTAACTTTTTAATTAACTCATTTCAGGTTTTGCTGAAAATATGATATTTCCTTGCTTATTGTGCCACAGCAGAAAAGAATATGGTTTATTTTATTAATATATGATATGTAATCTAAAATTCTATAAGAAAAAATTTGTATATATGTATGCAAATGAATTTATTCAAGATGCTTAGAATCATTTCTACAAACAAAATGTAACTGCATCATCAAGTCATATACAAATTGGGGGAAAATCTATCAATATTAAAGAAAAAAATTACTTTAAATTTTCAAAAACATCCTCAGAAAAATGTGTTTTCAATTTATCTCATTCACCATCTGTTACATTGATAAAATGATTGTTTTTTGTTTTGGTTGTTTTTGTTTTTTTTAATAAGTAAATTTTATTTTCATTTCTTTATTCTTAATCCAGTACCTGTTGGGCTCATATATGCTAAATTTTATGTTAAGTATTCTTTAGTTACTACAATTAATTAAAACATAAGAACACTCTGTACACTAAAAAACATTTCAAAAGTTTTCTTGATTAGATAATAATAGCCTATATTTCAATTGATGGTGAAAGATGATGTGATATTCTAGAAAGATGATTTCCTGAAAAAAATAAATGCTAATATAATAATCAACAAACAAATTATCATAACTTAGCCTACCACCTGTTCTTCAAAATAACATTTGGAAAATTTTCAGGGATTTTCTAGAGTGGATAGACTAATGTTTACAGCCAGATATAATCTTAAATGATGAAAGCAAAGAGGATTGCATTAATATCAATGTACCAAGTGATTACATTATAATCAAAGGAAAAAGAGCAATACATTAAAGTATGAAATGAGATAAAGAAAATCTGCCATTTGAACTGAGTTATAAATATGCCAGTCAGGACTTAGCATCAATAAGATTGAAAAGCAATGATGAAAAATTAACAACCTAAAAGAATTGTGAAAAATAACATTCTTTGCTAAAGAACAGGTAGCTATGTATTTCATATATAAAGTAAATTAAGGTCAGGGATATTTAAATCAAATTCTTAAAACAAAACTAAAACAGATGGAACTGAAACACATCATGTTAGAAGTGTGAGAGTGAAACTTTAATATCAAAAACAGAAGAAAACAAGAAAAAAGTTAGGTTGAGAGTGGGGAGAGATTGTTATAATGGCAGAGGATTAGAAAGAGGACAGAGAAGCAAATAAAAGAGTATCAAGAAAGGATTTGTTGTGAACTGAAAAAAAAATTAATTAATTAGAAAAAGATGATAACAGAAAAGAATTCGATCAATCTTGGTTGAACTGGTTATCCATGGTTTATTCTGAAATATTAACAACAAGAGCAGAAATGAGAAAAATTGCACAGTCAAATGTGGATGAGGTTAAAGGCAACTGATCAATTTGGCAGGAGATATCGCTCATCAGGCAGAATGAAGCTGAAAGGAAAATTATTGATTGCAGTTTGGTGATGAGAAAGATACTCTAGGAAAAACATTCAAAAGAAAGAAATGTTACATTCACACAGCCAAGTAATGTCTGACATTAAGAAGTGGCAAGCTATCAACAAAACCATCACTTTTGTGTCAGCAGCAGTGAAAAAAAGTGAAAGAAAAAAAAGAGTTTAAGGAAGAAGTAAGAGAAACTGAAGAAGAGAATAAGGAGAAGAATGGAAGAGAATGAGAAGAGAAAAAAAAAGAAGAAAAATGGAAGAGAAATTAATGAAGTAGTTGAAGGAAAAGTTGATTAATGAAAACAATTACAAAAAGGGAAAATAAACGGGAGTAATTGGTAAAAAAATAAAAAAACTGTGATAGAGGATGAAAAAAAAAGAAATGTTTGCATTGTTTGAAACCTCATATGTGAAATTGTCAAATTGGAAAGAACATGTGAAAAAATAGAGAGCAAAGAAAGAATTACATATTTTTCCTGATCATTATTTTATATAAAATATCATTATGAAACCAAACCATCTTAGACTACCAACAACTATACTTACATATTCTTTTTAATGACATAGCTAAAAATGGAAAATAATTCTGCACAAATTGTATTAATCTAATTTCACATGCAAAAAGATTAAGATTGCACTTATTAATTAATTACTGGTAGCTAAATTAACAAAATATAGGAATTTAAGTCAGATCACTCTATGAACACTATCCGTACCATTTAAACCAGTACTATTTCACATGGTTGGGTTATTGGTAGCTAAAGCAGATCCCTTACAATGCTTTTTCTGGTGAGAAGGGTGGATAGATGCAAAAAAAAAAAACATGTTAAAAGAGAGGACAGACTTTCTTGTAGGGTCAAAGGCTATCAAGTACAATGTGGTAGACAGAGCTCCATAGCTATGTATGCAGCAATTGTGGTAATGTCATGGCATCACTGGGCAGAGGGTATCCTATATTGAAGCCAATGACCAGGGTGGTGGTTTCCCCTGATGGAATCAATGGCCATGTGTCTATGACAAGGTGAGCATTCAAATTGGAAAATATTGGCTGTGGTTTGATCTAGAGAGGGATGGATTCAGCCAGCTCTACATAGTGCTATCACAGTAATGCTGGGCAGAGGGTGTCCTATATTAAAGTCAATGGCTAGAGTGGAGGTTTCCTCTGATGGAACCAATGCCAATATGTCCGTGACTAACCTTGAACCAAACCCTTTATTTAGTCTACATGCTTATCTTAGTTTCAGTTAATTCCCTTTTAGTAACTCAAAGGCAATTAACTGAAACCTAGATATCCAACAGAAGGCATGGCACATAGAGTTAGAATTATCTACCCCCGTGGATTAAATAAAGGGTTCGGTTCAAAATTTCAGTGTATATCACCTGAAGAAGGCTAGAGTGAACAATGGCCGAAATGTCATGAATATAGCAATAAAGATAAGGACGACAGTCTAAACCATGTAGATAGTGTAAAAAATTAATTATTTATTTATAAACAGAAGTTTATGTTAAAATTTGTAAACATGAGGATCTTTGTTATTTAATAAGTTCAAATAATTTTGTAGAAGCAGAAGAAATTGAAGCACATATCTAAAGGAAGCAGATGATTGTACATATGTTTTATTCTTTAAGCAAAAGCAATTGCCCAACCAAAAACTGAACAAATGTTTTTGATCTTAATTCATGTATAATGTATCAAGCAACAAATTCTATAGAATCTCATTTTTAAAACTAGGCACACATTTTCAGGAATAATTTTTAGAGACCATTTTTTTATTATTATTTTTCTTTATAATTTGGCTTAAAAATTCATTTTTTCTATTACTCCCTTCCTAATTTAAATTCAGATTATTTTTTTGTTATTCATCCTATTCCATTCTCACTTAAGCTTGCCTTCATTTCTTCAATGTTTTTCACTTTTTCATTCACATCATTTTTCTTCTTTCTTCCAGAATTTTCTCTTTTCTACTACATTGCTATATTTTACTAAATCATTTCTTGCTTTTCCCACCAATATTTTGTCTGTCTTCATTTCTTTCTCTGTTTCAGTTGTTTTCCTGTTCTTCACCTTTTTCATAAGCATTCATGTAATTTCCTTTCTATCACTATCATCATTTCCTTCTCTTTTTCATAAGTGTTTTGTGTAGTTTTGCTTCTTTCTTTCTATCTCTCTCATCATTTTCTGTCTTTCTTTGCTTGTTCATGAACATAACTGCTGCTCTGTGGAACTTGATTCCCAAGAGGATGCTTCCCTGATCACTATAATCTTAATCTATTCAAGTCTATGGTTAGCCGTTATCATCTCCACATATCTGCATAAACTCTGCCTCTGTAACCTTCTACCTTGAATGGCTCCCGGGCATTGTACAGAGCAAAATCATTGTAAAACAAAAAAAAAATTGTAATCTTCCTTCTCTTTCTCAACATTGTTTTCTTTCTTCTTTTCATAAATTTTGTAGTTTGCTCTCTTGTCAACATTTGTTTTCTTCTTTTCAGAAGTGTTTTTATTATTCTCTCTCTCTCTCTCTCTCTCTCTCTCTATTCTTTTTTTGCTTCTCTTCTTTATAAGTATTTTATAACTTTCTCTCACTATCCTTTTAATAAATTGTTATATTTTCCCTTCTTTCTTTCCCCCTTCATCCTCTTCTTTCTGTTTTACTTCCATTTTGTATATCATATATCATATTAATTTGTTTATTTCTTGATCAATGATATTTATTAAACAAAAGGAAAAGGATACAACTGAGGTCAAAGAATCTGCTTCATATCCCCTTCTTGCTATATTTTATTTCTTTTCTTTCTCTTTTGGACTCAAATTTATGTTGAATTTTTTTTTCTGTTTCCTTCTTTCAAAATTTTTAATTTTGTTGTTTCTCACCACAGAGAAGAAAATAAATGAAGCAAATAAAGCATCTTTCTCTGACATCCTCATGTCTTTTCATGTCACAGAAATGTGATTTGGCTATATCCTCTGCAGATTACAATCATAGCTGAATAAATAAATCCTGCAGCAAAGAATGCATATTGATCTTAAAACCCGGCTGAGATCAAACTCATTTCCTAAGGGCCACAGGAGGAGGGTGCTATTCAGGCATGAATATTGTGAAAAGTGATGAAACTGATAAATTGTAAAAAAATTTGAAGGAAAAATTCTGAAAAAAATAAATACTCAATGCTAATTTGAAGTCATTTTTGTTAACTTTAGGAAAACCAAGCCATATAATATTTTATCTTAATAATCAATCTCCACTGATTATTTGTCCAGTTTTAAATCACGCAAACCAACTCATTCTGACCAACCAATCCCATCTACTGATATGTAATTCTATTCTTGTCCCTCTAACTGTAGCATTTTATTATTCTGCTCTTGAAATGCAGGAAAGGCTGAACATTCAATCCATTGTGGGTATGAACACTGTTATATACAATCTCAAGCTATGCAATTCCTTCACAAACGTAAGGGTTGATTATTATCCACTGGTGTCCAAATATAGATAAGCATCAGAAAATCTTTTTTTTTGTAATCAGCTTTTCTTTTTTTTATTCAAATTTACTGGTAATATAAAACAAATTTTTATATATCATGTTACTCTTTCTGGAAACAATAAAGGCTTGTCAATGGGTATCAGCAGGAAACAATTGTTTCACACCACAGTGAATTAGTATAAACACTTATTTTGTAAAGGTGTTAGTCATATCAAAATTCTAATAGTCTTTTTGAATGAATCAGTGATTCATCAGTTGAAGCAGAGATAAAAATCCCAAGATTATATTCTGTGATGCAGTGTTAATTGAAGTTTATTTTGCAAAACAACTCTAAATATAGTTTTCTTGGAAAATATTTATGATTATTTTGAAAGACTTTGCAATAGTTGATTAAAAATAAAAAAATTAAAGCAAAGTGTGTTTAAAAAGTAATCAAATCAATCATTCAGAATTGTAAACATTTCATAAAACTATGATAAACAAGACGCAATAGACAAAATCTTTCAAACTTTCATGAAAATAAGTTTTATGAATTCATACTAGCTCCAAATTGTTTGGGTACCTTAAAAATAATTTCAGAATTGCAACAGAGTTATTAAACCATTAAAAATTTAATAAAAATATTAAGATTTTAAAAAAGATTGGAAGATGTAAAAATTTAGTTCTCTCATCAAAATATTAGAAAAAAATCATGTAAAATTAGGAGATTGAAACATGTGTCATTTAAGTTCTTTTCAAGTATTTTAGAAATTAAAGATATCTAAAGACTATTATTGAAATTAATTTATTTTAAATTTCACAATTATCAACTATAATAACAAGTAACATGAACATAGAAGAAAAGTTGTCTATATCAGTTATCTGCAAACTAGTTTTTATTGGACTCAAATCCTGCAGGAGGCTAAAAATTTCTTATAGGATAAGAAAATTTCTATATTATGTCCTGAATTCGTAATGGCATCTTTTATGTTAATACATTTACATACCCACCATGCAACTCCATATGCATGGCTTCATTTCTTGGGCTGCATTTGTCAGCCTCTTGTTGCATTTTTGATGAACCCACAATGGAACCAAAGATCCATTAGACTTCAATTTGTTTACAAAAGGATTTTGACAGAAAACTGATCCAGCAAATGCATATTTTGCCTGAATGGCTAAAAGGGGGATTTCAGGAGGAAATAGAAAAAAAAGTTAATTCAACAATAAAACCTGAAACATTTCCATTAATATTTTACAGAATAGTGAAACTGGAATGAAATAAGCATGAAAAAATGAATAATAGTAAAATATATTTTGAATATTTCTTTTTCTTTTTTTTTTACAATTTATCATTTGCTGGTTTGTTTCTACATTTTTTTATGTTTGTGCATATATGTTTATGTCTAATGTTATTATAAATTTTATTTTGTTATAATTATTTCACTTTTTTTCTGCTTTTAGTTTTTTTACTGTATTTTGTTTAATTTATATTTTTTTATATTTCATAATTTTTTTTAGTATTCATTTTTGCAATTTTATTTATATTTCATTTTTGTTTCCATTATTTCATACTTGAAAAATACTTTTCCTCCATTTTTTTTCTTCCTCTATCATTTGGACTTTCCATCTTGCTCTGCTTTTCTAATTTATTTCATGAAAGAAAGATTTATGCTCACTTTTGTTTAACACTTTCTCACCCCAACCATTCTGTTTATATTAGTAATGTCACACATTAATATAACTTATGTCTTTCAGGTGAGCATGCATTAACGGTAACAGTGACACTCATCTTTCAATTAAAGAAAATAATTGGAGAGAAATATTTGGCTCTTACTTCATCTATTTTCTTTCTTCTAATGCCAAAATGGCAAAGAGTCTGATTCTGTACATGTTTTCATTTATATTAATAATCTTATTATCATTCTGTTTATCTCTCCCTTAGATAGCACATGCATTATGTTATGTCCTGCCAATACCTAATATAAATAATAAACTATTCCATTTTTATTGCAGGGAAAGATGGAAAATATATATCAGAGGTGCTACTTGGTTTCAGTGGAAGAAAGAAAGAAGGGAAGAAAGGAATGCTCTGCTAATACCTCATAAATAATGGACTACTCTATTTTGATTGCAGGTAAAGATGGAAAAGACATATCAGAGGAGCTACTTTGTTTCAGTGAGAAAAAGAAAGGAAGAAAGACAGAAAGAAAGAAAAACAGAAAGTAAGAAAGAAATGCTCTGCCAATACCTCATAAATAATGAACTATTTTATTATGATTGAAAGTAAGACAGAAAAGACATATCAAAGATATTGATTTCAGTGAGAAAAAGAAAGAAAGAAAAAAGTAAAGAAAGAAAACAAAATTCATACAGGAAAGCCATAAGATTTTCATGGGTCCTACTAATAAATTTAAACAGTAGGTTTGATGAGAAAAATTCTGTCTTGCAAAATTTAAAAGTACATATGTCAAGTGTCTGCATTGAGAATGAGATCCAAAAGATTTGTTGAAGACAAATATTTGTTCATAGGCTCACATATGCATTAGAATGGTTTATAGAAAAATAGAAATTGAAGATTTTATGGCAGATAAACACAATGAATATAAATATACATAAATTACATTTGTACATATAACCAAATAAGACTACAAGCAGATGACAATCAAATAATAGACAAGTGATTTGATGTATGTTTTAAATGACAGTCAAACAAATAGATGTTTCAAATATATTTTCAAATCAGAAAGAACAAAATGGAACAAGGAGCAAGTACATTTCAAACTGTGTTTATTTGTCTTTCTGGAGATTTTAAACCAATGAATGTCATATAATAGTAGACTGATGTCATATCCTTTTGTTCTGTTTTCAAAACAAGAAAATCCCATCAGGTATTTTTTTATTTTAGCATACCATATTTATTTTTAGAAAACTGACTAGGTTATCTGCATGTGTGTGTATATATATATATATATATATATATATATATATATATATATATATATATACACACACACAATTATAATAAATGTATTGGCCTTGTTCTGACTGTGGATCATGCAAGAGGATATTCTCTCTCCTCAAAACTGTAACTAAGGTCTGCTCTGCATATTGCGGTAAAAAGCACAGGTGAGCTCTGTGGATGTCAAACAAATGCAAATCTAGTTGAGCAGAATAGGGATTGGATATCTGCCCTGTCTGATGAGTGTTCTCAAAAATAAGTAGCTGGCCATTATCATTGTATATCATAGGGAGCAGCACCAAATACACAAATCTGCATATATGTTATCACATTTTAATGGAGTTAGAATAAAGATGTATAACTACAGTCACATATGTTTACATTCTAACTAGAAGTCTTAAAGATTTTAAACCAACAACTAAGATTTAAAATTCCATGTCTAAGATCAATTTTTTCTTAGTTTAGGAGATATTTTGTTGAATAAAAATATATAAATATATCTCTGTGTGATTTCTTGCTTAAGTAGATGAGCATGTTTGACCCTTTGTTGGCTTAAGTACAGAAAGCTAAATATAGATGTGAAGGAATAATGATAATTAATAATGGGTAGCTAGTTGTTTCTTAGCACATTTGTCTGTGAAGTCAATCCCCTAACCAGTCACCTGCTCAGGCACATTTATGCTTTTTCCGTACCCACAGAACCCACCTGTAATTTATACTGCAACTATGCTGAGTTACAGTTTCTGAGAGAGATCACATAATTTGTTATAATCAGTAGTTTGAATAACACCATCATTTGTTAGTTAGTGCAACCATTGGCTTCTGAATAGTTCCATTAATACATTTCATTAACATAGTTTGATTTTAAGGCACTCTCCAATGGTACTGTATTCTTGGATTACCTCACCAGGCAGATAACGTGAAGAAAAACATCCCCCTTACAATATTGACTGTGGTGAGATTTGATTCTGGATTGTATGTGCCCATATAAAATATAAAAGCTATATATATATATATATATATATATATATATATATAAATATATATATATATATTAAATTAAAGCTACATATATCTGCAAACATTAAGTCTGCATGGGAATTAATTTAAACACAAATATACAGAAATATGATAAAGCATATTAATGCATTAAAATATAGTTATTAAGTTAAAACTAACATGTCTATTAACAAATTCTTTGATATGTTGGTACATATATGATCAATCGCTAAATGATCATCTCCTTGTACCACTCCATTAAGTATCTGACTTTTTATGCTATCCTCTACCTTTCCAGTCTTGATAGCATTTCCAAATCCTTGTTGAAGAATTAATTTCCATCCTCCAATGAGTCTCTCACTGCTCTATCATTACTAGAAAGGGAAGTGCTCAGGTGAACTACATTCCTTGGTTCTGCAAGATCTAGGACCCGCCATACCACTTACATGGTAACAAATCACCCTCATTCCCTCTGTATTTTACTGGCAAGAAGTAAGTTCCATTCAAACAGCTTCTTCCCACAAACTGCTGCTCTGAAGAACATTCCCAAGAGGATGTTTCCCCGAATACTACAATCTTAACCTGTAACCATTATCTTCATCTCCTATCTACAGAAAGCACCACTTAATATAAGCCTCTGAGTGGCCCCTGGGCCTTGTACAGGGTGAGCCTTACAGTAAAAAAAGAAAAGTAAAAAAATTAAGTTTTATAATTTAAATCAACTGACATGTTCAATTCTAAGTGGTGGTATTATGAGCATATATATATATATATATACATACACACACAGACACATGGGGTGAGGCAAAAGTCATAAAATATCCTCCCCTTTTCAAAAACACATTTCAATTCTGTGCCTGCATGATTCATTAACCTCTTGGAGAGTTTTCTTTGTCATTTTACTGCATTTATATTTAATTCTTCCTTTAAGTTTCTCAATATTTCTTGGATGCGTCTGATAAACAACTGATTTCAAATGGCTCCACAAAATTTGAAAATATAAAACAAATTAGACATTTAAAACAATGATTAATTAATTAACCCCTATGTTGCCTTACTTTTGTCCCACCTTGTATATACAATGTGATTGAAAAGTAACTCCTCATTTTAAAATACTTATAATTTATTTATTAACATTTTACAAGTAATAGATATGAGAGGAATGAGGTTTTATTTAAAATTTGATATGGCCACCAGATTTTGCTATCAGCTTCTTGAGCTGCCCAGGAATTGCATCAACGGATTTCACCAGGAACTCTTGTGGTATGGAAGACATAATTTCTTGCATTCATCTTTAAGTTCTTCCAAAGTCTTGGTTTGGTATAGTAAACTTGCTCCTTTAACCAATGCCAAAGAAAAAGTAACAGGGTTTTAAGTCAGGACTCCTGGCTTGCAATTCATACATAAAATAGTGAGTTATTTATCAATCACCTGGGATATATATATATATATATATATATATATATATATATATATATATATATATCAAATGAGAGAAAAAACAAGTGCCGAAACACAAAAGCTATTGTGTAGCAATTTCAACATGTCTTATAATAATAATATTATATATATACATATTGAATACAATCCTGAAATCTCTGAAAATTCCCCTTCTTTCTCTGTATCCTCTTGAAATAATTTCTTTGCAAGCTAATGAGAGCATTTTTATGCAGAAGAGAAAAGATGTTATAGGTGTGTATAACATTACATATACCATTTAATATCTACATGTACATAAATATGCCTTTATTTTGTGTTTTATCTATGTTGCAGTGTAAATTGTGACCTTCCCTAGATCAGTTGTACCCAGCAGATACTCTAATGTATCCTAAGAACACAAAGTTACCTCCCCCTTCCCATTAAGAAACTGCCATATTCATTTGAATGTAACGTGTGTATTTGTTTGCTATTAAAACCTATACCAATGGTTATTAAGGCTTGTTATCTTCTTCCACTACATCTTCCTCTCACAATAATCTACATCATTATGCAGGTAGATATAAAGATGTATATGTGTCCAGATACATATGAGAGCCTACTGAAATCATTACTTGATGCACATTCTGAAATCTTAGAAATGGCAAAATATCAGATTTATAAAAATTGTTCTTGGTCAGGATAATTTTTTACCACCCACTCTTATAACAGACATGTATAGATTTATAATATAAAATGTCTTCAAAATTCCTCTTGTAGAAGTTGACACATTTTCCCCATATGCAATCTCTTTCCCACAGATGCAGTGTCACAAGTCTATCACCATTTCAATTGCAAAATGTTCAGAGAAGCCCCATACTAGTCATTTGATCTGACATACTTTGACCTCTTGGCCGATAGATGTGTCTGTGAGAAAATTGAATTAGGGTCAAGCTGTACAATTCTTACATTACATTAGTTATTTATGCCTTACTATTTTGACCAGTTCATTCATCTTGATTGTTATACTCACAACGTTTCAGCCATTGTACCCTCCAATCTTCTACAAGATGTCTTTGTAACCTTCTCGGAATTGTGAAATGAATCCTTTATTGAAGCCATATGGGTAGATTGTTCTCATTCTGTTTTCCATGCTTAGGGGTGATAACTCATATCAGCTTACTTGCCCTTGTGTTGTTTGTCCATTTTTTCCACTGAACAAAAGTATACAATACAGAGACTGAACTCACCAGATATACTTTAACTAATGCTTTAATCCACTAGCCCCACTCTGTTACATCCACAGAGTTGAATCACCCTCATCTCCTATGTATTCCTTTAGTAAGAAAGATGTTCCACTCAGAAAGCTTTATTCCCAAGAACTGCTACTTTGTGGAACAGATTTAATCTCTAAGTCAAGGATCAATCATTATCTATCTCATAGCTTTGTAAGCTTCACTTCCTACTTTCTCCTCTTGCATTTGTATCACACACCTCATTTAATAACATTCTATTTTGTGTGGCTCTTGGGCCTTTTATTGTGTGCAATAATACTTTTGTTATAATATGAGCTAAATTTAAAGAAATTTTAATGTACAGATATAAAAATGATTTCAAAGCTTGAAGGAATAAGTATTTCCAATGTTGAAATGATCATCTAATGACAATCTTCTTTTTGACACAAAATTAATGGAGGGATACAACTAATGGTGGCATCCTTCCAGTTCACATGAACCAATTCTTAAAATGATAAAAGCTTAGTAAACCAGTTGTTGGATTTTGTTAAAATAACCTTATATATTAATAGCTGATATATAATAGCTAAAAATATAATTAATGCTATTGCTTTAAGTTCTCCAGAGGCTGAAAGAGGGTTTTCTGCACTGAACATAATTTATTCTGACAAAAGAAATCATCTTGAAGTTAAAAATGTGGCAAATCTTCTAGTCATAAATTTGACAAATTTTCCATTGGATCTTTGGGACTGCAGCAATTTAGTTTGAATATGGCTAAGAAATTGTAACACAGCTGATGACACTAGAGTTAAAGAAACATCATACTTCTGAACAGAAATATAATGAGAACAGAATTTTAATTGGGAAATATCTTAATGAATAAATTATCAAAGTGGTTTCATTCCTTTTGATACTAAAAAGTGATTTGTTTCCATTCTCAGATTGAAAAGAAAATAAGCAGAATAGGTACTTAAAGATTACCTGCATTTATAGAACTGGTTCCTGGAAATGTCCATTATTGAATGCAACTTTAAAAATCTAAGATTAAATTCTTATAACCAAATGATGAAATTTAACATGGCATTCAAATAACAATTTATCATAAAAATAAAATAATTTTCTCCTTAATATATTATAAATATTTCAGACCTCATATGTTCACCAATGTATATAAATTTATATCATGAAATTCCAAGAGTCATTTGTATAGAAAAAATTGAACCCTACATTAGATAATGATACTAATTAACCTTGAACTGAAGACAATCAAAATATCTTTAAAGAAATTGGATATCATTTTTTTTGTTTCAAAAGAACAAGAACACCATGATCTTGCAAGGAATAGCAGACAAATGGTCTATAAACTTAGCCAAGAGGTTCTAAACATGAATCAGGCACCGAAGAATAAGCAGGCAGGGCAGAAAAAGGTACTATATATTCACAGTATTCAAAATTCCTCATTCATTGCAAATAGATCAGCTGGACTTTCTATATTTGTTCCAACAGTTTGATTTCCCTGTTGCCTCCAACAATAAAGCAATCTGAACCACTGCAAAAAAAATAATTCCTGAAAGGATGTCTTTAAGGCAACACAATGTGAATGTGGATAATTTCCTTTACCTATCAACATAGACATTTATCTCTAACTACATCACTTCAGAATCAGCATACAGAAAGGAACACAGATATACAGACAGTTCTATACACAATATATTTTAGGTTTTCTTTCTTATTATTTTAAAGAAATAATAATGAAAGCAGAAAGTGCTTTTGACAATTCATGCTTGATTCTTTTGTTCTTTCTTTTCGTATGCAAATCAAACTTTCATTTTCTTTCCATTTCTGTTTTTGGCAGCAGTTGTCTGGATGCTGGAACAGCAAAAATAGCAGCAGTTTTAATAAATTTATCTTCAATGTGTTATAGCTTATTTGCGGCTCTTAAAAGAATGTTATCCAGCTAACTGGATTTCTTTAGATGTCAAATTCCATGCACAAATGATCAGTATATTCGGACTTTATATATAAATATTTGTAGGTATTTTTCAATTTTTATGACTCTATAATCTTGTACTCTGATTTATTTTCCTTTTTATTTTTATTTTTTTGTAATGATTTTGCCTTAAATGGTGTTTTCTATATTTTCATCAGGATATCATCATGCCAATTTGTAACTTGTGTCTAGATGCATTCCTTCGTAATAATAAATATTTGGAAAAGCCAAAAGCAAAGAACAAAAAGGATAACTGGTTCCATAAGTCAAGATTACAAAGTTGTACAGATTAAAAGAATTAATGAGATAACAGTTGACTTTGATGCTATCAATGTGTAAAAGAATAAGGGATAATTCACGGGTGGTGACAGATGAATCGAGAAACTAATCAGGGTTAATACTAGGGTAGAATAAGAGTGGAAAATAGATGCTAAATTGAGAGCAAAAGACAAAGGGGGAATAATGACACACATAGACACACACACAATATGTGCAGATTTACAATTTATAGTTGCTTATATATATATATACACACACACACACAAATGCAGATTTATGAATTTTGTCTTTCTCTTGACATTTCACTATATATATATATATATATATATATATATATATATATATATATATATATATATATATATATATATATATATATATCTTACAAATTGGTAAAAGGCCAGAAGGCACTGCTTACATATAGAAGCTAATAATGCAATAATGACACTAAAGATACATGGTATATAGAAATGCTAGTTGTTTCATTATTTCTCTCTCTCTCTCTCTCTCTGTATATATATGAGGAAATAGATGAAATCCAACAGATTTTTAATTTATTTGTTTAAATGTTATTTCTAATGGATACCCATATTTGAGTAGATGCTCTATTTTTATTTAGTTATTAAACAGTATATTTAATTATTTACATCTACTGGCCTGAATATGCAAGAAATTTTGTTAGAAAAATATGCACCCTCCTGTAGGATTCAAACATGTGCCCCTTAAGGGAACAGTCATTTGATCTGACATACTTTGACCTCTTGGCCGATAGATGTGTCTGTGAGAAAATTGAATTAGGGTCAAGCTGTACAATTCTTACATTACATTAGTTATTTATGCCTTACTATTTTGACCAGTTCATTCATCTTGATTGTTATACTCACAACGTTTCAGCCATTGTACCCTCCAATCTTATTCAAGATGTCTTTGTAACCTTCTCGGAATTGTGAAATGAATCCTTTATTGAAGCCATATGGGTAGATTGTTCTCATTCTGTTTTCCATGCTTAGGGGTGATAACTCATATCAGCTTACTTGCCCTTGTGTTGTTTGTCCATTTTTTCCACTGAACAAAAGTATACAATACAGAGACTGAACTCACCAGATATACTTTAACTAATGCTTTAATCCACTAGGCCACATATCTATTGAACAATACAGTGGTGCAATTTTGGAGTCTTAAAATCCATACTTAGGTGGTGACGTTTTTGAGTCTTTTTTCTTTTGGAATCTGGGGCTCTTATATAACTGGTTCTGAAAACTTTTGGCCCAATTCACCCTTTTCACCATCTATCAGAACGTCATTCCCCCTTTTCCAAGATTGTCCAACTGGAAAGGTACATTCTACATAATATGCATATATTATTGAAAATCTTCATTCTTTTCAATATTATCGCATATACATTTACATGGATTATATTTATAGAAGAGTTTTACAAATAATCGCAATAGAAAATGTTGATGGATTTTTAAATTTGAATACATGTACAGTAATTTGCTTTAATTTATAATTAATTATTAAATAAATAAACTGAAGCATATTTCAATAAACATAAATTTCCATAAAATGCCAAGTTATTGTAATTCAATAAACAAAATTCTGTAAATAAAGTACAAAAAACATAAAAGATTCTACCCCCTAAAACCCTAAAATCTTTCCTGGGGAGAATTCCTCTCTGGTTGAGAAGCCCTGCCTCATATGGTATTCATCTCTATTCTATGTTTGAAGCACAATATTCATCTCTATCCTAGGTTTACTGACAAGGTTATTGACTAGGTTCTCTTATCTAATCCGTCATTTGTTTTTCACTGTCTATTATTGTAATTTTATTGAACACAAGATAATGAACACCCTTTTCCCTTCCATACATGATCAGTCATGATCAATATCATCCACCAGACTAAAGTATTTGGATGTTCCTCTGCACTAAACTTCAGGGTATGGATGATTTTGTCTTTTCATTCCTTGTCAGAAATGCATGGGAAGAAACACAGAGTTCTTTGTTATGTTTTCTCTTTTGTTCAGAAGAGATATCTCTGAAGGGTTAAAATACTTTTGAATACTATTTTGATGCTATCATTAGGAATAAGTGAATACATATAATCATTATGTATGCATGGTTGTATTCAAGAAATTTATTGTCTGTGAAAGTAATTAATAAAAGTTGGAAATAGTCTGAGCAGCTGAATAAGTAAGGACTGCATTTGTCTAAACAAACAACTAAAGACAGATTGAATATGAGATGGGATATGTAATCTGACAAATTTATTGTTCTTTTACTTTATTTATGTATATCCAGGGAAAAATCATTAAAATGGCAAAGAAAAACTTATTGATTGTACAATTTTAAAGCATGAATGAGGAAAAGAGTTCAAAGGTTGATCAACCATAGTTCATTCAATTATACAAGACATGGCTGAAAAGTTCTCAGCCGATTTAAGAAGCCAATCGGAATCTGATTTTTTGATCATTGGTTCAGATTTTGTGAAGTAACTTCTCAGCAACCTCTGATAAAGATTTTAGTTAGAAAATTCTTTGAAAATTTCAGTCAAAATATTAAAGGCAAAATAGAGTTAATCTCAAAATTCTGCTTCATTTGGGCAGTAATTCCTTTCTTTTCTCTTTTGTTCCCATTTATTTACTTTAAACTGTGACTTATTTTCACTTGTAGCTTATTGGAACTTTAAACAATGATTTGCATAAAAATATGAGCAATATTTTGGTTCACCCTATGTTAGTCATGCAACAGAAATTATAATTTTCTTTAGTATTACACACATATGTAGCTGAAAAACTGCTTCTTAAAGCCTAGCAAAAACCATAATAATATACTTTTGCATATATTCCTGCTCAGGATCACATTTTATAGTTCTCACCTATTATCAGGAGAAAATACCTTTTTCCAATGTACAATAACAATATTTGCATCAATCTTAATTGGTAAGCTGAATATTCCAATGCCATAAAGAAAGAAAATAAAACATAACAGAGATAATGTCATTGCATAATATAATAAAATGATATGAACTCAATTAGTGGTAGAGAGGTAATTTAGTGTAGTAAAACAGAAATAGAAGGAAAAATTATTTTGTTTTCTTATTTGAAGAAAAATACATCTAATCATCTTCATAGTTGTTATTACAAATATCATTTTTAACATCCTTTTCAATTGTATCTCATCATTGTCTATATATGCACAGATCAAAGATATCTACAGAAGCCAGTCAGCATTTCTTTATCATACGACATGTGTTATGGTGAAATGCACACAAGCAAAGTCATAAATATAGAGCAAGCATCTTACAGAGATGCAAAAGGCTAGATAAAAAGTCTTTTTATCTATTATTGTAAATTGTATTGCAGTCATTTGTGAAGCACAAGCAATGACATAGGTTGACAGAGATAATCAGTTAATATGCATTGTATTATATATATATGTTATATGAACTATTTGGGAGCTGTCAATGATTGTGTTAGCACAAAGTCACAAGTCATCATCACCAGGATGGTTTGGGCACACTGGCCTTGTTCAAACTGTTGATTGTGCCTGATAATGCACACTCCCAATTTCCCAGAAACTGTAACTAAGGTTTGATCAGGATAGTTGGTGGTTAACTATTTAACTAACTATTTATGGGTTAAAGTGGTCAGTAGCAGGGATAGAGCATATGTAAATATAAAAGTGGACATTGAAATCAACACCCAGAAGTGACAGTCTGTTTTATGCTAAATGCACTCATCAGGCCATGTCTTGATGATTACATTTAGCATGAAACAGTTTTCTGCCTCTGGGTGTTGATTTCAATGTCCACTTATATATATATATATATGTATGTATGTATGTATGTGAGAGAGATGGAGAGAAAGATGTTAAAGTCAGCAGTTAATACAAGGTTGATGAATAAATGCAGACAAGGAAAATATTTTTATATTAACTTTTCCTTCTTATGTAAAAGGAAATGCATGTTTGGATTCAATGAGTATATATATTACCCAACAATTTTGGATCTAGTATTTCATTGATACTTCTAACAATAATCAAATCCAAGGAAATATCCTTTGGTTATGACTTATCCTTATTGAATCTAGACATCCATTACCTTGTACATCAATTACTTCAGTAAAAATGAAAATTCCTTAATCAAGGTTTTTACTGAAATTCATATTTATATATAGGTGTGTGTGTCTATGTGCAGTGAAAATATAAAATCAATTTTCACATAGTAATTACATCCATTTTAAATTATGATTAGTCATTTTGTCGAATAATAAACTACTACAAGCCCAAAAAATTGCATTTGGAAATTGTTATTAAGATGGCATCAATTTATACTCTTTTTTTTTTTTTGCCAAATCAATCAGACACAACAGTGTATTCTGAGTTAGAGATTTTTAGCAAATTTATTTCTCTGATTGGAAAAGTTCTTGACAAAAGTAAAGTTCGAAACAGAAGCAGAATGTAACAATTGATAAATGAAACTGCAGTACAAAAATGGCATTTGGGCTTAGGAATGAAATTAGAAACTCTGCTAAAATGGTTGACATTAAAAAAAAAAAGAGAATTGAAAAGGTTTTATTTTTAATTTTGGCAAGGAATAGAATCCCAATAAAATAGCTTTATGAAAAATTTATTAATTGCTACCTTTTTTTCTTTTTTTGGCTTTTAATTTTCACACTTACTTCAGCCATTTTCATCAAGATTTTCTTTTTTAATCACCAATTTTTTTTTTCTTTTTCTCTCATTCTTGCTTACACCTGTTTCTGCAATTTGATATCAATAAACAAATTAATAGATATTGTTTCATTTATAAGAACATATATGAATATATGTTTATTGTGTATGTTCCTTCCATTTATTAATGCAAATTTCCTGCTATAAAAATTTATGTATACACATATTTATCTATATTTATAAATCATATCAACCTATCATATTAAATACTGGACATATCCAATGGCCAAACTGGAACTAATTTTGTATGTGCCCATATTCAACTGCAGATAAAAATCTGTTTTGCACATTTTCTCAGTCTCTTCCTATCAGTAAATATGTCAATGCAAACAAACATTGTTTTTCATGACTCAGTATCCGGTCTATTTGTTGGCTTATTTATTTATGTCATTTGTTTCAGATCTATTCCAGTTTTCATGCCTATTTCTACTTTTCCTTACATATATTTATACAATTCTATTCATACCAATTTCTCAATAAATCTACTTGTCTATCTTTTGTATAAGGTTTTTTTATGATAATCTTTCCATCATAGTTTGCTCATATCTGTTTATACCAATTTGCATATAGATTTATACAAGGTTATTTATATCAATTTATCAGTCTATTAATCTGTCAATTGATATCAGTACTTGTCTTATTTGAAGCCTTTTGTTCCTTTTGATATTACTTTTCAGTTTCCAGTTTATGATGTGCTTATTTTGAAGAAAGTAAAAATGAATAAATGCACACATTTTTCAATTTTTTGTTTTAATACTATGTTTCAGGTGTGTATTACCTCTGGTAATCATAAGAAGTAATTGTATTTTCACTTACCTATTTTTTACCTGGACAAATTGAATAGAACTACAGGATTAACTAGTGAGATTTCATATGAGTATTAGTAATGAAAAATGTACAAGATAAGAAATTATTCCCTTTCTTTCTACATATGCTTTACTAAACATGATTTCATTTCATTTTAGTGAATACATCCTCTGTAAAATGTAGACAATGGAAAAGACATAGAACAACACTGGAAATTCCTTAAAGTGAAAGGAAACGTGTTTACCAAAAATCAATGTATTAGCACAAAAGTATAAATTTTGATGTCATAAACAAGCAGGGTGCCACAAAATAAAATGTTTGGGGCTTAAATCAGATGTTAAAGGTGGGAGGTACATTAAATGCAAATACTAAATTCTGGAGATACTTAATTTCATATGTTTCATCTGATTCTTTCATAGCTAATTTTTCTGGAAAAGACATTTTCTGCATATAAGACTTATACAATTTTAGAAGCTAGGAAAAAATAGGAAATTAAGTTTTTTGATCTATTTAATTATTAATGGCACTAATGATTTTAGATAAAAGATACACTTCAGATTACTAGCACTGTCAAAGACTGAGGTAATAAAAGACACAATCTTCTGTTTAGTCCTTAGTTTTAGTAAACAGTGAAGTACCTTCCCCTAGCCCCTCTATAGTGTTGTGGATAATAAAGAAACCAGTTTTCTGGAAAAATAAATTTAATAATTAAGTATTCTTTCCTGTTCTGACATTCATTTTACTAATGAAAAAAGCTATAATTCTATTAGGTTGATACATTTTAGCTAAGATGAGAAATAAGAAATACATAAGTGACTCCTAAAATCACTATATACTGACTACATAGGAGAAGGAAGGATGAAAAATGAATAATTAGGCTCAAATATTATGTTAAAAACAAAAGAATATAGCTATATTTTACAGCAAAAAAAAACAAAAATTACCTCAACATAAAGATAGACTATCTCTATGTTGAGGTAATTTTTGTTTTTTTGCTGTAAAAATACATATGCTCTGTTAAAATAAAAACATCAAGCTCTCTGTGGATCAGTTTTAATAATTAATATTACTAGGATCCACCCAGATTATATACCAACAGATCGATTACCTGTACCATATGTGTGTGTGTGTGTGTGTAAAAAAGAAATAAAACAATAAGTTAAATTATATCTCAAACTTAAAAACCACAAATTCTGAGTCAATTGTTGTTTTTCCAGCAACAGAATTTATTCAAAGTATTATTCAGACAATTGAACCTCCAATTTTTTTATGCTTGATATTGTCAACAAGGCTGATCCATCATCAACTGAATATTCAGTGAGCAATAAAGAAAACCAAGATGTAAATATTCACTAATATACCAAGTAGACTAATCCATTTTAGCAGTTTTAAGTAAATCATACCGCAACCCAGAAGATACTAAACTATACATAAGGGTTTGGGGAGAGTTCTCTAACACCTACCACTAAGCAAAGAAAATCACATTGTGCTGAACTCTACCTTGTCTATTTGTTCATTAAAAATGAAAAAAAAGTCCCTTTTTTTCTCATGAAATATAAAACAAAGAAGTCTGAAGAATTGATCAATTATAATGTTAATAATATAGAACCCTCTGACCCCTCAAATTATCACCCTATTAATTTTTACCAATTTTTGACAAAGTATTCAAGGCTCTAACCAATGCTGAAGTGGTTATGCATCTTACTTCTCACAACCTCCTCATGGACAAACAATATGTTTTCTGTTTCACCAGGACTACTGCTGATGTGTTAATGGACATCACTGAATATGTAAATCAAGCTCTTGATAATAACAGTGAAGCTTGAACTGTGGCTCTAGATATCGTGAAGGTGTTTGACAGGGTTTGGCACACTGGTCTTCTATGTAATCTCCAGGGTTACAGTATTGCAGGACAATTGTTTGATTTAATCCAATAATTTCTGTCAAATGAATATTGTTTTGAATGGGACTGCTTCCAGATCCTTTCACATGAATGAGGATGTCCCCCAAGATTCTATCCTGGGTCCTATGCTGTTTCTGATCTACATCAATAATATTCTGGATGTCATCAGTTCCCAAGTAGCTATTTATGCAGATGACACTAACATTTACTCCTGTCTCAATAACAAATCTGTTAGAGTTCACAAAGTAAACATGTCTGCTACTCTTCAAAATGACCTTCAATCAATGGGGCAGGATATCGTTCATTTATTTTGATGCCTCCAAAACGAAACTGCTACCATTTAACCACCATAAAGAAACATTTTGGCCTGCCATCAGCGTGGCTGACACTAGACTGTCCATTCTTGGCCTCATGTTTTTCACTAACTTGAAGTGAAGCACCTACATCAAATCAATAGTTGCATCGACTGCAAGAAAAGTTGGGTCACTGTGTTGTGCCATAAACTTTTTCTTGTCAGAGTCCATCTTACACATATGCAATTCTACCATTCATCCATGCATTGAATACTGCTATAATATGGGTTCCCTTTTGTCTTTTCTACAAATATTTTTATGGTAACTGCTCTGATGAGCTTTTATCCCTGGTGCCTCGACTACATGAATTTGAGCATGCTACTAGATTGGCATCTAGGTCCCACCCATTTAATGTTAAAATAGATAAATGAAACTGTAACTTCTAATCCAACAGTATTTTACTCACACTTTCCACTTGTAGAACTCCTTTCTGTTTACTTGCTTCCTTGATAACTACAATTTTCAAAAATTTAAATGCAATATCAATCACCATCTTCTATCTTAAATCCCATTCATGTTTTGTCCTTTCCTTAATTCTCAGTCTTTTCTCTCACTTTCACTCCCTGTAATCCCCTGCATACTGGCAGTACTTCAGCCTTGCTTGGGGTGAAACAAAAAAAAAATTAAATATAAACAAAAAGGACTCAATTGTCCTAACAATATTTGAAATTCTAATGACTTCTCAACATTGCAGACAATAAAATTTGTGAAAATAAAGTTTCTTAAGTTTGATTTATTTGTGAAAAATATTGGAGGCAATCCACCTGCATAGAGATTGAAAATACATTCACACATACACAAAAATAGAAAGGGACATACAAAAACTGATGTATCTTCTCACCAGGGAACCTTTCAACCTTTAGAGTCAAGTGTTCCTGAGAGAACCTGAAGCTGTACCAAGATTCATTATTGGCAGTCACAATTTTAACAACATAAGATATGCAGATGACACAGTGTTGATAGCAGACATAGAAAGAAAACCACAAAATCTCCTAGAGAAGATATTAAAAGAAAGTGAGAAGAACTAAATATAAATTGTAAGAAGATAGAATCCATGGTTTTCAGCAAAAAGGAACAGCCCAACATGTAAATTACAAATCAGAGATACCAAAATGAAGCAAATACAAAAAATTAAATATCTAGGAATTATTTTAACAGATGACAGAAAATATGACAATGAAATCCAAAGGTGCATTGGAATGATGAAAGATACTTTCCAAAATCTAAGCTAAATATCAAAAAACAGTAGGATTTCATTTAAAACAAAATAGAAAAAAGGTAGTGAATGCTTGGGATGACAGAGATGTAGTTCTACAGAAAGATGCTGAGAATACTGTGGACTGAATATGTGAACAATGACAAAGTTTTAAGGAAAATGGAAACAAAGAGAAAGTGTTGAAATTTCTGAGACACATAATGAGCAAAGAGAGCTTGGAAAATTTAGCATTCACATGGCATATTGAAGGCAAGAGAAAAAGTGGGAAGTAGCAAATAACCAATCTAACAAGCTTATGTTGACAGAACAGGGAGTGGAAGAAATAGCAAAAAGACAAGCCTTATTCAGAGCTACAAAGGAAAGGAAGCTGTGGAGAGCCATGATCTTCCACGTCCTGAATACATAGAAAAAGAAGTAGTCAATGTAAAATGTTAGAATTTCATTTCTTTGGAATAAACTATTCATCTATCACAACACATTTCTATTACTGTTTTACTTTGAGTATCATAAGTGAAATAGTAAATAAAATAAAAAAAAAACAGTTGAACAAATTAAGCATAGAAATATAGTTACTTCTCAAAAAAGACAGAAGAAAAATCATTATGTTTTATGAGTCATGTCCCACTTGAAAAGGTCTAAATATTTAGCTAAAGTCAAAAGATTGCAGTCAAGAATCTTGCTTACATTCATTTACACACATTTATAATAAATCTAATTATTTGAACATATAGAAATATAAATACAGTTGCATACCAATACATTCTAAGTATCTACATGCACTTATACATATTTTTTATATTTTTATATATATATTATATATATATATTATGTTTGTGTGCGTATATATATATATTTATATATATATATATATATATATATATATATATATATATATATATAATGGGTATGTGACTGAGTGGTTAGAATATTTGTTTTCTACCATGAGAACTGGGTTCAAATCTCACCATGTCAGCAAGGTGACTCCTTGATATTATCAGTCTGGGAAGGTAATTCAAGTGTGAGGTCATCCTGGGTATGACAATAAACTACATCTGTGTCCTGGGTAAGATGATAAACTACATCCAACAGCAAGGCCTCTGATCAAGAGTTTTTGAGGAGCGTGGGATCACCTCTTAATTGCTGATGTTCCCAGGTCCACCTTGACCCAGGGTGGTAGCACTTGTTAGGGTCCCAGTTATAGGCAAATACTTAACCCCCAAACATGTAAAAATAGATTTTAAAACCAGCAAAAAATTTTTGTAAAGAATTTTACCATTATTTATTTGAAGGAAAATTATTACCAGAAATAGATTTTTGAAGAAAAAAAATATTACCAGAAATAGATTTTTGAAAAAACATATTACCAACAATAAAAATTTTGTCGGCATTAAATAACCTATTGAGATTGATATGCCATAAAAAATCAAAAAAAAAAATCAAATATGTGGCACCATTGGAAAGTGTCTGAAAACCATATCATAGTTTTATACAAGCCTTGTGAGTGAAATTGGGTAGTTGGAATTGTTAGGAGTCCATTGATAGTTGTGCTAGAGTGAAGTCACAAATTATCATGACCAAGGATTTAAAACTGTTGATCATACCAGATGATAAACTTTTTGCCAGAAACTGTAAACCATAGCCACTCAGCATATTTGCAGCATAAACCACAAGTGTGCTGTGTAGGTTTTGAATAAGCACAAATGTGTCTGAACAGACATTATGTAGTGGTAAGAGTCAGTTACCCTCTTTACTATCATGAATGGACTGATCTATTCATGATCAGTCATCTTGGGTAATTGTTTAGAGGGAAAAGAAAGATAATACTATTGCAGTCTAGCTGAGTATTGAATACTATTATCATGACTGATTTGGTCAAGTTAAGTTTTGTCTTGCCAGAGACTGTATCAAAACACATTCACAACAGGGTTTTTCAAGCCACCCTAGCAAACAGGTGTACTTGGAAACAATACGACAATATTATCATACACACGCACGCACACACAAATGGTATATATATATATATATATATATATATATATATATATATATATATATATATATATATATTCATATATAAGTATCATTCAATGGAAATTTTGTTTCTTTCTGTATAGTCATATCCAGATTTTCCATTATTTATTCAGTTCAACCCAAAATATATATACTCATATGTAAAGAAAATAGATTTGGTCTAAAGATGGAAAATTAGTTGCACTGAGAACCTTTCAACCTCTCCTCGTATATGTTGCAGTTACAATTTGACTTTAGTTTTTACAATAAAAATACATTTTAAAAAATCACATCCAAGTAAATATTCAAAGAATTTTACTCCAGTTCAAACTTTAGAGAGGTTGCTTTCCAAAAAACAGTAGGGTGACTAAAATTATGTAAATTTCTAACACTAATGAAAAGTCCACAGCACAAATAAACAAGCATGCTATAACACCTCAGTAGCCCTTAGAAAACTCTTTATAATGAAAATAAATAATTAAATTTAGTTTGTCAGCATTTCCAATAAATTTAATTTCTGAGTGATCCTAAGCACATCTCCGGAAGGAAGTTGCTCAAAATTTCAAAAAAGACTATAGCCACACCTTGATTAACACTGTGTCAAATTTGCCGGGCAGTACATTAATCAAAAGAGTATTTCACTTGCTGAGAGCATAACTCAAAGAAAAAGGAATGACGGATGAATGATGGTGGCTGCTTGTTAAAGCAGAGCATTTTAGCAACACTTGATCAATGTTCAACTTTTTAAAAAATTATTTTTTCCTCTTCCTCTCATGAAATATCAAAGCTTAGAAAAATATGATTCACTCACTATGTTTTTTTTTTTTTTTATTATTAATGATCTTTTTTGCTGATCAATTTTTAACATCTTTTTTTGTTGTTAACCAGTTTTTTGTTACAAATGGTGCTACAGAAAACATAGGTTTGTATCTTTTTCTGAATACCTTTATTGAATTTTTTTGCTAGAATTTTTAAGATGAGGAATTATCATTATTATATGCTTTGCTATTTTGACCTTTATTCAATATACTGATGAGGATTGTTCTCATTCCATTTTCCATGCTTAGGGGAAATAACTCATATCAGTTAATATTCACCAGTATTATTCACCATTGCCTTACCTGTACATTTGTTCCACTGAACCAGAGTATATGACTTTTCTGTACAACTAGACCCAGGGATTGAACATACAACTGCCAGGTAATCTGAT